>JAAALK010000283.1:18018058-18425576 GCA_019279435.1 Zizania palustris
TTCTGTTCATTTTCTGCTGCGTAGTATTTTTGAGGTGCGTTGGGTGTTGGGAACAGGCCATTGATTCGAAAGAATTTTTAAGGCGCCCATTCAACCCCCCTCTGGTCGCTACTTTCGCTCCTACAAGTGGTATCAGAGCTAGGCTAGGGTTTTTCCATACCTTAACCGGTTCTAAACCCCAGTAGTGACTATGACGTCTCCTGGCAAGGTCCCGTCCTTGGAAGCCTATGGCTATAATTATTGGAAGACTCGCATGCGAGCCTATCTCATGAGCCAGGGTTCGGACATATGGGACATTTGCGTTCACACCACATTTGTCATTCTGCCAGTTACTGAGCAAGGTACTGCTGGTATCATTGCTCAGCATCTGAGCAACAGTAAGGTTGTGAACATTTTATTTTCTGGTTTAGGTCCCACTGAATTTGAGCGAGTGAGTCATCTCTCCACTGCGAGAGAGATCTGGGCTACCCTCAAGGCACACCATGAGGGAACAGCACAGGTCAAGGCTCGGCTCTATCAGACCTACCGGCGTGAATATGAGAATTTCACACAGAAGCCGGGTGAATCTGTTGAAGCTCTGTTTGGTCGCTTTCAGTCGATCATTAACAAGCTTCGGGACAACAAGGCTGAGGGTGCTCAGTTAGTTTCAGATCACGAGCAGGCGCTCAAGGTTCTTCATACCTTGGACCCAAAGATCTGGGAGATCAAGGTATCATCTATCATTGAGAGTACTTCATACGATACCTTGACCATTTCTGAGTTATTTAGCAAGTTAAAGGCCACTGAGGTAGATATCCAGTTGAGATCAAATCTCACTGGTTCTGGATCAAAATCCCTGGCCCTTGCTGCACCTTCAGTTGATCCCTCTGCTGTGAGCTGTGTTGGGTTCTCTTTGATGTCTATCACTGAGGACCAGCTTGAGTTGTTGGGAGATGATGATTTGTGTCTCTTTAACAACCGGGTGCGTCGTGTCTATGATAAAAGAATGTTCAAAAGACACGGCACAAAATCCGGATGCTTTGAATGTGGTGATCCAGGACACTTCATCGCCGACTGCCCCAAGCGCAGTGGATACAAGAAGGGCACCGGCAGCAGCTTCCACAAGTCCGGCAATCATGAGAGCCCCTCCTTCAGCAAGGGCAAGCCGAAAACCCGGTTCTTCAAGAAGGCCCTGAAGGACTACCGGCGAGAGAACAAGAAGCGCGACAAGGCCTTCTTCGCCGAGATGGAGAAGAGCTACTCCAAGAGATCCACGTCTTCTTCCTCTTCATCGAGCTCAAGTGATGAGGAGATCACCATCAAGAAGGGGAAGGACAAGGATGATCCGGCAGGCCTCTGCTTCATGACCTTCGGAGACAAGCCGAAGAGCCGCTCACACCAGCGCCGAAGATCCCGCAAGAGTTTCTGATCCATGGCTCTTGGGGATAGAGAAGAAAAAAGCTCCTCCGACGGCTCCGACGACGACGATAGCAAGGTATCATCTTATGAGCGTGAAATTGTAGATTTACTTGAGAGCAATCGTCAGGAGTTGAAATATCGGGAGAAACTGCTTAGGGGGGCTAAGAAAAGGATAGACGAGTTAGAGAGTGAGCTTGCCGTGGCCAACGGTAGGATTGAGAGTCTATCCTCTTCCCCTTGCTTGGGTGATAGCAGTGAGTGCCCGAAGTGTGAGGTGCTTCTGTGTGACCTGTCGACTTTGAAGTCCAGGTACACAGAAAGGGTTGATGAGAGGGACGCATTGGCCACTGAGCTTGAAAGCGCTCAGCTGGAGCTGAAAGATGCTCAAGCCACTGTCGTCGCACCTTGTGTTGATTGCCCATCGCATCTAGCTGCCTTAGCTGAGCTGAAATCCAAGGGCAATGAGCATTTGGGTGATTTAGAGAGGTTGAGAGCTGAGCTTGCCCAGACTAGGCTAGAGCTTGAGACACTGTCAGTTCCACCCACTGTCTGTGAGAACTTCCTGTCTCTTAGAATGGAGATGATTAAGCTAAAAGCCGGGAAGTCTGTCCAAGTAGAGAGTGAGTGTGAGACCTGCTTGTCTCAGGTGGAGGTTCTAGCTTCCTTGAGAGAGGAACTAGCTGATTCTCAGAATGAGAACTTTTACCTCCGTTCCATCCTGAGTTGGATCAGTGCCAGAGAGCCACAGCTTGGCATGATGATCCAGCAGTTCAAGAGGAAGGATGGGTTTGGAGTAGGTTACACCTACACCAAGGCTGACTTTGAGAGTGCCCTCAGCCGGGCAGTGGAGTGGAGTAAAATGACTCCAGAGAAGAGGTATCCCAAGACTCACTCCACTTGGACCTCCCAGGCTTGTCAGCCCAAGGATGGAGTGATCCATGAACCACCCAAAGCTCCACCCAAGAAGCCTATCTGGGTTCCTAAGCCCAAACACCTCCACTCTTCTCTAGACTCTCTTCCTGGACCCTCTCAGCCCAAAAAGACCACACCAAACGCTACCAAGCCCAAGAACCCCAAGCCTCAACCACATCCCAAGAAGCCTACCTATCATTGTGAGTTTTGTCAGAGAGACGGGCATCTTGCGGAGTTTTGCTTCAGGAGGAAGCGGGTTGAGAGAGCAGAGAGGGCTCGTAGTGATCAGGTGCAGTTCTACCAGCAGGGTGGTAGACTGCGTGTTCCTCGGCGCGGGGAGAGGCTAGAGGCCAGGCCGCGTCGTGTAGGTGGTGGTAGAGGAGACGGTTTTCCTACCCGTGCTCCAGTTGGTGGTGTTCGTTCCGGCAGAGTTCCAGACCGAGTTGGCTACGGTTCTGGACCTCGTGGCCGCAGGGTTAGGAAGAACCGTGGACCGCGCTTTGAGCCGCGTTTTGGTCCAAACTCTTTTGATGGTTTTCGCTTTCCATCTTTTGAGCATATGGCTCGACACTGGTTTAGCTCTTTTGCTAAACCTGGTGCCGGACCATTTGCTCCCACTTACAGACATTGATTGTGCAGGACCGGGGACTGGAGGATGTTTGGATCATGGACTCAGGATGCTCTCGCCACATGACGGGACATCGCAGATGGTTCTCCAGTCTCACTCCCCCGAGCTCCAAAGAGTACATCACGTTCGAGAACAGCGGTCAAGGGAAAGTAAGTGGAATAGGCTCAATTAGCATTCCAGACCATTTCTCTTTAAAGAATGTTGCTTTGGTTAAAAATCTGAACTTTAATTTAATCTCTGTTTCACAACTTCTTGAGGATGGTTTGGAAGTGCGTTTTAAGAAGGGCAATTCTTCTGTGGTTGATTCTAGAGGGTCTTTGGTTTGTCAGATTTTACCCTTCGGTAAAGTTTTTCGAATTGACTTCTCTAGTTCTTTTGGCCCTTCTCGCTGTTTGATTGCTGGATCTTCTTCTGAGCTCTGGAAGTGGCATAGGAGGTTAGGTCATTTGAGTTTTGATCTACTAGTCAGGTTAAGCTCTATGGATCTCATCCGAGGATTGCCCAAGCTTAAAATGGAGAAGGATCTAGTTTGTCATCCCTGTCGTCATGGGAAAATGGTTGCCGCTTCTCACTCACCTGTGACTCAGGTGATGACTTCGTATCCAGGCGAGCTTTTACATTTGGACACTGTAGGTCCAGCTCGGGTACGCTCAGTCGGTGGGAAGTGGTATGCACTTGTGATTGTTGACGACTTTTCTCGTTTCTCGTGGGTTTTCTTTTTGGAGTCTAAGGATGAAACTTTTCAATTTGTCCATGACCTGATTTTGAAGCTGAAGAATGAGAACAATGGTCGGATGCGAGCAATTCGCTCCGACAACGGCTCTGAGTTCAAGAACTCTCAGTTCGTCAGCTTCTGTGGTGATCAGGGTCTGGACCATCAGTTTTCTTCTCCTTACACTCCCCCACAGAACGGCGTTGTGGAACGAAAGAACCGCACGCTAGTTGAGATGGCCAGGACGATGCTCGACGAGCACAGGACTCCTAGGCGTTTTTGGGCTGAAGCCATGAACACGGCTTGCTATCTGGCCAACCGCATTTTTCTTCGAGCTTACATTGGTAAGACATCATATGAGTTGCGATTTGGCAGACAGCCCAAGGTGAGCCACTTGCGAGCGTTTGGCTGCAAGTGCTTTGTGCTCAAGAAGGGTGGGCATTTGGACAAATTTGAGTCTCGTTGCTGGGATGGTGTTTTTCTTGGTTATGCATTGCATTCTCGAGGCTTCCGTGTTTGGAACCTCGAGTCCCAGCTGCTTGTCGAGACTTGTGAAGTTTCATTTGATGAGTCTTTGCCTTCTTTGACTCCTTCTTTTGAGCTTTCTGGTGATGATGAGCTCGGAGAATCCATCTTCGAGGAAGATGAGGATACTCCAGCTGCTGTTGAGGGCGGGCCTTCTGCATCCCCCGCAGAGCCCACACCTTCTGTGACTTCGACTGATGATGAGGGCGGACCTCTGATCACTTCTTCCACTTCGATCGAGCCCCCTCAGTCGAGTCCAGAGGTGCCAGCTGCTGACTCCGGTGAGGTGACTTCAGATCACCAGGGAACCCGAGCAGTTCAGCGTGACAACCCCTCAGAGCTCATCATTGGTGAATCTGACTGAGAGAACTTTGCGTTCTTCTGCCTCTCTTGCTGTGTTTGCTGAATCTGCGTTTGTTGCATCTTTTGAGCCCAGAGACATTTCTCATGCTCTTTCTTATTCTAATTGGATTAATGCTATGCAAGAAGAGCTTGAGAATTTTGTCCGCAATCGGGTTTGGACACTAGTTGAGCCGCCAACAGGATGCAACCCCATAGGCACCAAATGGGTATTCAAGAACAAACAAGGTGAAGATGGGGTTGTGGTGCGCAACAAGGCTCGACTAGTTGCCCAGGGTTATTGCCAGAAGGAAGGTATTGACTTTGAAGAAACCTTCGCTCCTGTGGCTCGTCTTGAGTCCATTCGTATTCTTCTAGCTTTTGCCGTTTCAAAGGGTTTTAAGCTTTTTCAAATGGACGTTAAGAGTGCTTTTCTGAACGGGTTCATAGAGGAGGAGGTTTATGTGAGGCAACCCCCCGGTTTTGAGAACCCTAAGTTTCCTCGACATGTTTTTAAGTTGCAAAAAGCTTTATACGGGTTGAAGCAAGCCCCCAGGGCTTGGTATGACCGGTTGAAGCAATTTTTGTTGGGGAAGGGCTTTGTGATGGGTTCTGTGGACAAAACTCTTTTCTTGCTCAGAGATGCCTCAGATTTTTTAGTTGCTCAGATTTATGTGGACGATATTATCTTTGGCGGTACTACTGATTCTCTTGTGTCCAAGTTTTCTGAGCAGATGCACAGTGAGTTTGAGATGAGCCTCATGGGTGAGCTCAAGTATTTCTTAGGGCTCCAGATCAAGCAGACCAAGGACGGCACCTTCATCCACCAAGGTAAGTATACTCGTGACATGCTTAAGAAATTTGACTTTGGTGGTGAATTGAAGCCGCAGATGACCCCGATGGGTACTTCTGGGGGTTTGGACAAGGACGAGAGCGGTGTCAAGGTCAACGAGAGAGAATTTCGAGGGATGATCGGTTCGCTGTTGTACTTAACGGCAACAAGACCGGACATACAGTTCGCCATGGGACTTTGCGCGCGTTTTCAGTCTTCACCACGCGCGTCTCACCGGCAGGCTGTCAAGCGCATTTTTAGGTATCTCACCTATGCGCCTGATCTTGGTCTTTATTATTCAGCATCATCATCACTTGATTTATCTGGCTTTTCGGACGCCGACTTTGGTGGGTGCCGGTTGGATCGCAAGTCGGCTTCCGGTACTTGCCAGTTTCTTGGTTCTTCCCTTGTATCTTGGTCTTCTCGAAAGCAATCTGGAGTTGCCCTTTCGACCACAGAGGCTGAGTACGTAGCTGCTGCTAGCTGCTGCTCACAGATGGTTTGGATGATTTCCACTTTACGAGACTTTGGTTTATTCTTTCCTACCAGGGTTCCATTGTTTTGCGATAGCACTAGTGCTATTAGTGTAGGGAAAAACCCGTGTCTCCATTCAAAAACCAAACATATTGATGTGCGCTTTCACTTCTTGCGGGATCAATATGAGAAAGGTGTCATTGACCTTGTTCATGTTGATACCCATCATCAGTTGGCTGACATTTTCACCAAACCCCTAGATCAGTCTACATTTGAGCGTTTACGAGGGGATTTGGGTGTTGTGTATCCTTTCTAGGATATTTTGCGTCAGTTTTTTTCTTCTTATTTACTCTTTCCTTGAGTCCTTTTTGTGTGTGTTCATATCTTGCATATTCACGCATCACACTTTCGAGATGCTTCTGTTATATGATTGAACTGCTTTACTTATTCTAGCGGGTACATGCTTTTGATTACATGTCGATGATCATGCTTTGTTTCAGTTCACTTGATATGTCTGATATCTGTCATATGCATGGCTTTTACGCTTTCAACTTGAAAAATGATCACCATTGCTTCTGGTAACTAGCATGTGTAGGCTGAGTGCCTTTGCTATCTGTTACATGCCTTGTGGCTAGTTCATCACATAGATGCAGATATGCAACTTGGACATCTTTATGCTTTAACATGGAAAATGTGCCATAAAAATGATAAAAATCAAAAATGAATGAAAATTCCATGCCTTTTTATGCTTAAGTTGAAAAGATCCAAGTGGGTTTGCTTTGTCGCATTGCATTGTTCTGGACTGCTTACCATAGCACTTTGGAATGAACTAGGACAGTGTAGTGTATACCAAGACCAATGTCTTAAGCTTCTGATGGTCCAGTTCTGGCCTAGGCTTGACTTGGTCGGTTAGCATAAGGTTTGACATGCAAATAACCCTTGGCACAAATGACAAAGGAAATTGAAAAAGCCTGAACTTTAAAAAGGATAACAAGTTTGCTGAAGCACTTTGTTTTGAGCAAATGCTTATCTTGGTAGATATCAGTTAGCTTCTGCATCTCCTGCTTTACTTTGCTTGTTTACCAGAAACTGTGGTGATGCTTTTGTTTGCAAAAACTGAAAAATGCGTGCTAAATGACTCTCTTTAGATATCATCTCTTGCCCTGATCATGCCATGTGTCTTAGACAGTATCTCTTTTGCTATACCTGTTAGATATTGTATTTGCAGTCAATCATATCTGAGAAGCATGCTTTCTTCACTCCACCTGCACCCCAATTGCATTCACTGCATATCTTGAGGGGGAGTTGCTTTTCAGGGGGAGTCTGTGTCTCTTTTGAGTGCTTGATGAGTTCACTTGTCAACAAGGGGGAGAAAATTGGGATCAGAGTTTAAGGGGGAGTTCTTACTCTGTTGATATCCTTGTTGTTCTGAAATCGCACTTATTTTGAGCTTTTACGTTTTGGTTAACCATAATGACCGTTTCTTGCTTTTGGTTGGCTTTTGGTCATTAGGGTTAAACTTTTACCTTATTTTTCTTCTTCTTTGTTTCTCTTGTGTTTTGTTTTCGTGTTTCCACATTTGTTCACAGGTGCTGAAGAGCTGAGAATTGAGGAATGTTGACAATGCTCTCATCAAGGGGGAGATTGAGGAGCCATGCTGAATAGCGTGGGCCTCATGGCTCTAGAAGTGATGAGTCATTGTCAACGATAGTCAACAAGGACTGAAGAAGAGAAGAGACCTGCTGTTTCATGGGCCGCGTGTGACTCAGGTACACGGGCAGCGAGCGACTGTCGGGCAGAGGAGGCTGCGAAGTCGGGCTGGCCCAATCCGGGTGCATGGGCCAGAAGCAGTAGAAGACCCACTGGGCTGTTGACCAGGACTGACTCAGGTACACGGGCGGTGAGCGATTGCCAGGCTGAGAGAGCTGCGGGGTCGGGCCGGCCCAATCCGGGTACCTGGTGCAAAGCTGGTGGAGGCTTTGTCAGTTTCGGCGTAAAACTGACAACCGTTGATTCTGTATCCGACTGTCCAGAAGAGTAGCTTCCGGATATGTCATCTGTTACTCTAGGCCCACAGTCAGTCAGTTGTGTCTGTAAAAATACCTAAGGGCAGTAGAGTCTTTTTCTGTATTTTTGAGTCTGTAAAAACCCTAAGGGGATGGTAGAATATTCCTAGTGTTGGGCTGCCTATAAATAGCACCCCAATCCCTAGGGTTTGGACTACCCTTTTGTGCTGAAATCAAATCCACCCATTGGGTCACTTTTGTCTCTCGTTTCTCTCTCCTGTGTGCGCCGCCAGGACTTGCTCCCCTCTGTTCGTGAGTTATTTTGGCTCAAATCTCTTGGATGCATTTAATCCTTGGTCCCTGGTGAATTTATTGGTTGCATTTTGTTCGGTTTGGGGAGTTATTGCTTTGGATTCAGGCTGGTGAATTTATTTCTTGAAGAGAAGCTTCTTCTGTTGCTTCTGTTCTTCACGAACTGGGTACTAGTTCTTACTGTTGCAAGTAGTACTGCTACTGTAGCTACAGTACTTGCTGCCAGCTTTTTCACCTTCTATTGCCCAGCTTTTTGATCGAAGCTGACAGTCTCTTTTACCTTTTTCTGGGTGTGTCTGGCGAAGCACGTTTCTGTGCGAAGTCCTTCAACTCCGTAAGGCAGGCTTCGATCGAACTTCTTTAAAGGCTTCGCTCAGACTTCGAACTTAGGTCTTTTGTGTCCTGTGTTGCTTGCTTCGAAGTATTTTCTGAACGGACAGCATCGCCTACTTCGAACAACAGTGCGAAGGTACTACAGCCCTAGCTGTTCGAAGTTCACACTTCGTTAAGTTTCGGAGTTGACTTCGAAGCTTGCCTTTCCACTTGGCTTCGCACTATTTTCTTAGTAGCGTGTCACCCTTCGCTTTTTGTTCGGAGCTTGCTCTTTTCGAAGGTAGAGCATTGGCTTCGGATTTTGGCTTTCTGTTGTGCGGCAGGCTTCGCTTCTTTGTTCGAAGGTAGTCCGTCTGTTTTGTGTGTTCGAAGCTTTCTGTTCGAAGGTTGTGCTTCGAAGCTCTCGGTTCAAGGTGTGTTCGAAGTTTTGTCTTCGAAGTCCTCACTTCGAAGCAGGCTCCGACTTTGTCACTTTGCTCCGAAGCTCTTGGTTCGAAGCTGTGTTCGAAGTCCTGTCTTTGAAGTACACACTTCGAACCAGGCTCCGGCACTGTTTTACTTCGCTCCGAAGTACACTTCGCTTCTTACAACTTCGAACTAGGCTAGACAGCGACACCTTCGGCATTTCGGACAGACTCCGTCACCAACCTCCGAAGCAGACCTCGGTGTGCGAAGGGGGCTTCGCCAAGTTCCGAACAGGAGACAAATTTGGACAGTAACTTCTCTTTTCATCTTACACATACTTAGATCATTTCATTGAGAAGTTTAGGCCTGTTACAACTTGTTTATCTGCCTAGTTGCACCACTTTAGTTTTACTCTGTTTATCATCAGATGCTTCTAGGTTAGAAACCTTTAGACTTAGGCCTTCTGTTCATTTTCTGCTGCGTAGTATTTTTGAGGTGCGTTGGGTGTTGGGAACAGGCCATTGATTCGAAAGAATTTTTAAGGCGCCCATTCACCCCCCCTCTGGTCGCTACTTTCGGTCCTACAAGGGGCAGATGTTCGGAGGATCCTGGTGGACGGTGGAAGCTCCGCAGACATACTCTTCGTCCAAGCCTTCGACCAGATGTGTATACCCCGGAAGCATCTACTCCCAGCAGCCCGGCCGCTTCAAGGGTTCTCAGGACCACCTCTCGATGCCCTCGGCCAAATAGGCCTCGAGGTTGCCTTCGGAGAGGGGCCGCTGGCCCGAGTAGAGGAAGTGATTTTCGATGTGGTGGATGCCCCTTACGCTTACAATGTTATCTTCGGTCGAGGGATGTTAAACCAATTCGGGGCTATAGCGCATCACAACTACCTTTGCCTCAAAATGCCCACACAAGGTGGAGTGCTCACTATTTCAGGAGACCAGGCTGTAGCCAGAAGGACGGAATATGGCCACGGGCAGCCATTGGACCCTCGACAAGTGCATAATGTGGCGGAGAGCGCCAAAGAAGTACCGGAGGCCTTGAGCCCCCCGAAGGGATCCTCGCTTAAACCAAGCCCGAAGGGTGATGTCGAGACAAGAATAATCTCAGAAGACGGCAAAGAATACCCAATAAAATTCGGCAAGGGGCTATCACCGGAGATAACCGCCTCATTAGAAGAAGTCGTCAAGAAGAATCTAGACATGTTTGCTTGGACCGACGAAGATATCACTGGGGTCGACCGAAGCATCATCGAGCACGGTCTGCTCGTCAACCCGAAGGCCAAGCCGGTGCGCCAGGGGCTCCGAAAGCTATCAACAGAAAGAGCAAATTTAGCCAAGGCCGAAGTGGAAAAATTGTTAAAAGCTGGCATTATCAGGGAGGTGGCCCATACTGAATGGCTGGCCAACCCTGTTTTTGTAAGAAAGAAGGATTCCAGCAAATGGCGCATGTGTATTGATTTCACATCATTAAATAAAGCATGCCCGCGAGACCCCTACCCAATGCCCCGAATAGATCAATTAATAGATTCCACAGCCGGCTCCGAATTATTAAGCTTCCTCGACGCCTACTCCGGGTACCATCAAGTATGGCTGAAACGCGAAGACGAGGCCAAGACAAGTTTCATAACTCCTTCTGGAGTATTCTGCTATGTAAGAATGCCTTTTGGTTTGCGGAATGCCGGAGCCACATTTTCTCGCTTAATAGCTAAGGCTTTAGGTCATCAGATAGGACGCAATGTCGAGGCCTACATGGACGATATTGTAATAAAAAGTGCTCAAAAGCACCAGCATAGCATAGATTTAGATGAAACTTTCGAGAGCCTCCGAGCATGTGGAGTGCGCCTCAATCCCGAGAAATGTATATTCGGGGCACAAGCAGGGAAGCTGCTAGGGTACTTAGTTTCGAGCAGGGGGATCGAAGCCAGCCCAACGCAAATAAGTGCGCTGCAAAGAATGGCTCCACCCGAGAATTTGAAGCAAGTGCAGAAACTAGCAGGGAGGCTAGCAGCGCTCAGCAGGTTCCTGTCCAGATCGGCAGAGCGAAGCCTCCCAATTTTCAAGGCGCCCAGGGGCTCCGAAAGCTTCAGCTGGACGCCGGAGTGCCAAAGGAGCTTCGAAGAAATAAAAGCATACCTCGGAACATTATCAACCTTAACCGTTCCTCTTCCAGGGGAAGCACTGCTTTTATACCTTGCAGCCACAGGTTCAGCAGTAAGCGCAGTGCTGGTCCGAGAAGTCGAGCTTAAAGAGAAGTTGGTGCAAAACCCAGTTTATTTTGTCTCGGAGGCATTATCGGGAGCCAAGATCAGATACTCCGAGCTCGAAAAATTTGCTTATGCTTTAGTGATGGCCTCGCGAAAGCTAAGGCATTATTTCTTGGCGCATAACCTCATTGTCCCTACATCGTATCCTCTTGGAGATATGCTCCGAAACAAAGATTCCACAGGCAGGGTCGGAAAGTGGGCAGTCGAGCTGGCACCCTTCGAAATCTCCTTCACAGCAAGGACGGCCGTTAAATCTCAAATTATAGCAGATTTCGTAGCAGAATGGACTCCATCTGCAGTATGGACTCCGGAAGAACCCTCCGACGGTTTCTGGACAATATTCTCCGACGGAGCCTATCAAGCATCAGGTGCCGGAGCAGGGGCAGTAATCTTGTCACCATCAGGGCAAAAGGCAATGTATTCAGCAAGGCTTAACTTCCGAACCACTAATAACGTTGCCGAGTATGAAGGAATCTTGCTAGGCCTCCGAAAGGCTAAAGCACTCGGAGCTACAAGGATAGTGATCAAGACAGATTCCCAAGTCGTCGCGGGGCATATTGACAAAAGCTTCCAAGCAAAAAACCCACATCTCGCGCAATACCTTCAAGAAATCCGCAAGGCAGAAGCAGCATTCAAAGGATTTACAGTTCGAAGCATACCTCGGGCAGAAAATCAACTTGCAGATATCCTTGCAAAGGCTGCAGCAGGAGCAGTGGACCTCCCAGAGGGCGCTTTCTACGAAGAATTAGAGCAACCAGCAGCTGACCAAGTACCCTCATCAGAAGTAATGTGCATTCCAGCTGCAGATTGGCGAGCTCCGATAATAACTATGTTGCAAAGTACCAACGACCCTCCGGAAGGCCTAGAAGCTCGAAGATTGCAATCAAGAGCTCGAAATTATAAACTTATTGGAGAAGTACTATATAAGGCCGGAGTATGCTCACCACTGCTTCGATGCATCTCTCAACCTGAAGGACAAGACAAACTTCGAGGCATCCACGAAGGGCTGTGCGGAGGTCATCTAGCTCCTAGAGCGCTAGCAGGCAAGACGCTCCGACAAGGTTTTTATTGGCCGACAATCGTCAGAGACGCCGAAGACCTAGTTCGAACATGCCAAGGCTGCCAATGGATGGGCAGAAGGAGCCATCGCCCACCAGCTCAACTTCAAGTTATTGCCCCGGTATGGCCGATGGCTAGATGGGGCATGGACCTCATAGGCCCTTTCCCACCAGCAAAAGACGGTTTGAAATTTGCGGTCGTAGCAATAGAATACTTCTCAAAATGGGTGGAAGCAGAGCCACTAACAGCCATCACATCGAAGAACGTACAAAGGTTCTTCTGGCAGAATATTATATGCAGGTTCGGAGTCCCCAAAGAATTAACGGTGGATAATGGAACCCAGTTCGAAGCTGATACCTTTCAAACATTTTGTGAAGAACTGGGCATTAAGCTATGCTTCGTAGCAGTACGACATCCGCAATCCAACGGAGCCGTCGAGCGAGCCAACGGGAATATCCTCTCCGGGTTAAATCGCCGAATTGTGGGATTGGCCAAGGGCCTATGGGTCGAAGAGCTACCTAAAATTTTATGGTCTATCCGAACCACGCAAACTAGATCAACCGGTTTCACGCCATTCAGATTGCTCTTCGGAGACGAAGCCATGACCCCTACGGAGCTCAAAGGGGAGTCACTTCGCGTAATTCAAGACGAAGACGAAGATGATCGGAGTGCTTCAATAGACTTGTCAGAAGAGACAAGGCTTCGAGCTGTCGCCAACCTGACTAAGTACCAAGAGCACACAAAAACGTGGTATGACCCGAAAGTCAGATTAAGTGAGTTAAAACTAGGTCATCTAGTATTGCGAAGTGTAATAGCTCCGGGGAAGCTAGGAAACAAATGGGAAGGACCATATGTTATCTTACGCTCAGGACGCCCCGGATCGTTTAAATTAGCTAATTTAGAAGGAGAAGAGTTGAAACATGCGTGGCATGCGGAGCACCTTAAGAGATATTACGCTTAAGGCTTCCTTGTAATCACTTGTAACACTCCTTTTTTAAATAAAGATAAGGGTTGAAATTTGTTTCGCCCTTCGAACATCCCATCCTCCTGATGGACGCATTAGGAGGTCGGTGATGCTAGTAGAGCCAAGCATTTTTTGCAAAAACCCAAGGGGCTGACTACGAACCATTGGTTCAGTGGCTCCGCCAACCTACGGATTCCATGCTCCGGCTTGTTAGGATCCGTAGAAGAGTCTAAGGACTTTAAATAAAACAGAATTTCAAGCCTCCGGGTGCGAAGTATCTGTAAAAGAGCCGAAGGTGGCCAACCTACGAATTCCAGGCTCCGGCTTGTTAGGATCCGTAGAAGAGTCTAAGGACTTTAAATAAAACAGAATTTCAAGCCTCCGGGTGAGAAGTTTCTGTAAAAGAGCCGAAGGTGGCCAACCTACGGATTCCAGGCTCCGGCTTGTTAGGATCCGTAGAAGAGTCTAAGGACTTTAAATAAAACAGAATTTCAAGCCTCCGGGTGCGAAGTATCTGTAAAAGAGCCGAAGGTGGCCAACCTACGAATTCCAGGCTCCGGCTTGTTAGGATCCGTAGAAGAGTCTAAGGACTTTAAATAAAACAGAATTTCAAGCCTCCGGGTGAGAAGTTTCTGTAAAAGAGCCGAAGGTGGCCAACCTACGAATTCCAGGCTTCGGCTTGTTCGGACACGTCTAAAGGCTTTGATAAAGATGTGCAAGTTCGAAGCATACAGGTGTTCGGACAATCATTGTGCCTAGCGAACCCCTTTTATATGATAAAAGCTCCGCCACCCACAAGGGGGGTAGGAGGGTAGGAGTCACACAGCATACTGTCAAAGCATTCCACATTAAAATATTATACTCATACATCAAGAAAAATTGTTATCTAAACCCAAATAAAAACGGAGACCCTTTCGACCCCTAGAGCTACCCCTGCGGCTACTTTGCCCTTCGGAGCTTGAAGTCGTCTTTTTAGGCTGGGAACTTCTCTTTTTTCTCGAGGCTCGCAGTTTCTTCTGCTCCTCCTGAAGTTCGGCCCATGTCAAGAGCTTTTCGGAGCCAGCCTCGGCAAGGTTTTCGGCTTGATACTCCGAGTCAGACCAGTCGATAGGCTCGGAAGACGAAGACCCCTCCTCCTTTTCTTCCTCTTTAATATAAGACAAAACGTCCCTTCGTACTTCAAGGGTAACCCCCCCGTCTCCGCGAGGAACAGAAAAGCGGGAGCGGCGGTAAGGTCTCAAACTCTCAAGAACTGCCCACTCCTTTCGAAGCTCGGCAGTACTTTCCAAAAGTTCGAAGTCAGGGCTCGAAGGGCACGACAGAACCTAAAAAAGAGCAGAGCACCCAAGACAAGTACTGTTTATAACTTTCTCATTAATTAAACAAAGTTTACAAGACCACAGGTACACAACAACCCTAAGCGGCTAGACCTGCGGGTCGGTTGGCAGAGCTGGAACCGAAGGCGCTGGCGAAGTTGGGAGTGGTGGCTTCGCTTGAGCTTGCTTTTGCCGGCGGGCCTCGTCGATCCAAGCCTTAGCAGCGACCTTATGATCCGCCTTCCATACTGATCGGAAAGCTTTCCAAGCCGAAGCCACCTCCGAAGACGGCCGCAGCAGGTCATCATCCGCGAAGCCTCTAGGAGACGAACCACTAACCGAATCGAGGGGAATCCGAAGAGATTCGAGGTGACGAAGAACCCCGATGCCGACGCACTGTCCGGAGATCTCTCCGTACCGGACTCCGGAGCTCTTCATCAGCGACGAAGCTACCTGGATCCTCGTCAGCTTCCGATCGAGCGGCTCGTAGGCTGCAGCAGAGGTCGAAGGGCACATGGTGCCAAAGTACTCTAATGTACCCTGAAGAGCTTCCAAGGTACGGTCAGCAGTACTGGAATTCTTTCTCTCTGCTACCTCCAGGCTTGCAACAGTCGCGTCCAACGCGGCCACCCGAAGCATCAAGGAACTCTTCTGAGCCATTGCCTGGCTAAGAGTCCCTTGAAGTTCCACCAGATGTGCGTTCGAAGCAGCCGCATCCTGACGAAGCTTTTCGACCTCCGCACGGAGGACCACTCGTTCAGCCTCGGCTTCTTGGGCATGAGAGCGGAGGGCTTCAAGGGCTTCTTCAGACGCTGCCTTAGCCTTCCGTTCTTCCAAAACTTCTTCATTCAGCCTGAGAGACCTCCCGGTGGAGTCATCAAGAGCTGTTTGAAGGGCGGTAACCTTCCGGTTAAGTCGATTAATTTCGACCTCGTTGGAAGTCGCTG
Organism: Zizania palustris; assembly: GCA_019279435.1. Lineage (NCBI taxonomy): Eukaryota > Viridiplantae > Streptophyta > Magnoliopsida > Poales > Poaceae > Zizania > Zizania palustris. The sequence goes on from JAAALK010000283.1 coordinate 18,033,490, forward strand.
CCGCTCTAGCAAGGGCGAATTGCTGCAAGGAAAACAAGGTAAGTGCTAAAAAAGTTTTGACCATTAAAATGCGGCAACTGTGGTGTCTTTTTCATACCTGAAGGGCAGCCCTTTCGAGGGACGTGTTGAGGCTCGAAGCCCTAGCCTCGCTCAAAGCGGAGATCAACTCCGAATTGGCAATATCTTGGCTTCTCTCAGCCAGGGGCTCCAAGAGTCTTCGAAGGCCGCTCCGGTGTTCCAAGAAAGGAGCCAGAAGAGGGAGCCAAGACAAAGCTCGGGCGTCGTCCTCTGCAGCCTCGTCCTCTGAATTGCCAACAGAGGGCGCAGCTTGGTCAAGACGGAGGCCCAGGCTGGAAATACTCTTACCCCTCCCCGGCACGAAAGGGGGAGAAGCAAGAACATTCCGACCCTCAGCCGCCACATCTCCGGCTGGAACCACGTTGTCGGAGGCGCCTTCAGTGGTCGAGGTCGCCACGGCCGGAGCCAACTCCGTCCCAGGGAGCACATCGTCCGCCCCGAAGGATACGTTCTCCACCACCAGGCTCGGAGCCCCCAAGGGAGTCGGAGGTTCCGCTCGGGTAACCGTCTCCGAAGAAGCAGGGACGTCAGGCGCCACCAAGGCTTCAGTACCCGAAGAGGTACCTAATTCAATATCAAGATTAATTAACGCATTTTACAGATAGCGATCGAATATCAACGAGAAAGGAAGAGCTCCGGGAAAATACCTCTGAGAGCCTCTTGAGGAAGGATCGCCGGATCCTCCAGGACTTCGTACATCTGGAGGATATTGTCGAAGTCATCCCCCGAGGCCCTACCCTCGGTTTCGTCCGTCGGAACCACGACCTCCGCGGGAACCCCTTCGGGTGCAGGCAAGTCGGAGGTAGAGTATGACTCCACTTGCACGTTGACGGGTGCAGGAGGAGTCAATGGAGTTACACTAACACCCTCCCTGTCGGAGAGGTTTGGGGGGACCTCCCCCATATCTTCGTCAATCAAAAGGTAGGCTTCGAAGGCCTTCGCCGTAGCACCTTCGGAGTCTTCTACCTCTTCGGGAGTCGGGCTCCGCTCATCCGACGACGAAGAAGATGAAGCGGGCGTCAAGTGGGGAGGTTGCTTCGCCGCCTTCTTCTGAAGCGGTTGCTTGCCAGCTTTCTTAGAGGGCTCGGCCGCTGCTTTCCTCTTGCGGCCCGCCGCTCCGGCTGGGGCGAAGTCGGGAAGCTGCGGGGGCTCCATGCTGAGGGCTCTCCACACCCTATTCGAGCGCTCCCAACTCCCCACCAACTCCAGCCTTCTCTGCCTCTCGGCCACCGAAGGGGCTCCAAGAATTCGTTCGGTAGCCCGGACTATGTCGTCCGGAGCTAAGGCCAGAGGCGCCGCTGAAAAGAAAAAGGTATAAGAAGCATAAGTATAATTAATGTGTTCATATAAAATGATGCCGCAGGAGAAAGATGTACCTATGTTTCGGAGGTCCCCCTCCGAGGCTTGTGGGATGGAGATTGGCCAGCTGGCTCCGAGGGGTGAGATCCGAAGGCCGACGAACTCCTCGGCCAGGTCGCGCATGCTCATGCGACGAGCCACTGAAGCAAGCAACCCTAGCCTCGTCGTGAGCAAACTAGGGTTCGGGGAGATGTCCGCCTCCTTCCGGAACCAGATTTCTTGAAGAGGGCCCGAGAGGGGGGAGTCTTCTCCTACTTCGGCGTAAAACCACCGAAGTATCCAGTTTGTATACCATCGGTCGTTTATGGCCTTCGCAGGGAAATGGAGAGCATGCTCCCTCCGAAGCTGGAAGTTAACGCTGCCGAAGGCCACCGTCACCTTGGAGTCCCAAGGCCCATCTTGAGGCTTCGGCTGGCAGATGGCTTCGTGGGTCGCCGCGAAGACTTCGGAGCGCCATTCACATCCCTCCGCCCGAAGAGCCCACTCGAAGACGGCCAGGTGGACGATCGCATTGGGGGACAGTTGAGGCAGGGTTATGTGGAACAAGTCCAGTACCTCTGCCAAAAAATCCACGGCTGGTAGCCCCAGACCCGCTTCGAAGAACGCCTCGAAGACAACCACTTCTCCGCTCCGGGGCCGTGGAGTCGACTCTGTCCCGGGAACTCGAGTCCTCATTCCGGCTCCCAGCTTCCCGTCTACTGCCTCCTCAATGGACTCCGCGGTGCTCACAGACTGGCCAATGACAAAGCTCTGGGCCATCTTCTTCTTGGAGGGCGGGCGGAGCGCTCGAGGATTCTTGGGCCAAGCACCGCCCGGAACCCCCGCCATTGCCGTTGCTGCCGATGCGGCCCACGCCTGCCGCTGCGCCAGGGTGTTGGCCGCCAATGGAGTGGTGTGGCTGGTTCTCGCCATTGCGCTCAAGTGCTCGAGGGTGCGGAAGATTGAAGGAAAAGGTGAATTGCAGGAGCAGTGAATGCGGTAAAAAACTTCTAGTAATCCCTATTCCCCCCTTTTATAACCGCACGACCTATACTGCTCTTCGAGAAGTTTCACATTGCAGGTTCGGCTTCCGTCACTGACATGTGGGTTTGGTAATTGGAACGGCGGCAACCGCTGAAGAAATCGACCGTTACCTTTTTTACAGAGGATAACAGCTATCTGCGCCGTAACGGTCATATTGACGGTACCCCACGACGTTCGCACTCCGTAACCGTCTCCACGACAAAGGGCACTCTGTAACCGCTTTCGCGACGCTTATGCTCCGAAACCGTTCTACTCCCCGGGAGTTCTCTCACTGTGCCAAAACTCGGGGGCGAAGGTTTTAAAATATTGGGCTCAAAATCCTGAGCTAAGTCATAACATCTTCGAATTCCCTTTAAGCCTCAGAAACTAGAAATGTTCCTTTCGTATACTGCCTTCTTTCTAAAAATAGGTTATCTACAGAAAGGCGTATTCGAGGGGCTACTGTTGGGGGAAATTACTTCATTTCCCAGACTTAAAGGCTAAACCCTCCGTGGGCTCCAGGAAGATCCCGAAGGTGGTGGACTGATGTTCGAAGCATACGTCGGTACGGTCGGAGGGTGTCACGATGCGAAGTCACAGAGGACCCTCCGAAGGGAAGAAGGAGGCCTCGAAGCAGGAAGACGTGATTGATTGGATGTCCTGCTTATCCATCTACCCTACGGCACTTTACCGTGTATAACCTTGTTTATAATATTGAATAAATTCTACCATGTCAGTCGTAATATAGGGGTAAATAGGTCTATTCCTTAAGCCTTTCTCCCTATAAATACCCCCCATTGTACCTTGTAAGAAGGATCCAGAACTAGTTGTTCAAGCATATACATTCGGACCTCTTGAGTTGTTATCCTTTACGGAGGCTCAAGTTTGTCCTAAAACACAAACCTCTTGTTTGTTTGTTCTTGATTACCGAGAACCTGTTGGTGTAACTTTTACGCCAACAGGTACAATAAGTTACCTTGTAGCAGTGGGATTTCCAACACTTGAAGTGCTTGCTTCTGCATCATTTCTTGTCTTCTTCCTTCCTAACTCAGACTTAGATTTGTTGCTTATTTTCCTGAAAATAGTATTAGTATGGAGCAATAAAACTCAAAAAATATGCTATGAAAGTATTGTACCTTTTTTTAGTCCCATTCAAGCTACATTTTGCACTTGTCTAACGATGTCCTAATTCTCCACATTTTTTACATTTAACCTGCCTTCGGATCTTGCCTTGTCCTTTCTCAAGGCAAGATGGTATTCTATTCTTTCTTTGCCTACCAACTCCTCTCTTTTTACACAATGGAGGCAATAATTTAAATCCTTTGTCAACTCCTGTAAATAAAACATAAGTATAATTAGCAGCAGTACACAATATGCGAATATTTTTGCATATAATGTAAAAAAGAACAATGTTAGTACCCTGACACTCTTATCAACCTGCGTCCTAGCACAAATTTTCCATGGACACCCATCAACAGAACAATACCCTCTAAATCTAGCTCTATCGGATTTCGCTGTCCCAAGCTCAAACTCATTGACAATAGCATATTGTTTCACCGCCATTCTAAATTCATCCATGCTAGGATAAATGATTCCAACATCCATGTCAGGATCATCCAAATCCCATGTCCTTGTCAACATACTGGGACCACCATCATTTACAACCATACAAGCATCTGCAATATCATCTTCAACATCATCAGGAATAATCGGAACATCTGGTGGATTGTTAGATACATGTGCTGTATTATAATCATCTACACCAAATCCCATTGTCATAAAAACTATATCCTCATCCAACAAACCAAATCCATATCCATCCTCATTTTCAACCCGGAGTGAGCTCCAATCCACATTAATTTCAATATTGTCTTCCTCCCTATTATCACCTATCTCTTCTTCATTTGGGTCATCATGTGCACTAGGTTCTTTTCTTAAAGTTGTGACATTACTTTCCACATACAAATTAGAGCCAGGTTCAATCCTGGCATAATAATCAAGATAAAAAACTTGGAGTTAGAATTCAATCTAACTCCAAAAAAATAATAATAGTACAAAACTTACCAAGAACGACAATCATGTGAATCCATTTTTAATTCAATCTCTTACAATTCAATTCTTCACACACTGTATAAAAATACAAAATGTTAATTCTAGACATATAGATTATATCATGTCTGATAGATGTATCAATTATGCCAATGGTTTTACTTTTGGATCTCGGTGCTCTATGCTACCTGTTCCAGATTTCTTTTATGTTACATTTGCATATGTTAGGTTTTGTTAATTCATAGGGTAATACATGGATCACTCCTATCGATGCTCTAAACTGTTACACTGGTAGTGGTAGCAACTCTCTGGCAGACCACATTTTTTCTACTTCAATGTGAAAATACCATCTTCTATTCTTCTCTAATTATCTCTCCCCCTATTGCTATTGCAACAGCGGGATTTTGCCAGCTATTGATGTCATAGGCAACAATGCTATTCTGGGGGTAAGTCTACACAGCTCAGCTTACCGGCTGGGGGAATGGTCCGCCAGCGCCCACGCCTGGCGGAGGCCAGCGAGCGCCTGCGCTGGTCCTCACGCGTCGGCGGCGTCTACCGAGCCATGCGCAGCGTGCTTGCTTGCTCCCTCGCGCGGGGCGCGCGTGCTGCACCGAGCGAGATCCTGCGCCGAGCTGCTCGCGTGGGCTGCTCACTGCTGCGCTGGGGTGAGAGGAAGCAGCAGCCGGCCCACTATGAGGAGAGGAGAGGAGAGGGATGGCAGAGAAAAAAGTTAGGTTTGGAGAAAAAACCCTAGGGATTTGGGGATATTTTGAAGCATGGGCAAAATGGTAAAAGCATAATTATTAGCCACGTTGGATGGTGAGTTGGAAGTCTACATGGCAAGCCATATGTACATAATGGCAAATAATAAAGCTGCACACGATAAGAGTGGCAAAAAATTAAAACCAACGAAGAAGATGGCATTTGAAGAGATGACAACATTAAGAGTGGCAAATAATTAAATTTCCCCAAATTCGCAGCCAGGAGCAGCGACAGTGGTGGCTCACATCCCAATCCGTTGTTGTGTAGGTGACGACGAGAGCAAGACTGGTCTTGATGCCTTCTTCCTCGGGAAGGCTTTCGCGGAGGCGCTAAGGGAGAGGATCGAGTCGGTGGTGGGCGAGGGGTTCGGTGTGGTGGGGCAGTGGCAAGCTGAGTAGCAGAAGCAGGTCCAGGAGTTACAGGTACATCCCTTGCTCTTGATGGGCACTCTTCAATCTCACACGAGAATGTAGCAAAGCGGCAGCTTGAACTGTGGAAATGGATGTGATCTGGCTGGTAGACTTGGTAGTTGGTGCTGCATGTAGACGCAGTTTTGCAATCCAGGTAAAAGAAATTTTCCTGTGACATGTACCCTCGAAATACCTTTTTTTAATAATGAATATCCACTATCCAGCATTTCAATTAAAATAATAATGGTGCAATTTCACATTTTCACAGATGAATGAAATGGAATTAATTATTTTACTTTGGATTTTTGAAAAAAAACTTGCAAATTGCAACTACAATTATATGTATTTCTATTCTAGTTCTATGTTCCAACAACCTTCAAGACCAGAAATATTGGCTATGAGGTATACTAGTATTATAATCGAAATGATACCTTTCTTCAGTCCTAACAACATTTAGAAAACTGAAAATAGATGTATGGAAGAATGATTCAGTCATCAAAAATCACAAACAAATTGAACAGTGCTGCTTGGTTTGCCATCCCCAAGTGACCTTGCATCCGGTGTTTTGTCATTGTTCTTTCAGAATTCAGATGTGGGTTACTGGATATGGATGTTTGAACTTTGATTTACTGCCATTCAGTTTTCAGGGATTGCAGATATGAATAACTGGATTATTCGTACATCAGTTTTGATGTATATAAGACATAAGCTTTGCTTGATTTCATGAATTTATGTTGTGTCACAATGGTTTAGTGTAATGTGATTATGTTGTATCACAACAATTATCTACTCAGGTTCTGTGGTAAAGAGATGCTTCTGGATTGATGTATTGCATAGAATATGTGGAACAAGAATAAGACAAGTGATATACTCAGTCAAAAACATAGCTTAATATAAGTAGCTAGGAACCAACAGAACACATTAAAATTGTGTTCAGAACTACAGATATTAGAAAAGCTCCCCGCTGAAAATTGTGTACTATGCCATATAAATTGCAAAGAAGGCTCAGATTGAGTAACTCCAAGCATAAGACTTGTGTATTCTCCTTGAATGTATGTAGCGTCCCCTATAGATGAATTATACACATCTTTTGCAATGTTGGACATTGTGTTATTAGCACCATTGCTGCCATCATTAATATCCTGATACAGAACATGAAGTTGTATATAAAATTTAAATGTAAGGAAATAAATTATGATCCTGATACAACATAACTTATATGGATTTATTGGCTTACGATATAAAGATCTTGATCAACTCCTTCGTGTATATTTTTCATTCCATTCGTTGAATTTTCTCCTACATTCAAATATACAAATTTATCTACATGAACGCATAATGAGAAAAAATGGCAGAACTGGTAAGATCATTACCTTTATTTGTAGCACATTTTTTCTTCTTTCCTTTATTTTTTTCAAGTGAGATTGTACCTCGTTTACTTTTTGGACCTTTTACCGGACGTGGAACTCTAAATGATATTGTACAGTCGAAACTAATTGATCATCAATGAATTGTTCTCTCATCTTATTTAGGGAAATATATTCTTCCAAGTCTAATTTGTCTATAGCTTTCTCCAAATCATCAAGAAGTTCTTTTGAAGAAGAACACTTCAATGCAATTGAAGTTACCTTTCGCGATATATGTGCAACTTTCGTTTTTAAATTTTTCTTCGCAATACTTGGTTTCTCAATATAATATCCTCTCTTTGCATATTTTGTCCATCTGTTGAGTATATATTGTGGTGGCAAAATAAAAACACCGTTGACATTTAATACTTTTAGTGCATGCTTGCACAAGATACCTACAAGATATAGATAGATAACATATTACATAAGTTTGTTACATAAACATATATTGAAATTTTGAATATGTTATACATACCTATTGACTCATACGATCTGCAAGAACACGTGATAGACTTATCTTCAACGTTGAATACAACTCTTACTCCATGGTTAGAATCTATATGCATAACCATATATGACAAGATTGTCCCATCACTTTCTAACAAATGACAAGAAAGCTTAAATTGTGATTTAAATTCTTCTTCAAACTCCAAATACATCCTCCTCGTATATGATTCAACGATGGTCTTCAATAAAGTTAAATTAGGGATACAGGTGATTAGATTTTTTCGGCGCGTATTGAAATCTGCATCTAACTCATTTTCGCGGAGACTACCTGAAACCTTATCAAATTGTACAAGTAACTCTGAGAGTTCAAGTTCCCTCCTAAATCTTTTCTTAAATACATCATTCATACCTTCGCTCCTTTGAGTCAAATTCATATCAGTTGTGAAGGAGTCTCGATACACGACAGCCCACTTCTTCTTTAATTCATATAGATTTGTCATCCATTGGTTTTCCTCTATGTTGTACTTATTTAATAATTCATGCAACTTCTAGATGAATAGATCCTCTGATCTGTTTTCATAGACACATCTTTTAAAATCAGGTAAAAATTTCTCAGGATGCTTATGAATTACATGAGATAAATGTTTAGCAACATTGAGATAGATATGCCATAAACATAGACGATGACTTATATTTCGGAATACATAAGCAATAACACCTTCCATGGTAGCATCTTGATCAGTGAAAATTGTGTTCAGCTGCTTTTCTGACATTGCTATTAGGAAGCTTTCAAATAGCTAAACAAATGATTCGATAGTCTCATTAAATATTAGAGTAGCCCCAAAAATTATTGTTTCCTTGTGATGGTTAGTTCCAAGGAGTGGCACAAAAGGCATTTCAAACTTATTAGTATGAAAAGTGGTGTCAAATGATAAAGCATCACCAAAACATGTGTAATTCATGATAGACTAACCATCTGCCCAAAAAATTTAGTTATGCGACCATCCTCCTCATCTATTTGCAACACATAAAAAATCCATGATCCTCTATTTGTTTATTCTTTAAGTACTATAATAAAGTCTGTGTATCATTGGAATCTAAGTACTTTTGCCCTCACAACCAATCTCATTAATGCAATCCATCTTTGAGAATGGCATTTTTTCAGCCCCTCCATAAAATTCCTTCATGAACTCATAAACCTGGGTTGGCTTCATACCAACTTCTCGTATTTGGCCAATAAGCTTTCTATCTGATTCTATAATACGTCGTTGTGACTTTAGCTTATGGAACTTATTCAGACTAACAAGATAATGATTATGTTCAAGGACAACCTTTTGCACTGTCCAAATCCCGTCTCTACTTACTGTAAACTGGATACGAGCATCACAACTCGTCCTTGTATTATCCTTCTTCGATGATTCATTGACTCTATGTCCTTGTTTATTACACACTATATATTTTTGACATATACTTTTATCTGCTCTATATTTTATTATGCTTTTCTAGTATTGAATTCAATCTTACCATCATATGTATCGGACATGTCGTATGCTTGGTCCTCCGATTCAAAAACCATCCCAACTTCAGGAATAATTAGTGTTTCCTTAATTTTATCAGCCACCTATGTGAAAGCAATATAAAGTTATTCTTATGACAATGAATAGTAATATTGCATTAAATATTAGATATGTTAAACAAACCTGTGTTGTGTTATGTTCATTGTCGTATGAACAACCATCGGTAAGGAGCACCTCTGTGTTACAGAATCCCATATCAAATGTTGATTCCACTGTGAACTCGTGGGCTCTACATTCTTCCATCTCCCCTGCATCACCAACGCAAGCAGGAAGGTGCCTTCCTGCACCTCGCCAAGTTTTACTTGCAAAAGTGAGAATCTGAAAGCCTAACAAATCCCACAACTTTGGAAGATAAAATGAGAGGGACACACACTCATCATAAGTGGCATGGCGACGCGGCAACGGGCGCGGTGACCAGCGTAGTGCAGTGGGGATGACAGCGTGGACATGGAGCAGGTGCTCCCACCGGCCGCCGCTAGCGCTCGGCTGCTCCAGACGGCTATCGACAGCATCGGGCTGCTCACGCATGCCCCCATCGCCAGCGCCCGCCCGACCCAGCACTGCTAGAGCCTGGCTGCCATTTTGCTTCGGATTTCATTGCGATTTTCTTAGTAGGTAAATAATTTACTTTGTGATGAGTATCTCTGCTCTGTGTTTATGTGCGGTTTGATATATATTGTTCTTATATCCAGTCAATTGACGATGTGTAAGGTTTGTGGCATCATGTTTTATGGCGATTTAACAAATAGTGATTTAAACTCATTAAAATTTACTAGAAGCACCAATTCAGCATGTTTATTATGTGTTTGTCCACTGTAGAAGTTTGATTAATATATTGGCAAAAATATCACAGTTTGGAAAACAAAGGCATGTTCCATATCGTTATTCAAACCTGACATTCCTATTACAAGAATCACTAGGTGGTAATGCCAAACTTGCAATGATTTGTGCTGTTTCACCATCACAAAGGTACTGCTATGTTGAAACATAAGTCATTTTTCTCTGCTCTTTTTAGTGTTTTACATACTGTATTTTCAATATTGTCATACAACTGTACGAGTGAAACATTAAGCACTCTTAGGTTTGCGCAATGAGCGAAATCTATAAAAACAATCATGTTGCCAATGAACAAAAAGAGGAAGATGTCAACATGTTGTGTGATCAAATCAGGCAGTTGAAGGTACTATTTTTTTCTTGTTGACAACTTTGTTGTTTTGTTTGTAATGCTTGTTCTCCTGACTCTAGCCCTCAAGAAATTTCTTATTCTGTATCCTATGACTACATTGCAGGATGAACTTCACCGCATGAAGTCTGGAGGCTCAGATTGAAGCGATGGAAGCTTTTCCACTGGATGGGATGCTAGGCGTATGTAAGCACTGAGGAGTGGGTCACCCGCCGGAGAGCGATTCTGTCACCGGAGTTTTGGAAGGGATTGTCGGAGAAGAATGGGATCGCAGCTCCAAACACGCGCACACAAAATTTCAGGCACAACCACTTTTCTGTTATTCATCGATATGTTCACTGTTCACCATCTGGCACATTTATACATCCCAGTTCCTTTACGTTTCCACTTACAAGAATACGTCTCCTCTCACCACACACGCATTACAGCTTTCCACCTTCAATTGACCTCTTCCTGCCATCTACACTTCAGTCGTGCCGTCTGATGACACACCGCGAGATGTGACATTTGCCCCCCCTTGAACACCGTCTCCATTCCAGATAGATGTTGTCGGAAATCGAGTTTTTAACACGAATAGTCTTCCCAGGTGGAACACGCCGCCGACAGAGAACCCCAATGAACTAGTATCTGAACCAAAGCCACATTTCCTTTCTTAACCAGGCGACGGTCCATAATTTCAAAAGGTACCAAATCCTGCGTATCCAACTCCACAACCGACGGTAAAGTAGAGAAGACAGGAACATGCGATGGAACAAATGGCTTCAGCTGAGAAACATGAAAAATAGGATGGATTAAAGAATCAGCCGGTAATTGAACTTGTAAGCCACTTGACCAACCCATTCAATGATCTGAAAAGGACCAAAGTATTTAAAGGATAACTTGGGGGTAAGGACGATTAGCCACTGTAGTCTGCGCATACGGTTGTAATTTCAGTTGCACTTGCTCTCCCACTTGAAAAGATCAGAAAGAACACTTTACATCCGCATGTTGCTTCATCCTGGACTAAGCTCGGCGCAATTGATACTGAAGCATATCAGAAAACAACTGTCTGTCCTGTAATAATTGTTCAACATCCGGGACAGCAACAGAACCAGGCGAAACAACAGTCAAATCTGGTAGAAATGAATAGCTTGGCTCCATTCCATATAAGACTTTGTATCGAGAACATTGCAATGATGAATGAAAATTAGTATTATACCAAAATTGAGCCAAAGGAAGCCATTGAATCCACTTGCGAGGAGTAGTTGATGTAGTGCAACGAAGATACATCTCAAGACATTGGTTCACACGTTTTGTTTGACCATCCGTTTGCGGATGATATGCTGTGGACAAATTCAAAGGCACCTTCAACCGATCAAACAGAGCTTGCCAAAAGGTGCTAGTAAAATTTTTATCATGATCCGACACTATTGATTTGGGAATACCATACCTAGATACTACTCTGTCCAGAAAAACTTTAGCAACCTGCTGAGCTGAGAAGGGATGTTTTAATGGCAAAAATTGAGCAAACTTGGAATACCGATCAACCACCACCAAAATACAACTATAACCTTCCGACAACAGCAATCCTTCGATAAAATCCATTGATAGGTCTTGCCAAGCCCCTTTTGGAATTGGCAACGGCTGTAACAAACCTGGAGATTTACATAGTTCATGCTTTGCATGTTGGCATACTTCACACTAAGCAATATACTCTTGCACTGACTTCTTAAGTCCCAACCAAGTAAAATTCTTATGAATACGTTGATACGTTGGTTGAATTCCGGAATGGCCCCAACAGCCGAGGAGTGTAGGGCTGCAATAATCTTCGTTTGCAAAGCTAAGTTATTACCAATCCATATCCTATCGTTATGCATGATCAACCCCTCAGTTAAACTAAAGCCCTGCTCATTAGTTCCACAAATAGCTAGCTCTTGTAACATAGACTGAGCTTGGGAGTCCACTGCATAAGAATTCAGCACCTCCTGAACCCACCTGGGTTGCACACACAAAACAGCTTGAAGTTGAAACAAATGAGCTACTTGAGACAGCGCATTAGCAACCAAATTCTCTGAACCTCTCCTGTACTAAAATTTATACTGTAAACCGATTAATTTGGTCATTGCTTTGCGCTGCATTTCAGAGGATAAAGTTTGAGTCTCCAAATGACAAAGGGCCTTATGATCAGTATGAATTGTAAAAGGACATCTGATCAAATAGGAACGTCACTTGTCAATGGCCATAAGGATAGCTAAAAATTCTTTTTCATAGATCAAGAGCTTCTGATTAGCCACGCCCAAGGCCTTACTGTAAAACGCCACTGGATGATTAACTTGCGACAACACTGCCCCAATGCTCGTATCACATGCATCCGTTTCTACACAAAATGGTAAGTGAAACGAGGGCAGTGCCAACACTGGCGTAGAACACATAGCTTTCTTAACAGCATCAAAGGCAACTTGAGCCTGATCTGTCCGCTTAAAGGACGAAGTTGCTTTCAACATATTGGTAAGAGGTTTGGTCAAGATACCGTAATGCCGCACAAATTTCTGATAATATTCCGTTAAACCCAGAAAACCCCTTAATTCAATAACTGTTTGAGGAACTGGCCACTCCTTCATCACCAATGTCTTTTCTAGATCAGCAGCCACTCCTTGATCCGAGATAATGTGGCCCAAGTACTCAAGTTGTTTCAAGGCAAAAGAGCATTTACTCCTTTTGGCACAAAACTAATGATCTTGCAAAATTTTAAGGATTGTTGTCAGATGTTGTACATGTTCCTCCATAGACTTACTGTATCCCAGTATATCGTCCATAAATACCAAAACAAATTTGTGCATTTGATTAACAAAAATATAATTCATCAAGCACTGAAAAGTGGACGGAGCATTGGTCAAACCAAATGGCATGACTCTGAATTGAAAATGCCCATGATAGGTTTTAAAAGCTATTTTCAATTCATCTTCTTCTCTCATTCGAATTTGATGATAACCACTCTTCAAATCCAGTTTAGAGAATACTTTTGAACCACCCAATTCATCCAACAGTTCATCAATTATGGGTAAAGGAAACTTATTCTTTACTGCGACTGAATTCAGCTTTCGATAATCAATACACAATCTCCACGTGTCATCTTTCTTCTTGACCAACAAAACGGGTGAAGAAAATGGGCTATGACTCGGTATTACCAAACCAGACTGTAACATATCAGCCACCTGCTGCTCAATTTCATCTTTCTGTGCTGGAGAATACCGATAAGGTCTTGTGTTCACTGGAATAGTACCCGGCAACAAAGGTATCGCATGATCAAAATCACGATGAGGAGGTAACTAAGAGGAGGACTGAAAAACAACATAGAACTCATCCAAAACAGCAAGAAATTCCTTGGAAGCAGACTCAGAAACATCTGGTTCCACCCTCTCAATCACAACCACCGCCCAAATGTCATTGCCCTTATCACATTTCATCAATTGGTGCAATGAAATGGGTTTAACAGAATCAGGTGCACTAGGCACCACCCCTCGTAATGTGATATCACTGTTTTTGTAAGTAAAAGGCATCTATTTATTAACCCAATCACAAGCCATTGGACTGTATAATTCCAACCAATCCATCCCCAAAATGGCATCAAAACTTCCCAATTATAATACTTTCATATCATGAGAGAAAGTTGTCCCTTGGATCCACCATGTAAACTGAGGCACCAACTGAGAACAAGATAATACAGTACCATTGGCCATTCGCACATGAAGCGCAACAATAGGTGCAAGTGCCAGCTTCAGCTTGGACAGCAAAGCTGAATTAATAAAGCTATGGGAACTCCTTGAATCCACCAGAAATAATAACTTTTGCCTCTCCACTAACACTTCCAATTGTATAGTTCCCGACAAGCTCAAACCCCCCATGGCATTAACTGAAAGATATGCCTCTGGTTTAGCCGATAGCATATGCTCCACTGCCATAACATCCAACAACTCATCCGATAAGATTGCAGAAGTGTCAACAACCTCTATGGAATTAACATGGGCAGTAACTTGTACATTGCACTGATGAGTTGGAGTATATTTCTCGCCACATTTGAAACACAAGCCATTCACTCTTCTGTATTCTCTCAATTGTTGAGCCTTCCACACTTCGCCTGATCCAAGTTTCAGCCTATCAAACACCTTGTTAGATTGAGGAGAGCCCTATTTGGACATCCATTTCTTTTTAGGCTCAACCGAATCCACCAAACCCTCCTTAGCCAGTGCCAGATGGTAAGCATGTGTTACAGTATGAGGGATCTGAGACTGCACATGAATCCTCAAATCCTCCCTTAAGCCCAAAACAAAATGACTCACTAGCCATAACCCTCCAATTTCCGCATCATCATATAAACGAATTTGATACATAAGAGAATCAAATTGACTCTTATATTCATCAACTGTACCCTTTTGCTTCAGAACCAATACTTCAAATTCCTGTAAAACAGCCAAACTGAAATCCTCCCATGGGTGACGACCAAACTCCTGCTTCCAAGCCTTGTACCAATGAGCAGCATTACCAATTAGATTCAGGGAAGCAGTCGACATCTTAAAACCATCAGGAATTTGATACAACTCGAAATAAGTGACACACTGGTCCAGCCACACCCGAACACCCGACCCATCAAATTTTGGAAGGTCCATCTTGGGTGGATGCCAGCGACGAGTAGACCCCTCAACATGCCCTCGCAACCTATCACCCACCTCCAATGAAGAACTGGATTAACTAGTATCAACATGAGCCATACCTGGAGGAGCCCGAGGTAAATTACCCGTAGAAGCCTGACGCAACGTAGCAGCCAAAACTTCCTAATCCTGTTGCACTTGCCCAAGCGGCGCCATTGTGAGATCCACCTTAGTCTGCATACTCTCCATTTTCGCCACCAATTGCTACTGACCCGCCTCCATCAGGTTCACCTTAGCTAGCAGAGAGTTCATCGCTTCAATCACCCTATCTTCCATTGCCTCTAAAGCCGCGATCACCTGCCGAACTTGCAGAGATTGACGCGCTAGATTGTACACTTACCCCGAATCAACCGAACCCTAAAAGGAATTACAGTAGTCGCCGAGGCAACCACTAACCCAACCACGGGAATTTTTACCTACTAACCAAGGGAATAGCAGCGCACAACCCAGCAGATCCTGAATCTGATACCACTATAAACACCAAGGAGTGGGTCACCCGCCGGAGAGTGATTCTGTCACCGGAGTTTCGGAAGGTCTTGTCGCAGAAGAACGGGATCGCAGCTCTAAACACATGCGCACACAAAATTTCAGGCACAACCACTTTTCTGTTATTCATCGATACGTTCACTGTTCACCATCCGGCACATTTATACATCCCAGTTCCTTTACGTTTCCACTTACAAGAATACGTCTCCTCTCACCACACACGCATTACAGCTATCCGCCTTCAATTGACCTCTTCTCGCCATCTACACTCCAGCCGCGCCATCTGATGACACACTACGAGATGTGACAGCGTAGTCTACATCTGCTCAAAATGAGTTTGGGTCGTCCTTCCAACTATCCATGAAGATAGTGGTGATGTAGAAATGGAAATTGATGAGAATGATATTGAGAAGCCCCACTATCATGAAAATATGGCAATATCTCCTCTTGGAGATAATGAATCTAAAGAATTACATGCTTCAATGAAAATAAGGGGTAGGACATCCCTTGTTGATGCATTTGATGGAGATAAGAATCTCATGCCAACAAAAAGGTCATGCTCGGATGACAGATGCAAGTTAAACCTAACTGCCAGCATACAGAGAGGAAACTGAACAAAACAAGTTATTGGCTTGTGAAGAGCTCCAGCATTGTAGACATGAGCTCTCAAACATGGATTCTGTGAATGAAGAACTTGAACTAGTCGTGGCGTCTCTATAGGAGGGAATCAACACTAGCAACAACAAAGGTGACCGTTGGAGTTTGAGTTACATGCCTCCAAGGAGAATTCACAATAATTCTGAATGAATTAGCTGGTCGCAGAGCAATGCTGGAAGCTCTACTGAAGGAGAATCCAGAGCTAAATGCTAACCTTGCTTTTGAGAAAGAAGCTAGAAAGGAAGTTGAGGAGCAGTGGGACCATCTATCTGATGAAAACAAAATGATTTCATCAAATACTTAGTTTAGTTTGAATTATCTTTGAGTTACTTTATTTCTCTTAAGTTTATGTCATATTTGTGATGCATGTTCTATTTTTATTCTTAAATCAAAAACATTTTAAAAATAAGCTTCCATCGCAACACGGGCATCTAACTAGTAAACAAAGAAACCAAACTTTCCAAAGTAACATAAAAAAAGGGTGCTGAAGCAAGCATCAATCGAGACCATCATCCTCATGGTATTTTTTGCACAACTGTGATTTTTTCCACAGCATGAAGACAAATCTAGTTCTAGAAAGTTGTTTACCTTATTGTTACCAATTTTCATTTGGAATTGTTCAGCACCAAGGTGTGGTGCACTGTATTTGTGGTGAGAGATATTGTCAGATGAAGCAACATCTGCCTTCAGAAGGTTGCATTATAATTACAATATAGTTAATGAAAAAGATGCACAACTAAATGGAAAATCATCCGTAATAAGTAAAAAAGGAAGTAAATAGGTGCACTGTATTTTTCTGTGTTATCAATAGACCATTCATTTGTTGAAGATTTACAATTGGCTAACCTGATAAGTTCTTTGTGGTTTCCTGTTTCATTCAACACAAGTAAAGAGGTAAGTACTCGCAACACGACATCACGTGTCACCTGCAGGGATTTATGTAGAATTCGTAGGAATTGATTTTCTTAATTTATATGAAAAAGAGGTAGTTGGTCGAGGGTCTGGACCTCATTGTCGCGGCGACACCGTTGCGGCGACGCGACGAGAAGGCAGGGGATACAGGGAGGCAAAGCCTGAACTGAATACTCGACAACGTAAACACCTATTGGGGCCCTGTTTATATAGACACAGGACCAGCCCTCTAATTGATCTAATCTACTAAATCTGAAACAAAATTTAATCTAAAACTGACTATTTAACATAATTGCTACAATATTGATGGTTTGATGGTGTGATACTGTTCAACGGTGGGCCAGGCCCTCCATCCCATTATCTGAGGCCATGACATCTCTTCCACCCTTAAAAATCAACTGAGGAGCCATGTTGAAGAGCATGGGCCTCATGGATCCAGATGTGATGAGTGATTGTCAACGAAAGTCAAAGAGAAGACGTGAAGAGAAGATGAGACCTGTCCTATCTGGGCCACGTGTGACTCAGGTACATGGGCGGTGAGCGACTGCCGGGAAGAGGGGCTGTGGAGTCGGGCCGGCCCAATCCGAGTACATGGGCTAGGAGCGGCAGGAGATCCACTAGTCTGTTAACCAGGATTGACTCAGGTACACGTGCGGTGAGCGACTGCTGGGCTGAGGGAGCCGCGGAATCGGGCCGGCCCAATCCGGGTACCCGGTGCGAAGATGGTGGACGCTTTGTCAGTTTCGGCACAAAATTGACGACCGCTGATCTTGGATCCTACCATTCTAAGGCGAAACTGTAGCTGCTACGAAAGCTCCGCATCAGGACAAGTTATCTTTATTTAGGATTTTACTATTTTGCCTTTTGGCCCACAGTCTGTGTTAGTCAAGTCGGTAAAAATCGTAAGGGCACATTTGCCTTTTCAGTTTATTTTAGCGTCTGTGTAATTTACCCTAGGGGTAAATTTGTCTTTTTCCCTTTTGTTGGGCTGCCTATAAATAGACCCCAACCCCCTAGGGTTAGGGTTAACTCATCTAATAGAAAAATCTGAGTTCACTTTTTTGGGCTTCTTCTTCCTCCATCTGATCTGCACTTCTCCACTGAAATCAGTCGTCGTCTTCATTCTTGATAGCGCGGCCAGAAAATTTCCGAGTGAGGACGAGTATTTTATTTCCTCGGTTGGCTTCGGCTGGGGCAAGCGCTGCGATTGACGCGTGGCGGTGGGATTTTTTCTCAGCAGGATGAGGCGACGATGTGCCGCTCGAAGTTTGCCACGTGGAGGCAGCACGTTGATTGCAGCGACATGCGCTACTTTGCTGCTATGTAACGGCGTGGATCAATGAGCATGTGGGTTCCTTCGCCCATTGATTGTTGGTGGCAGTTTTTTTGGGCTGAAGCCATGAACACAGCTTGCTATCTGGCCAACCACATTTTTCTTAGAGCTTACTTAGGTAAGACATCATATGAGTTGCGGTTTGGCAGACAGCCCAAGGTGAGTCACTTGTGAGCGTTTGGCTGCAAGTGCTTTGTGCTCAAGAAGGGAGTGCATTTGGACAAGTTTGAGTCTCGTTGCTGGGATGGAGTCTTTCTTGGTTATGCCTTGCATTCTCGAGGCTTCCATGTTTGGAACCTCGACTCCCAGTAGCTTGTCGAGACTTGCGAGGTTTCTTTCAATGAGTCCATGCCTTCGCTGGAGATGATGAGCTTGAAGAGTCCATCTTCGAGGAAGATGATGACACTCCTGCTGTTGTTGAGGGTGGGCCTTCTGCACAGTCTGCAGACCCCACACCTTCTAAGACTTCGACTGAGGATGAGGGCGGACCTCTGATCACTTCTTCCACTTCGATCGAGCTCCCTTAATCGAGTCCAGAGGTGCCAACTGCTGACTCTGATGAGGTGACCTCTGATCACCTAGGATCCCGAGTAGTTCAGCGTGTTCATCCTTTAGAGATCATCATTGGTGATCTCACATTGAGATCCTTGTGTTCTTCTATTGGCTCACTTGTTGTGTTTGCTGAATCTGCTTTTGTTGCCTTTTTTGAGCCCAGAGATGTTTCTCATGCTCTTTCTGATGCAAATTGGATAAACGCCATGCAAGAAGATCTTGAGAATTTTGTTTGCAATCGGGTTTGGACACTTGTTGAGCTGCCACCTGGATGCAACCCCATAGGCACCAAGTGGGTGTTCAAAAATAAGCAAGGTGAAGATGGGGTTGTGGTGTGCAACAAAGCTCGCTTAGTTGCCCAGGGTTTTTGCCAGAAAGAGGGTCTTGACTTTGAGGAGACCTTCGCTCCTGTTGCCCGTCTTGAGTCCATTCGCATACTTTTGGCATTCGCTGCTTCTAAAGGTTTTAAGCTTTTTCAAATGGATGTCAAGAGTGCTTTTCTGAACGGGTATATAGAGGAGGAGGTCTATGTTAGGCAGCCCCCGGTTTTGAGAACCCTAAGTTTCCTCGACATGTTTTCAATTTGCAGAAAGCTTTATATGGTCTGAAGCAAGCCCCTAGGGCTTGGTATGACCGTTTAAAGCAGTTTTTGTTGGGGAGCAGCTTTGTGATGGGTTCTGTGGACAAGACTCTTTTCTTGCTCAGAGATGGCTCAGACTTCTTGATTGCTCATATTTACATGGACGACATTACTTTTGGTAGTTCTACTAATGAGCTTGTGTCCAAGTTTTCTGAGCAGATGCACAACGAGTTTGAGATGAGCCTCATGAGTGAACTCAAGTACTTCTTAGGGCTCCAGATCAAGCATACCAAGGACGACATATTCATCCACCAGAGCAAGTACACGCGAGACATGCTGAAGAAGTTCGACTTCGGTGGAGAGCTGAAGCCTCAGATGACCCAAATGGGTACATCTGGGGGCCTGGACAAGGACGAGAGCGGTGTCAAGGACAACGAGAGAGAGTATCGAGGGATGATTGGATCTCTGTTGTACTTGACGGTGATGAGACCAGATATTCAGTTTGTCGTGGGACTGTGTGCGCGCTTCCAGTCTTCACCACGCGCATCTCATCGGCGGACTGTCAAGCACATTTTTAGGTACCTTACCTATGCGCCTGATCTAGGTTTTTACTATTCAGCATCATCGTCTCTTGATTTATCTGGATTTTCCAACGCTGATTTTGGTGGGTGCCGACTGGATGACAAGTCGACTTTCGGTACTTGCCAGCTTCTTGGTTCTTCGCTTGTCTCTTGGTCTTCTCGAAAACAATCTGGAGTTGCGCTTTCTACCATAGAGGCTGCGTATGTAGCTACTGCTAGTTGCTGCTCACAGTTGGTTTGGATGATTTCCACTTTGAGAGATTTTTGGTTGTTCTTCCCTTCCAGAGTACCCTTGTTTTGTGATACCACCAGCGCGATTAGTGTAGGGAAAAACCCATGTCTTTATTCAAAAACCAAACATATTGATGTGCGCTTTCACTTTCTGAGGGATCAATATGAGAAAGGTGTCATTGACCTTATTCATGTTGATACCCATCATCAGTTGGCTGACATTTTCACCAAACCCCTAGATCAGTCTACTTTTGAGCATTTGCGAGGGGATTTGGGAGTTGTGTATCCTTTTTAGGATATTTTGAGTCAGTTTTCTTTCTTCTTTACTCTTTTCTTGAGTCTTTTTGTGTGAGTTCATATCATTCATATTCACATATCACACTTTGAGCTTGCTTCTGTTATATGATTGGTCTACTTTACTTATTCTAGCTAGTACATGCTTTTGAATATTTGTTGATGATCATGCTTTGCTTTAGTTCACATGATATGTCTGATATCTGTCATATGCATGACTTTTATGCTTTAAAATTGAAAAATGATCACCATTGCTTCTGGTAACTAGCATGTGTAGGCCGAATGCTTCTGCTATCTTTACATGCCCGGTAGATAGTTCCTTACTTAGATGCAGATATGCAACTTGGACATCTATAAGCTTTAACATGAAAAATGTGCTATAAAAATGATAAAAAATCAGAAAAATGAAAAATACATGCCTTTTATGCTTAATTGAAAAGATCCAGGTGGGTTTTCTTTGTCGCATTGCATTGTTCTGGACTGCTTACCATAGCACTTTGGTATGAACTAGGACAGTGTAATGTATGCCAAGACCAATGTCTTAAGCTCCTGATGGTCCAGTTTTGGCCTAGGCTTGACTTGGTTGGTTAGCATAAGGTTGACATGCAAATAACCCCTGGCAAAAATGAAAAAGGAAAAGAAAAGGCCTGAAAATTAAAAAGATAACAAGTTTGCTGAAACTCTTTGTTCTGGACAATGCTTATCTTGGTAGATATCAGCTAGCCTTTGTATCTCATGCTTTACTTTGTTTGTCAACTAGAAAATGTGGTGATGCTTTTATTTGCGAAAATTTAAAAATGCGTGCTAATGACTTTCTTTGGATATCATCTGTTGCACTGATCATGCCATGGGTCTTAGACAGTATGTCTTTTGCTATACTTGCTAGATGTTATAACTGCAGTCAATCATATCTGAGAAGCATGCTTTTTACACTCCACTTGCACCCTAGTTGCATTCATTGCATATTTTGAGGGGGAGTTGCATTTCAGGGGGAGATTGAGTATGTATCTCTTTTGAGTGCATTTAGTCTCACTTGATGAGTCAAATTGTAAACAAGGGGGAGAAATTTTGGGTTACTTGATCTTTTAGAAGAGTTTAGGGGGAGCTTTGGCTTTCTCTAGGATTTGTTTCAGGGGGAGTTTTAGTAGTCTCTTTTGCTCTTACTCTTTGGATATCCTTGTTGATAATTCTGAGATTGCACTCATTTTGAGTTTTTATTTTTGGTTAACCATAATGACCGCATAATGACCGCTTTCTAGTTTTTGTTCATCTTTTGGTCATTAGGGTTAAACTTTTTATTTTATTTTCTTCTTTCTGTCTTCTTGTGTTTTGATTTCGTGTTTCCACATGTGCTTGCAGGTTGTGAAGAGCTGTTGAAGAGGGTGTTGACAATGCACTCATCAAGGGGGAGATTGAGGAGCCATGTTGAAGAGCATGGGCCTCATGGCTCTAGATGTGATGAGTTATTGTCAACGAAAGTCAGAGAGAAGATGTGAAGAGAAGATGAGACCTGCCGTATCTGGGCCGCGTGTGACTCAGGTACACGGGCGGTGAGCGACTGCCGGGCAGAGCGGCTGCGAAGTTGGGCTGGCCCAATCCGAGTACATGGGCTAGGAGCGGCAGGAGATCCACTGGTCTATTGACTGGGATTGACTCAGGTACATGGGCGGCGAGCGATTGCCGGGGTGAGGGAGCCGCGGAATTAGGCTGGCCCAATCTGGGTACCCGGTGCGAAGATGGTGGACGCTTTGTCAGTTTTGGCACAAAACTCACGACCGCTGATCTTGGATCCTACCGTTCTGAGGCGAAGCCGTAGCTGCTACGAAAGCTCCACATCAGGACAAGTTATCTTTATTTAGGATTTTACTATTTTGCCTTTAGGCCCACAGTCTGTGTTAGTCGAGTCGGTAAAAATCCTAAGGGCACATTTGTCTTTTTAGTTTATTTCAGCGTCTATGTAATTTACCCTAGGGGTAAATTTGTCTTTTCCCCTTTTGTTGGGCCGTCTATAAATAGACACTAACCCCCTAGGGTTAGGGTTAACTCATCTAATAGAAAAATCCGAGTTCACTTTTTTGGGCTTCTTCTTACTCCATCTGATCTACGCTTCTCCACCGAAATCAGCCGTCGTCTTCGTTCATGATAGCGCCGTAAGAAAATTTCTAAGTGAGGATTCTTCGCCGCTACAGTGTTTTCTCAAGAAAACCGCTGCCTGGTTTTTTATTTCCTCGGTTGGCTTCGACTGGGGCAAGCGCTGCGATTGGCGCGTGGCGGCGGGATTTTTTCTCGGCGGGACGAGGCAGCGACGTGCGGCTCCAAGTCTACCACGTGGAGGCAGCACGCTAATTGCAGCGGCGTGCGCTGCTTTGCTGCTGTGTAACGGCGTGGATCAACGAGCGCGTGGATTCCTTCGCCCATTGATTGCCGGTGGTAGTTTTTTCTTGAGCGGCGCTGTGTGGTCTTATCGCTAGGGATACAGAGTGCAGGCCGGCACGTTGGCTTCATCCTGCAGCAGTACGTGGCTAGGAGCTGCTGGCCATCCCTTGCGCCTGAGGCTGCCACAGTGGGTGCTGCACATGTGGCAGAAGGCGGCAGGTGGACAGGTAGACCAGGGGCAGCTGCGCTGATGCTTTGACGCCAGGTGAAACATGTGCATGGTGCGTTCGGCTGAATGGCCACAGGAGACAAGTTTTGAACAGCAATTGTTTTCTTCTCCTCGATTTGCGTGCAATTACTGATTTACTTTCTTAAGTATTCTGTGGATGATTAAATAGCTACATGTTTCTCATCTCGGTTAGATTCATGCATACTTATAGATTTTCCTATGTGATCTAAGAGGTTGTCATATGGTTGTTTAAATGCCTATGAACTGTCTGATCTATCTTGTGTGTCATGAAATGCCTGTGGTGATGAATATTGTTAATACTTTATGATGTGCCTATCAAGCCATTGAGTTTTTCTATCTTCCTTTAATCACCATGTTGGTGTCTTTTCGACTAGGACACCGATCGTTTTTAGGCTAGAATTTTTTAATACCTGTGATCTGATTTTTGCTTCTACTGATTGTTTGTCGAGGTGCGTTGGGTGTTGGGAGAAGGCCATTGATTCGAAAGAATTTTTTAGGCGCCCATTCACCCCCTCTGGTCGCTACTTTCGGTCCTACATCAACTCGTCCTTGAGCTAGGCTATTGGTGCCACCAAGGCATCCCACGTCGATCCCCCAACCGTCGGCCAGGCCACCGTCCATGTGCATGAGGGTGTGCTCTGCACGTTCAGGGAAGTAGCGTTGGCCTCTACACCACTATTGACATCACCGACCGAGTCATTGCCGCCTGACCTGGCCTTGCTGAGGCTGCTCACGCCGCCACCAGGGCGGCCCTAGTCGCCTCCCTGGTGGCACGGAGGTGGATCCACATGATCAGCGACAACCTAGGGAGGTTGCCGGCCGGGATTCTGGACGAGCACCTCTAACGTGGATACCCTATCCTCCAAGGGTTGGGTCGGCTGCGGCTTCTCTTCAATCACATCCGCCCACTCCATCACCACTTCTTTCAATTTCATTACTTTCTCCTAGAGTGGTTGCAAAGGTTGCAACTTCTATTTGATGGCGTCTAAGTGCTGCATAATTAATGATTGCTGATCGTGGAGTGCCTTTCAAATTTCTTCAACTCTGGTCCCTGGTCCGATGCTGGCTGGCAAGCTCATGGTGGTGAAAGTAGAACTGATGCGCTCTGATACCAAGTTGTCACCAACAGGGATTTTCGTAGAATTGGTAGGAACTAATCTTCTTAATTTATATGAAAAGAGTAGTTGGTCAAGGGCCTAGACCTCGTCGTCGCGGCGGCGCCATTGTAGCGATGTGACGAGGAGGCAAGGGATATAGGGAGGCAAAGCCTAAACTGAATACTCAACGACTATTGGTGCGTTTTTTGGTCATACTTTGACACACGCGTGGCCTGGGAGATCCGCTTAACTCCAGTGCAGGTCCTATGTTCTTAGAAAAAAGGGGTTCAAGGTGTGCCAATCAGTTTAACCCTGCAACTGATAAGGAAACAGGAAAATATGATCAATAGCAAAGCCTATCGGCTATCGAGTCGACGACCGCAATGGGGATGGAATAATCGTGGAATATCATGCCGATAGGCCATAGGAGCGATGACCATAGGTGAAGTAATCGGGCGAGCATGCCATCGACCGATGAAATGGGTAGTTTGAACATATAAGCGATTAGTGCTTTCCGATGCGAATAAGATGTGGCGTTGAATCGAAGATAACATATCGGCTTGTAGTTTGACAGAAATAAATAAAATGTGTCAGATAACATGTCTATATCATGAAAATCATCACAATAACTAGATCAGACCTAATCAAGACAATAGCTAATCACGATAATCTTAATAATATATCAAAGTATCAGGCATGTTTTATTTATATGAACGATATACAACATGAAAAAGATACAATAGCAAGAGATGTCGGACTCAACCGATGAAGTCTCAAACTATCACACCTAGATCACATCAATCTAAGAGATCAATCTAATGCAGCCTTAGACCTAGACAATACATTGCGAAACCAACGACCGTACTATTTCGATGTTCACCTCAAGAGATCAATTTGATGCAGCTGTGAGGATACTGACATAGTCAATGCGGTCGTCGGGGGTGGCGGGACTGACCTCTTCATCAGAGATCGGAATGATGCAGCCCAGCTCCGAGTGTCGAATCCCACCAGAACCAGATTTCAATTCCCCTTGCTGACGATGCAGAGCCTACGTGCGTAATGTTCGATTTGGATCCCTCGTGTATTGAGATACATGGTGGAAAAACATATTATATTTGTTTCTGTCCACGATAAATCGGAGGTTCCGATATTGATTGGAAGTTCCGATGGCAGATCAGAAATTCCGATGGTGATCGGATGTTCCGATATCGAATAATGATTTGATACAGAAAGAAATTGTTGCAGTGTGGGATTCCGATATTGATCGGAAGTTCTGGGGATCGGAAGTTTCGATGCCAGATCAAAAGTTCCAACCCAACCGAATTTGAAAAATCGAGCCTGTTGAGCCAGGTTTTTCAGATATAGAATCCAGTCACTTGTAGATTGCTCGCCTAACTTTGTTTTGCAAAGAATGATGTGACCGGCATGGCCTTGATAAATTTGATGTATGAGATGCATGCAATGAATGTAAATTAAATACGGTCTGCGTGTCATGGTTATTTACAGCCCAAGACTGATGTAAAATTTATTACGGTTTGCATGTTATTTCTACGGTGCTTCAGTCCATGTAATTAGTATAGACTATGCGAGATGGACTAGTACTCTTCATGGAGGCCGGGAGAACGCACTCAATGACGGGTGCCATGGAGATGGAGATCACCATGAGAAGAAGGTCATGCTATGTCACAGTTAATATGATTGCCTGTGATGTTTTCTTTTTTTCCTGTTATTCTATTCTTGCATGTTTCGTGTGCGCTAGGGATGTTACAGTGCTAGAATAGTTTTCCTTGATAAAATTAAGTGTTGATGCTCTTTCCAATAGCTGCACCCACCAAGGTTCGTGCTCACCGATAGTGGGTCTACCAAAGTAGGGTTCTATCTTTTATCTCGATCAGTTAGGGCGGAAGTCGGACTTCTGCACGCATAGTATTGGTTCACTTGACAAGGCTATCAAAATAGTTTTGGGCCTTGGAGCATAGGAGTTGGGGTCGAGCATTGGATTCTTCTCCAACGACAAGAGTTACATACGATGTGATTAGCAAAGAGTTGCTTACCTATGTCAACTAGCTTCTAGCAGTGATGCCAAAGCTCATTAGGAGATAGTGTAACCATGGATCTTGCACCACTATTAGTCATTAGAGGGAATGTGACTTGGTTTAAAATAGTGGAACATTTTTTATTAGATAGAAGATAAACATTTCATAGTGCTAAATCTTGCATTTAATCTTTTGTAGATCATGACACCTACTACTTCTACTGTTAAGAGCACTCTAGTTTTTAATTTGTGATCTATAATTGAATGTGAGAAATTATCTGGAACAAACTTTATGGATTGGTATCGAAATTTGAGAATTGTTCTTAAACAAGAGAAAAAGGATTATGTTCTGGAGGAACCTCACCATAATGAACTAGAAGAAGATGCTTCTGCAGCAGACAAGCGTGCTTTTGAGAAGCATGCTAGTGATTCCATGGATGTCAGCTATCTGATGCTTGCTATATGTCCTCTGAGTTTTAGAAACAATATGAGGAACGGGATGCTTACGATATAATCGTAGGTCTTAAGGGCATGTTTCAGAACCAGGCAAGGGCAGAAAGATACAATGTGTCTAAATGCTTGTTTGGTAGTAGTCTAGCTTAAGGGAGCCTAGTGAGTCCTTATGTGATCAAGATGATTCATTGCGTAGAGACTCTAGAGAGACTGGGCACTCCACTAGATCCATACCTAGCTATTGATGTCATTCTCCAGTCGCTCCCACTGAGCTTTGAGCCGTTCATCATGAATTATAACATGGTTGGACTGAATAAGACACTAGCTAAGTTGCATGGGATGCTTAAAACTGCTGAGGAGAGTATCAGGAAGTCTCATAATCAAGTGATGATGGTTCAGAAGGATGGAAAAAAGAGGAGGAGGAAAAAGGCTAAGACTACATATTTGATCTCTAGTACGGAGTCTAAACCGACTGGAAAGTCCAAGTGTAGTCCTGCCAACTCTGATGTGTGCCACCATTGCCACAAGCCTGGCCATTGGAAGCACAATTGCAAGGTGTACCTGGAAGAGGAGAAGAACAAGAAGGGAAGTGGGACTTCCGCTACCGGTATTAATGTTATTAAATTAATCTTGCTACTCATCCAAATGATTCATGGGTATTTGATACCGGATCGATGATTCATACATGCAAATCATTGCAAGGGCTGAGTAGAGTAAGAAAGTGTGCAAGTGGTGAGTTGGATATCCGCATCGGGAATGATGCAAAGGTTGCAGTGTTGGCCGTCGGCATTTATTCATTGTCGCTACCCTCAGGACTAGTTTTGGAGTTAAATAATTGTTATTTCATTCCCACGTTAGGCAGAAACATTATCTCTTCTTCATGTTTAGAGGAAGATGGTTTTGAATTCATAATAAAGAACATGAGTCGTTCAATATTTAATGGCATGCTCTATGGTATTTGTCCATTAGTGAATGGATTGTATATTCTGAGTCTTGACGATGCACACGTTTATAACATTAGTACTAAGAAGCAACGACTCAATGATTTAAATCCTACCTACGTTTGGCATTGTCGTTTAGGTCATATAAATGAGAAGCGCGTGCAAAATCTTCATAGTGATGGATTTTTGGAGTCATTTGATTTTGAATCATATGACACATGCGAGTCTTTCTTACTTGGCAAAATGACAAAGACGCCTTTCACTAGGCAGAGTGAGAGGGCGAGTGAGCTATTGACCATAGTACATACTGATGTGTGTGGATCAATGAGTCACACGGCTAGGAAAGGCTTTCAGTACTTTATCACTTTTATCGATGACTTTAGTATATATGGCTATGTCTACTTGATGAGGCATAAGTGAGAATCCTTCGAAAAGTTCAAGGAGTTCTAGAATGAAGTACAAAATCATACGGGCAAGACAATTAAATTTATATGATCGGATCGTGGGGGTGAATATTTGAGCCATGAATTTAGTGATCATCTGAAGCAGTGTGGAATTGTTCCACAGTTGAATCCACCTGGCATGCCCCAATGGAATGGGGTGTCCAAGCGGAGAAACCACACTTTGTTAGACATGGTGTTGTCCAT
Organism: Zizania palustris; assembly: GCA_019279435.1. Lineage (NCBI taxonomy): Eukaryota > Viridiplantae > Streptophyta > Magnoliopsida > Poales > Poaceae > Zizania > Zizania palustris. Next base: position 18,061,876 of record JAAALK010000283.1, read on the forward strand.
GATGAGTCACACTGATCTTCCATTTTCCTTTTGGGGTTACGCTCTAGAAACAACAACTTTCACGATTAATAGAGTTCCATCTAAGTTAGTAGAGAAGACGTCATATGAGATGTGGTCTGGGAGGCGTCCCAATTTTTCTTTTCTAAATATTTGGGGATGTGAGGCGTATGTCAAATTTATGACGTATGACAAACTCAGTCCTAAGTATGACAAGTGCTTCTTTGTGGGGTATCCTAGGGAAACCAAAGGATACTATTTTTATAATAGAGAAGAGGGCAAAGTGTTTGTCGCTCGGAATAGCGTGTTTCTTGAGAAAGAGTTTATCTCGAAAGAGGTCAGTGGGAGGATTGTGCATCTCAAATAGGCTCGAGAGCCACTTGAAAGTCTTCTAGATCCCATTGAACTTGAGAAGGAGGCGCAAGCTATTGCAGACCCTGTTATAGATGCGCCAACCCCACGAAGGTTTGGGAGAGTAGTTCATGCACTAGAGAGGTACATGTTCTTGACCACTAGGCATCGCGACGTATTGTTGTTAGACAACGACGAGCCCAAGACCTATGCATAAGCAGTAATGGGTCCAGACTCTAAGAAATGGCTTGGAGCCATTGGATCCGAGTTGGAGTCCATGCGAGTCAACCAAGTTTGGAACTTGGTTGATCCACCCGATGGTGTAAAAACCATTGAGTGTAAATGGATCTTCAAGAAAAATATAGACGTTGATGGAAATATTCACATTTATCAGGCACGATTGGTGGTGAAAGGTTTCAGACAGATTCAAGGTGTTGATTTTGATGAAACATTTTCACCCGTCACTATGCTTAAGTCCATTCGGATCATCCTAGCTATTGTCGCATTTTATGATTATGAGATATGGCAAATGGATGTCAAGATGGCTTTCCTAAATGGAAACCTAAGTGAGGATGTGTACATGACATAGCCTGAAGGTCTTGACAGTCCGGGAAATGCTAGGAATGTTTGCAAATGCTAAAGTCCATTTATGGATTAAAGCAATCTTCTCGGAGTTGGAATCTTCGTTTTGATGAGGTAGTCAAAGGGTTTGGCTTCATCAAGAATGAAGAAGAATCTTATGTTTACAAGAAGGCTAGTGGGAGCTCACTTGTGTTTCTGGTCCTATATGTGGATGACATATTGTTGATTGGAAATGATATTCCTCTCTTGAATGTTGTCAAGACTTTGTTGAAAAATAGTTTTTCGATGAAAGATCTTGGAGAGGCAGCATACATATTGGGCATTAAGATCTATATAGATAGATCAAAATGATTAATTGAATTAAGCCAAAGTATGTACATTGACAAGGTTTTGAATTGGTTCAAAATGCAGAATTCTGTGACATCTGATGAGCTAGAGAAGATGAGTGTGATCCCGTATACCTCCGCAATTTGATCCATCATGTATGTCATGCTATGTACACGCCCAGGTGTGTCATATGCTCTAAGTGTTATGAGCAGGTACCAATCGAACCCGGGTGAAAGTCACTAGGTTGTAGTAAAGAGTATCCTCAAGTACTTGAGAAGGACTGAGTAAATGTTCCTAGTATACGGTGATGAAGAGGAGCACATTGTAAGTGGTTACACGGATGCTAGCTTTTAGACCGATAAAGATGATTCTCAATCGCAATCTAGCTTTGTGTTCTGCATCAATGGAGGCGCAGTGAGTTGGAAGAATTCCAAGCAAGAGACGGTGGTCGATTCTACAACAAAAGTTGACTATATCGCTGCTTCAGAAGCTCCGAAGGAGGCCATTTGGATCAGAAAGTTTGTTTATGAGCTGGGTGTTGTTCCTAGTGTGTCTAGTCCAGTGACCTCTATTGTGATAATAGTGGTGCCATTGCACAAGCCAAGGACCCTAGATCGCACCAGAAATCCAAACATATACTTCGGCGATATCACTTGATCTGCAATATCATTGAGAGAGGTGATTTGAAGATTTGCAAGGTGCACACGGATTTGAACATGACGGATCCGTTGACGAAGCCTCTTCCATAGCCCAAGCATGAGACGCATATGAGCTCTATGGGTATTAGATACTTGCATGAGTGAGTCATGTGTTTGTGGAAGATGCTAGTAGAGGCTATGCTAATATTTGAGGATAATTTTTATCTTGTTCCTTGAATAAATGTCATTTGTATTTAATTAATGAGTACGACTTGTTATGTGAAACTATTTGCTTTGTTACGATGTTGTTCAAAAGGGGTCCCTAATCTTGTCATCATGTGGGACAGTGATGATACATTGATTAGCACATCCGACTGATTGATGATTGTGTTTCATAGATCATAGACATAGAGATGTCAAATCAGTGATGTGAACACATGTTGGTGAACATGGTGTTGGACAGACCCACTTGAGATACTGTTGGGATTGTTATTGTAATGTGCCAAAAGTTGTCATCTCAAATGGTGTACCTGCAGAGTTCTTGGACCTGAGATTGTCATTTGATTCCAGAATGCGTAGTGACACACTAAGATACTTTCTAACGCTATTCCGTAATAGGGTAGTAATAAGAGTTGTTTTCAGGTGTGTTGTGAAACATGTCTTGGCATGTGACTGGTCAAGATGGAATTTACCCCTCCTAATAATGGGAGAGTCGTCTCTAGGCCCCTCGAGGTATTGAATTGGAAAAGTACATGGCCATGCCACTATGACTAAGGAGTTAGTCATGATTTGAATCTGATACTTGATCGAGTGAAATGTCGAGCTAAACAACAAGGGTGGAACATATCTTTCCATGAGCTTCACTGACGGCGTGTGGTAAAGTGACTAGTGCTTGCATATATCAAGGTTTATGAAAATTTGATTTTGTACACTTTCGGGGGTCAATATGTGCTGCTAGGTACCGCTATTGATCAGTGAGTTCGAAATGGTTTCTGGTAAACAATCGTTAGTGTATGAACCTATCGGGTCACACACATAAGGAGATGGATTAAAAACATGCAAAGAATTGGTTCTTGTGCAAGTGGGAGATTGAAGGATATGCCCAAGATAATTCCATGGATCGGAAGTACCGATTATTATCTGGTCTCGATATAGAGAGCAAATGTTGCTTCGGAAGTTTCGATATGGTATCAAAAGTTCCGACGAGCCAGAAGTTCTGATTCGGAATCAGGGAATTGTGTACTGATCGGAAGTTCCTATATGGTATCGAAAGTTCTAAGGTGGGAGATAATAGATTGGATCTGTTGCGTGTCGTACTATATCGGGAGACCTGAAATACCCTATCGGAAGTTCTGATCCAGGATCGGAAGTTCCGACGTGGGCAAACAGATTGGATTTGTTATGGTTTTGAGGGTTTCGAGATATGCTTGACTAGGGGGCTCTCAGCCCTATAAAAGAAGAGGAGGAGGACGTCTTGGTACCAAGGAATAAGCCTAGATTAGACCTAGCCACCAAAGAGTTCTCTCCTCCCTTTCGTGATCTCAATTGTTGAGATCAAGGATCCCCGTCTCTCACGTGTAGTGATAGCACGCTGCCGTGGGAGGTTCTCCATCCCTATACGTGTGGACTCCGTGGAGGCGTTGCTCCAATAGCGACACTCGTGGACATCTACATGCGAATGACTACGTCGTCTTCATCGATCGGATCGGCGAAGGACGGCAAGGATGAAGTGAGGATAGGCTTGACGCGCTACTCCGACATCTTCTTCCACTGCACCTAGCGCGTATCGTGCTAGAAGGTACCAATCCATGATCTCGTACGTGCATGAGTCTTGGGCTTAGGGCGTAAATTTTGAATTTGTCGGGTAGCGTAGCTCCCATATTCCCCAACACAGCGATGGCCACCGTCGATGCAGTCACTGAGGTAAACTTTTGGCATCCTTCTCTTTCTTTGGTTTCCCTAGTTCATTCGTTTTTCTTCGCCCCTTCTTCACAATTTTTCTTTATGTTTTTGTGAAGAACTTGCGGAACAAGATTTCGATTCCCCTTGCTGACCATGCGACTCATCGATTTCTGGGTCAGATGGCTAACCCCGATCCTGTTGATATCATTAGCGTGGAAACCAATCGAATCCCCTTCAAACATTTTGCCATGCTTTCTTCTGATTGGCACCTTAGCTTTAGGGCTTTCCCTTCCCCACTTCTAGGTTGGCGTTATTGGTACCTTAGGGTATTGGCTGTCAAGCGTCCGTCTTGGGAGGAAATCGGCATCGACCACTATATCAGCCTTTCCCTCACCGAACCGTACAAGAACGAGTCGCTCCTCACTGCTGCTTGCTATTTTTGGTTTGATACTCTTAACGCTTTTATTTTCCACAGTGGTTCGATGACTCCCTCTCTGCTTGATGTACTTGCTTTAAGCTCCCTTGACATCACCTACCCTTGCAATCCTCTCTCTTTTTGCTCCAAGGCGACCCATTGTCTTGGTGTAAAACCACCAGTGGGTAGGGCAATTATATTATGAAGCACAAGTAGATTGGCCCCGTTGATGCCGAAGAACACGTTTCCTTCCTTAATCTCTGGTTGTAGCGGTTTGTATTCTATGGATCCACTCTAGGTCCAACCACCCACCTCCAATTTCTAGCCGAGCAGCTTGCTGCTAAAAAGAAAATCCCTCTCGGCCGATACCTCCTTGGAGCCATCTATCACCTTCTCCATCAGGTATTGGCCAGATTATCGGTTGGCGAGCCTATCGGCCACTTTGGTGGACCTTGGTGGTTTCTACAACTTTGGCTCAATGTTTACTTTGCTGAAGTGGTTGATGATTACCCTCTTTCCTTGATGGAATTCCCTGGGGATCATTCTGAATCGGTTGCTCCAATATATCACCAGTGTTTGTCCTTGGGCGAGGCAGCCTCTTATCGGTCTTCTTATTGATTGTCGCCTGATTCCTTGAGCTTCTGGTTCGCAACCTTTTACCGCGGCCTTAGACGTGAGAACACCATATGGTTTGCATATGAGTACTTATCTGAGTATGAATATCCTCGTGAATTCCTTTTGACCGACGTGTGTCAGAACGAGGAGTCTACCAAAAGTTTCAAAACCTTGACCACCCCTTGCCTTCTGCCCGTCAACTTCACTATCCGCTAGGCTTCTTATGAATTTTATCACCCAATTGTCTGTTCGAGGTAGTTAAGGTTTGGCTAGCTTCCTCCTCACCTATTTTTTATCAGTCGAATCCAGATCCATAGAGAAATTGTGAATGCGTAGGAGTATGATTAGTTATCTCGAGTAGCCGATGGGGCGCCCTATGGCGACCTCCATCCTTAGTCGTCTTGCACCATCTGGTCTGTTGACTTTGATGCGTGGTGGGTCGAGTGGGTGCTACATCTTTTTGATTAGCCTTTGAGGTTGTACTGTGAGCGCCTGCATCCTAGCTATGCCGATGATTCCTCACTAGTACGTATCTTGACCCCTCTCGTTCATTTTCCTCATTATCTTGCTCCTTTATTAATCCTTGTGTCTTGTAGGGAGGCGGCGTGGATGCTCCATAGGTGTGCCAGAGCGGCTGGCCGATTGGATATCAACTGCAATCAGTCATCAGTGTTCTGGGTAGTGGGGCTCCTACCTTGAAGGATTTGCTTTCCGATAGGCAAGTCAAAACTCCAGCACGCAAGTGCAAGGCGTCAGACGGAGGAACTCGACGATTCACCAAAGCTCGACCTAGCCAAGTACCCTTTCTATTCTCCCAGATGTTTGGCGATGTCTTTTCCCCTTCGTAATGAGTTTTCTTTCTTCAGTCGACGTCGTCCACCTCCCCGACAAAACAAGTCATGGCTGCTCAATCTGTTCCAAACAAAGTGTGTAGTTTTGGAACGATCGTGTCGCATTATTATTGATGGAGGAAGCTGCAACAACATGGCGAGTGCCACCATGGTAGCAAAACTTGGGATGAAAACACTTCCACACCCACATCCCTACTACATCCAATGGTTCAATGATAGTGGTAAGCTTAAGGTAACACGTATGGTATTTTGAGGGATGAAGTTGCTAGAGCTTGCAAGGAGAAAAACAAGAAATTTGCTCAAAATGATAGTGGTGTTGTGAACGGATCGGTTCAACCTACGAATGACAAATCAAAATCTGCTCATGTTGGAAAAAAAATGACATAAAATTGAAAAGTGCTTGTTTCCTTGCTTCAAAATCCGATTTGCTTGATGCGCCTTCAGCAGTTCAGGTATACTTGGATCTTTACGCGACATACCTTGTGTTGGCGTAAAAGATTACGCTAACAGGTTCTCTGAGATCAAGAACGGATAAACAGTGAGCTTGTGTTTAAGGGCTACCTCAAGCCTCCGAATGGATAATAGCTTAAGTAGTCCGAATGTGTGTATTAGGATAGCTGAGTATTCGATCCCCGTTACAGGGTAGAGAAGGGGGTATTTATAGGCAAAAATGTCTAAGGAAAAGACCTATTTACCCCTTGATTACAACCAACATAGTGGAAACTATTTGGTACCCTGCGTAGGGTTAAAAAGGTAAAAACTATCTAAGGCAAACGGATAAGCTAAACGTCTTATCAATCCTGTCGCTCTGCTTCGAGGCCTCATATCCTGCGAAGGGCTCCTCGGACTTCAGATCGAAGCACCCTTCGGTTAAACGTCTCCACCTTCGAGTGCGAATCCATCAGCTCCGAAGCTTAGTGAGTCCCTTTGAATTGTTAAACTCTAAGTCCTGAAAGTGAAGCATTTTCCCCCAACAGTAGCCCCTCGAATACGCCTCTCCGAATTTAACCTGTACGGAAGGGAGGCAGTATACGCAAGGAATATTTTCATATTCTGAGACTTAGAGAGAATTAGAACACATTACAGTCTTTCGGAGGAACTCTGATCCAAATAATTCGGACCCTGACTCCGAGTTCTCAACCGCTGTGTGAATGCTCCGTAGGAGAGTATATCGTTACGAAGCCCAAACTTCGTGAGGGACCGTTTGATTATAACCTTTACTATGCAAGTAGTCGTTGCGCTCTTGTAAAAGGTAACAGTCAAAATTTACGGCAGTCTCTCGCTGTTCCACTTTCTGGACCTACCAGTCAGCGATGGAAGTCGAACCTGCAAGGTGAATGCGATCAAAGCATAGCAACCAGTGGACGGTTATAAAAAGGGGATTATAAGTTACCCAAGGCTTTTTACCGTACCCAGCGCCTGCGAATCACTTTCTTCAACCTTCAATTCTCACAGCTTTCCAATCCACCGAGCCATGGCGAGAACCAGCCACACCATTCCGGCAGCGGCGAGCACTCTGGCGGAGAGGAAAGCTTGGGCCGCATCGGCTGCGGCAGCAATGGCGGAAGCTCCGGGCGACGCCTGGCCCAAGAATCCTCGGGAGCTCCGCCCGCCATCTAAGAAGAAGATTCCTCAGAGCTTCCTCATCGGCCAGTCCACGAGCACCGCTGACTCCATTGAACAGGTCGTGGAAGGGAAGCTGGGGACCGGACTGAGGACTCGAGTCCCATGGTCGGAGTCAACCCCGAGGCCACGAAGCGGAGAAGTCGTGGTGTTTGAGGCCTTCTTCGAGGCAGGCTTGGGGCTTCCGGCCATCAACTTCCTGGCTGAGGTACTAGAGATGTTCCATATCACCTTACCTCAACTTTCCCCCAACGCCATCGCCCGTCTAGCTGTCTTCGAATGGGCGCTTTGGGCTGAAGGGTGCGAGGGGCGATCGGAGGTCTTCGCCGCCACCCATGAAGCCATCTGCCAGCCAAAGCTGTAGGACGGGCCCGGGACACAAAGGTGATAACAGCCTTCGGCAGCGTCAATTTCCAGCTGCGGAGGGAGCACGCCCAACACTTTCCCGCGAAGGCCATCAATGATCGATGGTACACCAACTAGATCCTTTGGTGGTTCTACACCGAAGTCGGAGAGGACTCTCCCCTCGTGGGACCGCTTCAGGAGATCTGGTTCCGGAAGGAGGCGGAGATCGCTCTGAACCCTAGCCTGCTCTCAACGTGGCTAGGGCTATTGACCTCGGTGGCTCGCCGCATGAGCATGCACGACCTCGCCGAAGAGTTCATTGCTCTTTGGATTCCACCTCTCGGGGCCAACTGGCCGATAGTGTTTCAACAGGCTTCGGAGGGTGAACTCCAAACTTTAGGTAAGACCACTCCTGCAATAGTATGTTAGATGATGAAAATAACATCCTTATAATATGTTACCCTTTTTTCAGCGGCTCCACTGGCGCTGGCTCCGGAGGAGATAGCTCGGGCCACCGAACGGGTCCTCGGAGCCCCTACGGTGGCTGAAAGACAAAAGAGGCTGGAGCTGGTGGGGAGCTGGGAGCGTTCCAACAGAGTGTGGGGAGCCCTCGGGATGGTGCCTCCTCCTCTTCTAGATTTTACCTCGACCGGAGCAGCTCCTCGGAAACGGAAAGTCGTCGCCGAACCTCCGAAGAAGGTCAGCAAGACCCCACCGAAGAAGAAGAAAGTGGCGAAGATCCCTCCGCGGCTGGCTCTTGCCTCGTCTACTTCGTCTTTGGACGTTCAGAGCTCGGCCTCGGAGGATTCCGAGGACTCCAATGCCCATCTGGCGGAGACCTTCGAGAACTATCTCTTGGAGGGTGACGAAGATGCGGCAGGGGTCCCAGACGAAACATCTGCTCGGGAGGTTGCGGAGGTATACTCGACACTCACACCTGTGCCCGCTGTCGTGGACTTGGAGCCGAACCCCGTCGCCCCCAACTCGCCCGTAGCCGGGGTGATCACGGCGGAGGTCGAGGCTCCAGCGGAAAACACGCCGGAGAGGACTTCGGGAGACGATATCGACGATATCCTCTGGATGTACGAAGTCCTGGAGGATCCGACGATCTTGCCTCACGGTGCCTCCGAAGGTATACTTCGAATCTTTTACCTTGGTTGATTCCTGCAACAATTTTAACTTGTGAATGCTTCTTCGGAGGTCGTGGTTCCGATGGACACCTCGACTCCACTGGATGCCCCGACCCTACTGACGGGGGCCATTCCTGCCGACGTGGCTCCGGCTACCGAGGTAGCCCCTGCTGATGTGGCTCCCACTGGAGGGGTAGCCATCAAAGGACGAGCTACTTCCACCGCAGTCGCGCCGCCTGCCTTCGTGCCGGGGAGGGGCAAAAGCATGTCCAGCCTCGGGCTCCCTCCCGGCCCAACGACTACCTCGGCCAGCAACTCGGAGGAGGAGGCCACGGCGGACGATCGCCAGGCTTCGTCTTGGCTTCCTCTGCTGGCTCCGTTCTTGGAACACCGGACCGGCCTCCGGGCGCTCCTGGAGCCCTTGGCGGAGAAAAGACAGGACATCGCCAATTCTGATTTGGTATCTTCCCTAAGTGAAGCCAGGGCTCTGGTGCTCAACATGGCCCTCGAAAGGGCTGCCCTTCAGGTATGAAAAGCACCACAACTATTTCTGATTAGTAACTGTGAATACTTGGTACTTACTTGTTCTTTTTTGCAGCAATTCGTCCTTGCTAGAGCGGCAATGACTTCCAATGAAGTCGAAACCACTCGACTCAAAAGGAAGGTTACCACCCTCCAAACCGCTCTCAAAGGGTCTGATGAAAGATCACTTCGGTTGGAGGAGGAAGTCCTCGAAGAACGGAGGGCCAGGGCCGAGGCCGACGAAGCCCTTTGATTAGCGAGGCAAGACAGCGACGCGCTCCGGACCTTGGCCCAAGAAGCTGAAGCCGAGTGCGTAGTGCTCCGAGCGGAGGTTGAGAAGTGTAACACCCCAAATTTCCAAAACGATAAAAATATTATTTAATTCAATTTCCTGAATTTTATATTTCTGAAAATACCTTTAATACCCTTTTTATACCCTTTTAAACTACATCATAGAGTTAATGACCAAACCAGGGGCTGAAAATTTTTGTATAAACTCCCAAAGCAAAGAAATATTTTTGAGGATTTTTATAAATTTTTATCAACCTTGGAAGTAGCCCTATTATTTTAAATCAATTTCTGCAATTATTTTTAATCAGAAAATATTTTCAAACAGTAATGGGCTCCCTCCCCTCCCTTCTCTCTCTCCTGGCCGGCCCAGCCCGTTACCTCGCGCGCCTTAGGCTGACAACCCGACCCCACCTGTCGGCACCGATTGCCTCCCCTCGCGCGCGCACCCGACACCGCGGCCCCACCTGTCAGCCCTCCCGCTCGCTCGCTCGCGCCCGCTGGCCAGTGGCCCCTGCCTGTCAGACCCGTCGTCTACCTCGCGCCGTCGCCCCCAAATCACGCCGGCCGACGACCCGCGCCTCGGATCCGCCTCGCTGGCCCCTCCCGCATTGAATTGACGCCATTAAATAGCTCCCCGCGCCCGGCCAACCGTTTCCCCCGTTAAACCACGCCATTAAGCCACGGGATCACCGCTACGCGTGCATGGCCGAGCCCTCGCTGGTGAGTTAATCCCCCCCCCCTCGGCCGTTATCCCTCGCCGACGACCCTATTTAAACCATGGCCCTCCACCGCGTTCGGTTCACGCGTACAATTGCTCTCAGACCAAGCCGAGCGCCCACACTTCGCCTTTTAGCGCACTCCCCCTGTTTCACCTCCGGCCACCCCTCGTCGTCGCCTCGGACCACCTCTGTCCGCGCCTCCGCCACCAACGTGACCGCAAGGACCTCCCCAACGCCGGCCACCACTCCATCGTCGATGAACCTCGCCGGATCGCCGTCACCGCCAAGGACCCGAACACCTTCGCTGCCTCCGCTCGTCGCCGGCCTCGCCCCGTCGACCTTTCTTCACCGCAAGGGTACCCTCGTGATCCCCGTAGCACCCTCTTTCCATTTTAGGCCTTAGCTTCGACCGCCATCGCTCGTCGTGGCCCCTGGCCCGCTCACCGTCGCCGGAGAAGACGACCGGCACGGGCTGAGTACCCGTGCCGTGTCGGATTCACGCACGACCGCGCGATCTGGATCCGACGGTTACGATTAATTCCCGCGTGTGATTTAATCGGATCCGTTAGATCTCGGTGAAGGGGTACGTTATAATCTCAGCCGTCCGTTAGTTTTAAAACCCCGCATCGCATCTAAGCCGTTCATCGCGTACCGGTTCGATGTCTTAATCACAGCCGTCCACGTCAACTTACACACCCCGCCTCGCCCGCGCGCGTTGGATCTGGATCCAACGGTCCAGATCGATCCAGCGCACGCGCACAGTGCGCGGGTTCACCGTGGGCCTGGCTCACCGTGGACCCGAGGCGTTTTAAATTTGAAAATAAATTCCAAAAAAGGTTTAAAACTTGTAAAATTCATATCTGGCGCATTTGAACTCTAAAAATTGTCATTCCAATTTCAGAAAATTCATAATATTATTCTCTACATGATTATGCAATAAAAACAGTAGGTTTACTTTGGACATTTCATGTTTATTCAAATGAATATTCAAATTCCTTTAGGGTTAAAATACAAATTCAAATATTTAAACTTCAGAAAAGTTTATATTTATTTCCTTTCTGTCCATGTGCTGAAAACCATTAAACTAACATGAACTTTTCATTTAAAAGTTTATTAGGAAACTTAATATGACAATAATCACATTTAAACACCCTTTCTAAAAAGGACAACTATCGCTAAACACATAGGCTATATATGCATTAGTCCAATGAACCTTTACAATATATTTATTTAGGATCCCCCGACCTTGATGTGCAACCCAAGCCATGCTCTCTAGCCTAAACTCCTTGTCACCATATGATAATTGTTATTAGCTAATGTCCAATGTATCGACTCGATCGCTATAGGATAAAAATGAGTCGTAGTACCTGGTTCTATTATATGATCCCCATTGTTTCTTATCTATGGAATTCTATCGGTGTTGGAGTTGTGGTTGTGAGTGAATGCATGGTGGGTTCCAGGTGCAAGCTAGGGCATTGGTCGGTAGCACCCGGGGCACTATAAGGACCGGTCTGAGGGATCCGTTGCAATACACTTCCGTACTAACCACAAGTCTAGTGGGTAAGTCCTAACTAAGGTATGGATTGCTCCAAATCGAGGCCACCATTTGGAGATGGGTCAAGTAGCACCTGCGGGTGACTTGTACCAATGCGGCGCAAAAGGGGGTGTGATGTTAGCCTTATAACCTTATGAATTCAGAAGATGGCCGACCACCAGAACACCGGCTCCAACAACGGAGCAAGAGGAAGCCGTGATGCGCCCGAGGGTGTTGTACCCAACTGGGGTGCAAAAGGCTCGCGTCAGTCTGGGTCGCCCTCCGCCAACCACCCCACTTTCGCAGAGATGATGGCGAATCAGAACCAACTGATCACCGCCCTCCTCGCACAGATGCAGCACCAACAAGCTCAGTTGGACCGACTGCAGAACGGGGAACCTGCCCCTCGCGCACCAGCACCCGCACCCGCTCCACAACTCTCGGAGTTTCTGCGCGTGCGTCCGCCCATCTTTTCAAGCACCACCAACCCGATGGAGGCCAGAGATTGGCTTCGCACCATCGGAAAGAAGCTTGACCTCCTCCCCTGCACCGACCGGGAGCGGGTGGCCTTCGCCACTCACCAGCTCCAGGGCCCCACCGCGGAATGGTGGGACAACTACCGTGAGTCCCAGCCAGAGGACCACGTGGTGACATGGGCGGAGTTCACCATCGCCTTCCGAGCCGCCCACGTCCCCGCCGGAGTCATCGCGGTGAAACAGCAGGAGTTCCGCGACCTGCAACAAGGCAACCGGACCGTCATGGAGTACCTCCATGAGTTCAATCGCCTCGCCCGCTACGCACCAGAGGAAGTGCGCACCGACGCCCTCCGCCAAGCCAAGTTCCTTCGGGGACTTAAGGATGAGCTGTCCATCCAGCTCGTCGCCACCGACTACGCCGACTTCCAACGGCTAGTCAACAAAGCGCTCATCCAAGAGACTGAGCAAAACAGGCTGGACCTCAAGAAGAGGAAGATGATCACCTTCAAGCACCAGCAGGCGAACTCTCAGAGGCCCCGCTTCATCCCTCCACCACCAGCGCCCGCCTACCATCCTCGGCCCACCTACAGGCCACCTCACGCCGCCGGTGGATCCAACGCCGGGCATCCTCGCCCCGCTCCACCAGCTCCGGCCGCTCAGCCGACGCCAGCTGCCAAGGCCCCGATCTTAAAGGATCGCCAAGGGAGGCCGGTCGTCTGCTTCAACTGCCGCAAGGAAGGGCACTATTCGCACCAGTGTCCTCACCCCAAGCAGCCCCAAGGCGCGGCACCCAACTAGGAGGTTCATGCTCGCGTCAACCACATCAGCGCGGAGAAAGCTCAGGAGGCTCCTGAAGTCGTGCTCGGTACGTTTACTGTGAATTCCGTACCGGCCATAATATTATTTGACTCTGGGGCAACACACTCCTTCGTCTTTGAAGATTTCGTGAAAACCAACGAACTGGACGTACTCCCTCTACCCATCCCCATGATGATTGCCACTCCCAGCAATAGGACCTTAGCCCGCTTATGCAGCCCTAAGGTTCAGATCGACATCCAAGGAGTGTTGTTTCGGGCCGAGCCAATCCTCATAAAATGCACCAGACTCGACCTCATACTAGGGATGGATTGGTTGATGAAGCACAAGGGAGTGATCGACTGTGCCAACAAGTCCATCACGGTGACCAACCCTGAAGGTGCAGCCGTCACCTTTCGAATGACCCATCGCAAACCACTCGGAGCATCCCTTCGCTCGATAGCTCTTGAAGGGGTACCCATAGTCAAGGAGTTCGCGGACGTCTTCCCTGAAGACCTACCCGGAATGCCTCCTAAACGGGACATCGAATTCCGAATCGAGCTTGTCCCCGGGACCACTACAATCTCCAAGCGCCCGTACCGGATGGCCGCTAATGAGCTAGCCGAAGTCAAGAGCAACATCGAAGACCTAGAGCAGAAAGGGTACATCCGACCGAGTACCTCACCCTGGGGTGCACCGGTTATATTTTCCATGAAGAAGGACAAGACCAAGAGGATGTGCGTGGACTATAGAGCCCTAAATGACGTAACCATCAAGAACAAGTACCCATTGCCTCGGATTGACGACCTGTTCGATCAGCTGAAAGGATCCTCAGTGTTTTCCAAGATTGACCTCAGGTCAGGTTATCACCAATTGAGGATTAGAGAAGAAGACATACCCAAGACTGCCTTCACCTCCCGCTATGGACTCTATGAGTACACCGTGATGTCGTTCGGACTCACGAATGCCCCGACCTTCTTCATGAACATGATGAACAATGTATTCATGGAGTTATTGGACAAGTTCATCGTGGTATTCATCGACGATATCCTCGTTTACTCCAAGACCAAGGAAGAACACGAGACTCACCTCCGTCTGAACCTCGGAAAGCTAAGGGAGCAGCAACTGTACGCCAAATATAGCAAATGCGAATTTTGGTCATTTGAGGTGAAGTTCCTCGGCCATGTCATATCTGCCGGAGGAATAGCGGTGGACCCAACCACCGTTGAAGCGGTAACCAACTAGCTATAGCCCACGACCGTGACCGAGATCCGGAGTTTTCTCGGATTGGCCAGATACTACCGCCGGTTCATCGAGAATTTTTCCAAGATCGCCAAGCCTATGACCAGACTTTTGCAGAAGGAAGTGAAGTTTGAATGGACCCCCGACTGCGAAGAAAGCTTCTAGACTCTCAAGAAGAAGCTCGTGTCAGCTCCTATTCTGACCTTGCCAGACATCCGGAAGGACTTCCACGTCTACTGTGATGCCTCTCGTCAAGGATTGGGATGCGTTTTAATGCAAGAAGGGAAGGTGATATCCTACGCCTCCCGACAACTGAGACCGCATGAGCTGAACTACCCGACCCATGACCTGGAATTAGCAGTCGTGGTTCATGCCTTGAAGATATGGAGACATTACCTTGTGGGGAATCGGTGTGAGGTCTTCACCGACCACAAGAGCCTCAAGTACATATTCACCCAACCAGATCTGAATCTCAGGCAAAGGAGATGGTTGGAACTGATCAAGGATTACGACTTGGGCATCCATTATCATCCGGGCAAAGCGAATGTGGTGGCAGACGCCCTTAGTCGAAAAGGGTACTGCAATGCCATCATGATTCAGGACCAAGCTCCTTTACTTTACAAGGAGATGGAAAGGCTAAATCTAGGGATCACCACCTGAGCGTACCTCGCTGCCTTGGAGTCTCGGCCTGTCTTGATAGACCAGATCCGAGAGAAGCAGAAGGAAGACCCGGACATCCTGGAGATCCAGCAGAACATGAGGAAGGGTAAATCCCCCGGATTTTCCGAGGACGAGCATGGTACCATCTGGTTCGGAAACCGGATCTGCTTACCCGACAAACCTGAGTTGAAGACCCTCATCCTTCAAGAAGCCCACGATACTATATACTCCATCCATCCCGGGAGTACAAAGATGTATCAAGACCTGAAGGAAAAATATTGGTGGGTCAGCATGAAGAGAGAAATAGCTGAGTATGTGGCCAAGTGTGACACATGCCGGCGGGTCAAGGCAGAGCATCAGAAGCCTGCCGGACTTCTTCAACCTCTCAAGGTCCCTGAATGGAAGTGGGTAGAGATAGGAATGGACTTCATCACGGGACTGCCCAGGACCCAAGCTGGTCACGATTCTATCTGGGTGATCGTCGACCGACTCACCAAGGTAGCTCACTTCGTTCCGGTCAAGACAACTTACACCGTCGCCAAGTTGGCTGAGTTGTATGTGACCCGGATCGTGTGCCTTCATGGAGTTCCTAAGAAGATTGTATCTGACCGCGGGAGTTAGTTTACCTCCAAGTTTTGGAAGAACCTTCAAGAGGAACTCAGCACCCGGCTGAACTTTTGCACCGCCTATCATCTACAGACCGACGGTCAAACCGAAAGGGTCAACCAGATATTGGAAGATATGCTTAGAGCTTGTGCTCTAGACTTTGGTGGAATGTGGGACAAGAACTTATCATATGCGGAGTTCTCCTACAACAACAGCTATCAAGCCAGCCTACAAATGTCCCCGTTCGAAGCACTCTACGGACGTAAGTGCAGAACGCCGTTGCTCTGGGATCAAACCGGAGAGTCACAACTGTTTGGGACCGATCTATTAAGAGAAGCTGAAGAGAAAGTCAAGATCATAAGAGACCGATTGAAGGCAGCCCAATCCCGGCAGAAGAGCTATGCCGACAACCGTCGAAGAGACCTAGCCTTTGAGGAGGGTGATTATGTCTATCTCCGAGTCACTCCCCTCTGTGGCACTCAAAGGTTCAACATGAAAGGCAAGCTAGCACCCCGCTACGTCGGACCTTTTCAGATCCTCCGACGACAAGGAGAAGTGGCATATCAACTTGAACTGCCTCCATCCTTGGCAGGAGTTCACGATGTATTCCACGTCTCTCAGCTGAAGAAGTGCCTTCACGTACCCACCGAGCAAGCCGATCTTCAGCAGCTCAACGTCTAGGAAGACTTGACCTACATAGAGAAACCCATCAAGGTCTTGGAAACCAAGGAAAGAGTAAACAGAAGTCGTGTCGTTCGCTTCTGCAAGGTTCAATGGAACAACCATCCCGCCGAAGAAGCGACTTGGGAAAAGGAAGACGAACTAAAATCCCAATACCCCGAGTTATTCGAGTAACGTTCCAATCTCGAGGACGAGATTCTTTGTAAGGGGGATAGGTTTGTAACACCCCAAATTTCCAAAACGATAAAAATATTATTTAATTCAATTTCCTGAATTTTATATTTCTGAAAATACCTTTAATACCCTTTTTATACCCTTTTGAACTACATCATAGAGTTAATGACCAAACTAGGGCCAAGAAATATTTTTGAGGATTTTTATAAATTTTTATCAACCTTGGAAGTAGCCCTATTATTTTAAATCAATTTCTGCAATTATTTTTAATCAGAAAATATTTTCAAACAGTAATGGGCTCCCTCCCCTCCCTTCTCTCTCTCCCGGCCGGCCCAGCCCGTTACCTCACGCGCCTTAGGCTGACAACCCGACCCCACCTGTCGGCGCTGATTGCCTCCCCTCGCGCGCGCACCCGACACCGCGGCCCCACCTGTCAGCCCTCCCGCTCGCTCGGTCGCGCCCGCTGGCCAGTGGCCCCCGCCTGTCAGACCCGTTGTCTACCTCACGCCGTCGCCCCCAAATCGCGCCAGCCGATGACCCCAGCCTCGGATTCGCCTCGCTGGCCCCTCCCGCATTGAATTGACGCCATTAAACAGCTCCCCGCGCCCGGCCGACCGTTTTCCCCCCGTTAAACCACGCCATTAAGCCACGGGATCACCGCTACGCGTGCATGGCCGAGCCCTCGCCGGCGAGTTAATCCCCCCCCCTCGGCTTTCCTTGTATTCGTCGCCCGTTATCCCTCGCCGATGACCCTATTTAAACCACGGCCCTCCACCGCGTTCGGTTCACGCGTCCAATTGCTCTCAGACCAAGCCGAGTGCCCACACTTCGCCTTTTAGCGCACTCCCCCTGTTTCACCTCCGGCCACCCCTCGCCGTCGCCTCGGACCACCTCTGTCCGCGCCTCCGCCACCAACGTGACCGCAAGGACCTCCCCAACGCCGGCCACCACTCCATCATCGATGAACCTCGCCGGATCGCCGTCGCCGCCAAGGACCCGAACACCTTCGCCGCCTCCGCTCGTCGCCGGCCTCGCTCCGTCGACCTTTCTTCACCGCAAGGGTACCCTCGTGATCCCTGTAGCACCCTCTTTCCATTTTAGGCCTTAGCTTCGCCGTCGCCGGAGAAGACGACCGACATGGGCTGAGTACCCGCGTGTGATTTAATCGGATCCGTTAGATCTCGGCGAAGGGGTACGTTATAATCTCAGCCGTCCGTTAGTTTTAAAACCTCGCATCGCATCTAAGCCGTTCATCGCGTACCGGTTTGATGTTTTAATCACAGCCATCCACGTCAACTTACACACCCCGCCTCGCCCGCGCGCGTTGGATCTGGATCCAACGGTTCAGATCGATCCGGCGCACGCGCACAGTGCGCGGGTTCACCGTGGGCCTGGCTCACCGTGGACCCGAGGCGTTTTAAATTTGAAAATAAATTCCAGAAAAGGTTTAAAACTTGTAAAATTCATATCTGGCGCATTTGAACTCTAAAAATTGTCATTCCAATTTCAGAAAATTCATAATATTATTCTCTACATGATTATGAAATAAAAACAGTAGGTTTACTTTGGACATTTCATGTTTATTCAAATGAATATTCAAATGCCTTTAGGGTTAAAATACAAATTCAAATATTTAAACTTCAGAAAAGTTTATATTTATTTCCTTTCTGTCCATGTACTGAAAACCATTAAACTAACATGAACTTTTCATTTAAAAGTTTATTAGGAAACTTAATATGACAATAATCACATTTAAACACCCTTTCTACAAAGGACAACTATCGCTAAACACATAGGCTATATATGCATTAGTCCAATGAACCCTTACAATATATTTATTTAGGATCCCCCGACCTTGATGTGCAACCCAAGCCATGCTCTCTAGCCTAAACTCCTTGTCACCATATGATAATTGTTATTATCTAGTGTCCAATGTATCGACACGATCGCTATAGGATAAAAATGAGTCGTAGTACCTGGTTCTATTATATGATCCCCATTGTTTCTTATCTATGGAATTCTATCGGTGTTGGAGTTGTGGTTGTGAGTGAATGCATGGTGGGTTCCAGGTGCAAGCTAGGGCATTGGTCGATAGCACCCGGGGCACTATAAGGACCGGTCTGAGGGATCCGTTGCAATACACTTCCGTACTAACCACAAGTCTAGTGAGTAAGTCCTAACTAAGGTATGGATTGCTTCAAACCGAGGCCACCATTTGGAGATGGGTCAAGTAGCACCTGCGGGTGACTTGTACCAATGCGGCGCAAAAGGGGGTGCGACATTAGCCGGGATGCGGCCCGGTGCGCCGGCGAAACCTAGAGCGGGTGGTTATCGCTTGGAGCATTTCATGCCGAGGTTTTGTCACGAGTTCCCGTGGTATGGGTCATCTCGTTTGGGATGAGTGCGTGCCTTGTGGGTACAGTAGTACATCTCTGATCGGAGTTATAAATGTTTTCGAAAAGCCGAGCCCACGGTCAAGGGCGGGTTGTGTGACATCCCCCAGTTAGATTACTTTGAATATGTATGTGCATGATGGATTGACATGTAAGGACTGTTGTGCGGGGAGGTAAAACGTACTCCTCGAGTTAGTTGATGTTTCTGATGTTCATGTTTACTTTTCCGCATGATTAAAATGTGACTACACTAAATGCAATAATTGAAACTGTACTTTTCCGCAATGTTAGCCATTACCCTTCTTTGTTTATTATCCTGCATTATTACTTGCATTTGCGGTGGCTTGTTGAGTACTTTTTGTACTCATACCCGTTGGACCCCACAGAGGATGCTTACTATGAAGACGGTCTGGAGTAGCGACCTAGTCGAGAAGAAAGATCCTGAAGAAGATGTTCGTCATGCAGAGTTTTAATTATCTTTATTACTGTTTTTACCAAGACTTTGATGTAATAAATATGGTCTGCGTACCATGAATATTGTCGTATGTACGTTGTCGCATGATGAACCTCTTGTATTATTGTTTTTCTTATGAAATTCAATAATGTCTCGATTTTGATAAATCGGGGCGCTACAAGAAGCTCCGGCAAGCGGCGGCCACTTCGAGCGCCCAGCTGGTAGAGCTCCAAGGGTCTCTCAATCAAGCGATGGCTCAGAAAAGCTCCATGCTGCTCCAAGTGGCCGAAGTGTCAGCTACCGCAGCGGGGCTGGAGACAGCGGAGAAGAAGAACGCCAGTGCAGCGGAACGTACCTTGGATGCCCTTCAGGGTACCTTGGAATATTTCGGCACTATGTGCCCTTCGTCCTCTGCGGTGGCCAGCGAACCCCTCGACCGGAAACTGAAGAGGATTCAAGTGGCGGCGTCGCTGATGATGAACTCCGGTGTCCGGTACGGAGAGATCTCCGGCCAGTGTGGCAGAATTGGAGTTCTCCGCCACCTCGAAGCCCTTCAGATCCCCCTCGCTCCAGTCGGGGGTTCGACCCCCGGAAGCTTTGCCTCCGAGGACCAGCTGCACCCATCTTCGGATGTAGCCTTGGCTTGGGAAGCTTTCCGGTCAACCTAGAAGATGGACCACAAGGCTGCGGCCAAAGCTTGGATCGACGAGGCCCGTCGGCAGAAGCAAGCACAGACGAGGCCACCGCTACCAGCCTCGCCAGCTCCGGCACCTCCTGCTCCACCAACCGACCCACAGGTCTAGCTTATAGGGCAATTATGTATAAGAACTCTTGTAAGGCCCCTTGCATTAATAAAAAGTTTATAAACGAAAAGCTTGTTTGGATGTTTTGCTCCTTTAGGTTTTGCCATGCGCCTCGGAACCTGACTTCGAAGTACTGGACTTTACCGAAGGGCTCCGGAAGGAGTGGGCAAGCCTTGAGAGCTTAAAGCCCTACCGCCGCCCACGCTTCTCTGTTCCTCGCGGAGACAAAGGGGAGGTAACCTCCGAGGTTTTTCAAGAGGTCTTAGCTTATATCATGGAAGAGGAAAAAGAGAAGGCATCTTCATCCTCCGAACACATGGATTGGTCCGACTCAGAGTACCAAGCCGAAAACTTTGCGGAGGCTAGCTCCGACAGACTTCTGACTTGGGCCGAGCTTCAAGAGGAGCAAAAGAAATTGCGAGCCTCGAAGAAGAAGAGAAGCACTCGCACCAAAAGGACAATCCCGGCGACTTCGAGCTCCGAAGGACGGAGTAGTCGGAGAGGTAGCTCTAAAGGCCGACAGGGTCTTCGATTTTTCTTAGGCTTGGACCAAAACTTCTCTTGATGTACGAGTACTATGAATTAAAGTGAATTGCACCGAAAGCATCTCGTTTGTTCTTTACCCTCCTACCCCTCCTTGTGGGTGGGGGATCTTTTGTACTGCAAAGAGGTTCGCCGGACACAATGACGCGCCTAACAAACCGATGCTTCGCACCACACTTTATCATCCGTAATTTACTTTTTCATAGGGTTCTTCGAACATAGTTTCATATTATGATTTCCTAAGTTTCGAAGTTGGATCTACCTCTATAAGGTTTTATACTTGTCGCTTAGGACTTAAAAAGTGTCTCATTGGCCGGAGCCTTGACACCTTATTACTTGGTCACCTTCGACTCTTTTACAGATGCTTCGAACCCGTAGGCCGGAAATCTATTCTTTTAAAGTCCTTAGACTCTTCTACGGATCCTAACAAGCCGGAGCCTGGAATCCGTAGGCTGGCCACCTTCAGCTCTTTTACAGATACTTCGAAACCGGAGGCCGGAAATCTGTTCTTTTTAAAGTCCTTAGACTCTTCTACGGATCCTAACAAGCCAGAGCCTGGAATCCGTAGGCTGGCCACCTTCGGCTCTTTTACAGATACTTCGAACCCGGAGGCCGGAAATCTATTCTTTTTAAAGTCCTTAGACTCTTCTACGGATCCTAACAAGCCAGAGCCTGGAATCCGTAGGCTGGCCACCTTCGGCTCTTTTACAGATACTTCGAACCCGGAGGCCAGAAATCTATTCTTTTTAAAGTCCTTAGACTCTTCTACGGATCCTAACAAGCCAGAGCCTGGAATCCATAGGCTGGCCACCTTCGGCTCTTTTACAGATACTTCGAACCCGGAGGCCGGAAATCTGTTCTTTTAAAAGTCCTTAGACTCTTCTACGGATCCTAACAAGCCAGAGCCTAGAATCTGTAGGCTAGCAGCGAAGCCCTTGAACCCATGGTTCGCAGGATGTTGCCCAGGTCTTGGGAAAGATGCTTGACCCTATAAGCATCTCCGTCCTCCCGATGCGTCCACGCGGAGTAAGGGATACTCGAAGAGCAAACAAAATTTGACCCTCCACTTTATTTAAAAAAGGAATTTTACAAGTGATTACAAGGAGCCCCTAAGCATAGTAACGCTTAAGGTGCTCCGCATGCCATGCATGTTTCAATTCTTCCCCTTCTAAATTAGCTAATTTAAACGAGCCGGGGCACCCTAAGCGTGAGATAATATATGGTCCTTTCCATTTATTTCCTAGCTTCCCCGGGGCTATTACACTTCGCAAAACTAGATGACCTGGTCTAAGTTCGTTCAGCTTTATCTTCGGGTCATACCATGTTTTTGTTTGGCCTTGGTACTTCGTCAGATTGGCGACAACTCGAAGCCTTGTTTTTTCTGACAAGTCCAGCGAAGTGCTCCTCTCGTCTTCATCTTCGGGTTGCATTACACGAAGGGATCCACCCCTGATCTCCGTAGGAGTCATGGCCTCATCTCTGAATAGTAGCCTAAATGGGGTAAAGCATGTGGCCCTGGTTTGGGTGGTTCGAATGGACCACAAGATCTTGGGAAGCTCTTCGACCCACATCCCCTTGGCCAACCCGACAATCCTTCGATTTAGACCGGATAGGATATTCTTGTTGGCTTGCTCGACAGCTCCGTTGGACTATGGATGGTGTACGGCTGCGAAGCATAACTTAATGCCTAGTTCTTCACAAAATTCTTTGAATGTGTCAGCTTCGAACTGGGTTCCATTATCCACGGTTAGCTCCCTTGGTACTCCGAACCTGCATATAATATTTTGCCAGAAAAACTTTTGTACATTCCTTGAAGTGATAGCAGTCAATGGTTCTGCCTCGACCCACTTTGAAAAATACTCGATTGCTACCACTGCAAACTTCAAGCTGCCTTTGGCCATTGGGAACGGGCCTATGAGGTCCATGCCCCATCGAGCCATTGGCCACATTGGGGCAATAACTTGAAGTGGTACTGCGGACGGTGGCTTCGTCTCCCCATCCACTGGCATCCTTGGCAGGTTCGGACCAACTCCTCCGCATCTCTCACAACTGTCGGCCAGTAAAGCCCCTGTCGAAGTGTTTTGCCTACTAGCGCACGAGGGGCTAAATGGCTTCCACATAAGCCTTCGTGAATGTACCGAAGTAAATCTTGGCCTTCGGGTTGAGAGATGCACCGAAGTAGAGGAGAACACACTCCGGCTTTGTACAACACTCCATTGACAAGCTTATAATTTCTAGCCCTTGCCTGCAGCCTTTAGAAATTCGGACCTTCGGAAGAGTCTGTACTACCTTGCAAGATATCCATTATCGGAGCTCGCCAATCCATGACTGGAATGCAAAGGACTTCTGCGAAGGGTAATTGATTGACAGTAGGCGATGACTTGGGAATCTGTTTTAATTATTATCCTCGCTGCTCCAAGTGCATTTGCCTTTCGGAGGCCTAGCAGGACCCCTTCGTATTCTGCGATATTATTGGTGGTCTTAAAGTTGAGCCTCGCAGAATACATG
Source organism: Zizania palustris (assembly GCA_019279435.1). Taxonomy (NCBI): domain Eukaryota; kingdom Viridiplantae; phylum Streptophyta; class Magnoliopsida; order Poales; family Poaceae; genus Zizania; species Zizania palustris. The sequence goes on from JAAALK010000283.1 coordinate 18,085,053, forward strand.
GCCTTTTGCCCTGATGGTGATAGGATGACCGCTCCAGCTCCGGCGCCAGATGCCTGATAAGCTCCGTCAGAAAATATTGTCCATAGACCTTCGGAGGGCTCCTTCGGAGCCCAAACTGCAGATGGCGTCCATTCTGCTACAAAGTCGGCTATGATTTGGGATTTGATAGTTGTTCTTGCCGTGAAGGAGATTCCGAAGGGGGGTAGCTCGACAGCCCACTTTCCGATCCTACCCGTAGAATCTTTGCATCGGAGCATATCACCAAGAGAGTACGAGGTAGGAACGATTAGGTTATGCGCCAGAAAGTAATGCCTTAGCTTCCGCGAGGCTATTACCAGGGCATAAGCAAATTTCTCGAGCTCGGAGTATCTTATTTTAGCTCCGGACAAAGCTTCTGAAACAAAATAAATTGGGTTCTGCACCAGCTTTCCCTTAAGCTCAACTTCCCTGACCAGTACTGCACTTACTGCGGAGCCTGTTGCTACAAGATAAAGGAGGAGTGTTTCTTCTGGGAGGGGCACAGTAAGTGTTGACAGGCTTCCGAGGTATGCTTTTATATCATCGAAGCTCTTCTGGCACTCCGGCGTCCAACTGAAGCTTTCGGACCCCCTTAGGGCTTTGAAAATTGGGAGGCTTCGTTCTGCTGATATGGCCAGGAATCTGCTAAGAGCTGCGAGCCTTCCTGCTAGCTTATGGACTTGTTTCAAATTCCCTGGTGGAGCCATTCTTTGCAATGCACTTATCTGTGTTGGGCTAGCTTCGATTCCCCTGCTCGAAACTAAGTACCCTAGCAGTTTTCCTGCTTGTGCTCCGAATATACATTTTTCAGGGTTGAGGCGTACTCCACATGCTCGGAGGCTCTCAAACGTTTCAGCTAGGTCTAGGCTATGTTGGTGCTTTTAAGCACTTTTTATTACAATGTCATCCTTATAGGCTTTGACATTTCGGCCTATTTGGTGACCTAGAGCCTTAGCTATTAAACGTGAAAAAGTGGCTCCAGCATTCCGCAAGCCAAAAGGAATTCTTACATAACAAAATACCCTGGAAGGAGTTATGAAACTTGTCTTGGCTTCGTCTTCACGCTTTAGCCAGACTTGATGATACCCGGAGTAAGCATCGAGGAAACTTAGCAATTCGGAGCTGGCTGTGGAATCCACCAGGTGGTCTATTCGGGGCATCAGGTAGGGGTCTCGCGGGCATACTTTATTTAATGAAGTAAAGTCAATACACATGCGCCACTTGTTCGAGTCCTTCTTCCTTACAAAAACAGGGTTTGCCAACCACTCGGTATGGGCTACCTCCCTGATGATGCCAGCCCTTAACAATTTTTCTACTTCGGTCTTAGCGAGGCTTGCCCTTTCTGCAGACAGCTTGCGGAGCCCCTGGCACACTGGCCTGGCCCTCGGGTTGACAAGCAGGCTGTGCTCGATGATACTCCGATCAACCCCGGTGATGTCTTCATCAGTCGAGGCAAAGACGTCTAGGTTTTGCTTGACGACTTCTTCCAACGAGGCAGCTATCTCCGGGGATAGCCCCTTGCCGAACTGTACTGGATATTCTTTGCCATCCTTTGATATTATCTTTGTCTCAACATCACCTTCTGGGCTTGGCTTAAGGGAGAGCCCCTTCGAAGAGTTTGAAGCCTCCTGAACCTCTTCTGCATGCTCCGTCACGCTATGCACTTGTCGGGGATCCAATGGCTGGCCGTGCCCATACTCCATTCTCCGGGCTACAGCTTGGTCTCCTGAAATAGTAAGAACTCCACCTTGCATGGGCATTTTGAGACAGAGATAGTTGTGATGCGTTATAGCTCCAAACTGGTTCAGCATCCCTCACCCGAAGATTGCGTTGTAAGCATAAGGGGCGTCGACAACGTCGAATATCACCTCTTCTACCCTGGCCAAAGGCCCCTCTCCGAAAGCAACCTCGAGGCCTATTTGGCCGAGGGCATCGAGAGGCGGTCCTGAGAAACCTTGAAGTGGCCGGGCCGCTGGAAGTAGGTGTTTCCGAGGTATGCACATTTGATCGAAGGCCTGGACAAAAAGTATGTCTGCGGAGCTCCCACCGTCTACCAGGATCCTTCAGACTTCCACCCCTGCTATGTCTGCGGAAATGACTAAGGGGTCAGCATGGGGGAACTTTACCCCCGCGGCATCACTGGCAGTAAAAGATATGGGCACACGAGACCATTCTGGCATTCCTTCCGCTGAGCTCAAAGTCCCAATGTGCCCAACTTCGCGGACGTATTCCCGCCGCTGCCTTTTGGACATATTTCCGAGGGTCCCTCCTCTGGAGATGGGCAGGACCACTCACTTGCCGCGGTCCTGAGGGTCTTCCTGCTTCGGAGGTGGCATAATATTGGCCACCGGAAGCCGCATGGGGGCTTCAGGGACACCGGCTGAGGCCACGATTTGCACAGGCTCCGACTGTGCCGCTGGTGGGGTTCGATCTGAAGTACCCCATCCGGTACTTCGCCCAAGGTAATCGCCCCGAAGGGCCAACACTGCCTTGCAGTCTTTCATGTCATGGCTTCTATTGTCGCCATGCACGTAGCAGAAAAAAACTCTGGCGCTTGCCAGGGACTCTTTCTTGAGGCTTCGGCGCTCCAGCCTTGAAGCTTTGCGCCCGCTGATAACCGGCAGGTGCCTTCGGAACGGAGGGTGTGATGCTTAGCACCTCCGAACGGAAATGTTTCTTCCCTCGCCTATGCTCATTGAAGCGATTGTCTTGAGGGGGTTGCAGAGGAGATGAGGCTTTGGGCTCCATTTTTACTTCTTGGAGGGCAGGTACGGGCACTGCAGCTTGCCGAAGGCAGCCTTCCTCCACCTTGGCATACTGTTCGAAGTATGCCATCAGATGTGCCACAGACGTCACAGGCTTCCAATGGAGCTTGCTGAGGAGGTCGGGGTTCAGCACCCCTTCGCGGGCAGCGTCGAATACCGAAGAGGTAGATAGGCCCTTATATTAATCTGCGACTTGGTGTGTGCGAAGCGCGTGAAGTACTCCCGAAGTGTTTCTCCCACTCGCTGCTTCACCTGGAACAAACTTCTTGTCGACATCGGGGCCACAAAGGTACCCTGGAAGTTGCTCACAAACTTCTTCTTCAACTGCTCCCAGGACCTGATCGATCCTGGCTTCAAGGACCAGAACCATCGGAGCGCCACGCCTTCGAGAGCGAGGGGGAAACACTTCGCCATAGTGTTGTGCACCCCTCCGCTTGCTTCTATTGCCAGGGCATATGAACGAGCGAACTCTCCGGGGTCTGACCCACCAGAGTACTTGTGCAACTTCGATGCCTTGAACCTGGGATCAAAGGGCACTCTTTGCAAGTCCGAATGCAGCGGAGACTCATCATCGAAAGACGCGTTCTCTGCCTCCTCCGGGACTTGGACAGCTTTGGGAAGATTGCGAGCACCACTGTCTTGGGGTCCTTCTGGAGTGTCGGTGGAGGCTTGAGTGCGGAGGCGATCGGCGGCCTCTTGTCTCCACCTAGCCACCTCCTCCTGAAGCCTTGCTAACTGAGTAGCCTCGGTTCCAGGAAGGTCTTCGTCTTCATCGGAGGGTAGCTCCGGGTCTTGGGAGCTGACATAATCAGTCCGGAGCACCGTAGGAGGAGCTCAGGGACCCCTAGGCACTCGACGCCCAGTAGCACCCTCGGGAATTGTCGGGATAGTTGAGGGTCCGGCTCCGTTGGTCCGAGGGGACCTTTGGAGAGGACCCGAGGCTTGGCTTCGCTTCGGAAGCGTAGCTAGTCACGGAGAGATCCGAAGACCAGGGACTTCGATTGGTCTGGGAAGGCGAGCGAAGGCCTTCGAACCGCACTAAGAAGCCCCTTACCTAAGGGTGCGCGGAATCTTGGGACTCTGAGGCTCCCTCCGTAAGTGCTCTTCGAAGTGCAGTCAGCAGTAGAGAACAAGCTTCTAGAACTTGGTTCCCCACGGACAGCGCCAACTGTTGGCATAAAATATTACACTAACAGGTTCTCTGAGATCAAGAATGGACAAACAGTGAGCTTGTGTTTAAGGGCTACCTGAAGCCTCCGAATGGATAATAGCTTAAGTAGTCCGAATGTGTGTATTAGGATAGCTGAGTATTCGATCCCCGTTACAGGGTAGAGAAGGGGGGTATTTATAGGCAAAAATGTCTAAGGAAAAGACCTATTTACCCCTTGATTACAACCGACATAGTGGAAACTATTCGGTACCCTGCGTAGGGTTAAAAAGGTAAAAACTATCCGAGGCAAACGGATGAGCTAAACGTCTTATCAATCCTGTCGCTCTACTTCGAGGCCTCATATCCTGCGAAGGGCTCCTCGGACTTCAGATCGAAGCACCCTTCGGTTAAACGTCTCCACCTTTGAGTGCGAATCCATCAGCTCCGAAGCTTAGTGAGTCCCTTTGAACTGTTAAACTCTATGTCCTGAAAGTGAAGCACTTCCCCCAACACCTTGTTTTGATCTTTCAACGCCTGACGCCTTTTATTATACAGCCTTCTTCCATTGTTGTCATGTCCCCTCCGGAGGCTTCTATCTCGGTAGCCAACGAATCGGATAGCACTCAATCACCCCTGGTGTCGCGGCGGAGACCGTCATTGGGGCCGATGCGCCTGAATCTGCATTTGTACATCCCAGTGTGTTGGCCAATGTGGCTGGTGCGGCTACCACTGCAGAAGCCAATATGCCGGGAGGCGTAGTGGTTGACGTTAGGTTCCTTCTATCTCACCCCCTCATGAGGTACCCGACTTTTTTATTTTCCCATTGTCCTTTGCATAACTAACACCGACCTTTAATGTAGCAGATGGTGGATGTCGAGAGATCGCCTACCCCTCAAGGCAGCCTTAAGGAAGAGGGTTCGCACATCCTTCTAGTGGCCGATGAAGCCACTGTTTCTTCTGTAGATAGTACTCTACAATCGGTTGCCTCTGCCGAGCCTATTAACGTAAGTGCTTTTGCGCCTATTATTGTACTATGGTGAATCTTTCCTTAGCTTGTTTCTCTCCTCACAATCCTTTGTCCAACAGTTTTATTTTGACATCCGGCCATACATGAAGGGTGACGCCGCTGGAGCTTCCATGTTGGTCGCGTCTCTTTTGTCTCCGGCGGTGAAGGAGGTGTTGTCAGGCTTGCTTCCTTGCCTAAAGGCTCCAATGGAGGTCGTCATCAATGATTCGTGGCCAATACAGGGTCGCTTCAACAACGTCTTGGATTTCCTCTCGCCAGAATTGGATGATACCCTCACGTCGGCTGTATATCTAGAGTTTGATCGCTTGGCAGTGCAACAAACCATCAAGCAGATAGACGATTGAGCCCGCTTTGCATTGTTGTTGGAAGCAATGAAGACTTACAAAGAGGCAGTTGTGATCGAAAGTACCCTCCTCAATCGCATTGAAGCTGAGTCAACGTCCATGTTGTGGGAGCTTGATCGGCTATGGGCGGAAGAGTCTGATATGTCGACAAAGTTGGAGGGGCTTCGGGCAAAGATCGTTGAGCAAGAGAGGGTCGGCACCTCTTTTCTGACTCAGGTCGATGCCCAGAAGCAGCGGCTCGATGGTGACATTTGCCAGGCGCAACGTCGTCATCGCTTCTTCTAGGATATTCTGGGTTCGGACGTTGAAGACCAGGTTGTTCTTCATGGCGTTGACGCTATTCGGCTATGGGCGATTGAAGCCATTCGCCGAGCACTCCTATAATCTTGTGTAACACTTGATCTTGTAACAAAACTTTTGTCCCTCTTGTAATATGTTGTCATCGATCCCTTTGTCTTGATGTTGAGCTTGTTTGCATTTTGTGTCTAAGGGTGATGCTTCTGCATCGGTCGTTTGAAGGCGATACCACTAGTATCGATTGTTTCTACGTGTAGATCTTTATGCTTCATCTGAACGATCGCTCAATATTTCCTTTAAGTACTTCCCATTTGGCCTCTTCACATACTTCCCGTGTAGTAGATTTCAATCCTTTTATCTCATCGGGGATATTGGTACTTACGAAGGTTAGCCTAGGTCTATCGCTAGTATCCGATGTTTGCATTTCTGTAGTTCATCGGTTGTGGCAGTGCCTTGATAGAGTCCACCCTTCATTTTTTGGCATCGTCTTTATAACACGAGCTTATGCAGCTCCTCGTTGACCGGGTTGATACCATTATCTGATACTTCAAGAAAGTTGTCATCCCAAGCCTTTCTAGATAGACAGATGACTTCTTTTGTCTCCCGTACTGATAAATCGGCTGCAGCTATATTAACCGATCTATTAGCAGGAACTATCTCCACTTGATCGCCGACCCATTGTATGTGGTTCCAATGCATCGTCGATGGGACACAACAATTCGTGTGTATCCAATCATGCCCCATCAAGACTGTAAGATCATTTTCCTTCTATAACAAAAAGGTAGTTAGCATCGTCTTGCTCTAAACCGTCAGTTCTGCATTTAACACTCCCATCGTGTCTGACGAGTTGCCGCTGAAGTCCCTTAATGCCATATTAGTTCTGATGAGATCCTCAGGCGTTTTTCCAAGCTTACAGAAGGTGGCATAAGGCATCAAGTTGACAACCTCCCCTCCGTCTATCATCATCTTGGACATCGTCTTCCCATTAACCAATCCTTTGATATAGAGCGGTCTTAGGTGCTGATGTTCAAGGTCTTCTGGTTTATCAAAGACTGCTAGTTGAGGGGCCAACGCTACTTGAGCCATTGTATCGGTCTATTCTATGTCATCTTTTGAGATGGCCCGATATTCGACGGGGAGGAAGAAGACCATGTTTACCCCCGCATCTTTTTTATCCTCATGATCAGTATTATCTTTTGGTTGCCATTCACTCTTGATTTTGCGTGGACGATCAGCTTCCTCACTGCATATTTGTGCCTTTAGTTCCCTTTGTCGTAGACGTTGTACCCTTCTCTTTTGGTTACTCGTAAAAATAACGCAGGGGCACCATTACAGCTTCTCTAGTGCATCGCTTCAATCGGTCGGTTGGCTTATTTCCTTGGAGTTGACGGGACCAAGCCTTTCGAGTGTTGATACCCTCGATGGTGACAACCTTTGTTGAACGACATCTCGATCATGTGTCCTTGGCTTGACATTATATGGTCAATGACCATCTTGTGTCGTATCCTTGGCATCGCATCCCGGGCAGTCTCGTCCATTGAGGGTAGACACAGTCCTTCGTTCCAGCAAAGCCTGAAGAACTCACAGTTCCAATGAGGATTGAAACGTGAGTACCCATGGTTGTCTTTGTTGTTCATCCTCTCTTTCGACTTCCTCTAGTATTTCCTGATGAGATCCAAAGAAGCGACATTGCTGCTGGCTCGCCTGCTTTTCCCTATATGTCGATTGTCTGTGTGGTATGCGTTCACCATATTGACTAGGAATGAATGACTGTCGATATTCATCGTCTTAATCCAATCATTGAACTTGATTCGGCCTTGCTACACGGTCGATTGGATCTGTTGCCTGAACACTTTGCACTCATTAGTATGATGTGATGGAGAATTGTACCACTTGCAGTATTTTCTCTTCTTCGGTTCATCGGCAGACAGTATCACGTGACCAGGTGACAAGTAGATATGCTTCTCATTGAGCAACAAATCGAATATTTTATAGGCCTTGTTGATTTTAAAGTCGTACTTTTCCTTTTTATCGGTAGGTTTCACCCAGGGGCATGCACCTTTCTTTTTATTTCTGGACCATTCAGCCATACCAACTTCTGCATCTAAGTCGTTGTTCGCGTTGGAGTTCGAATGGTACACTTGAGTGTATGCTACTCTTTTCTGATACTTGTCTCTTTTGGCTTCTTGGAATTAGCTCTCATGTGCCGATACCCTTTGCATCAGTTGGGAGAGGCTCTCGAACTCATGTGATGAAAATATCTCCTTAATTGGGTTCAGGAGTCCCTAAAATGCTAACTCCACCAACTAGGTATCATTAAGGCTCAGACTATAGCATCTGTTCCGTTCGTCTCGGAACCTCTAGATGTAATCTTGTACCGAATCGTCCATTCTTTGCTTTACGATCGTCAAGTTGGTGAGTTTCATTTATTAAATGCCAGTGAAGAAATATTGGTGAAACTTCTTCTCTAGATCTACCCATCCACTGATGGAATCCGCCAGCAGAGAGGCAAACCACGCGAAAGCCGATCCTGATAGGGAGAGCGGGAAAAATCGGACCATCAATGCTTCATTTGCCGATGCCTCCACACACTAGGAGAGGAAATGACTGATGTACTCGATCGTGGAGACCGAGTCTCATCACGAGAACATGGTGAAGTCGGGTATCTTGTATCGCCGGGTAGCGATACTCGGTCGAACCATTATGGGTACGGTCGCCGATACATGTACGTCTATTCTTTGGGCTTCGTCCCAAATTGATCTTTGATAACTTCTGTGATTCGATTCACCTAGTCATCTTCTTGATGCCTGGTTGTTGGGTACCATTCAGGCATTGGGGCCTACTGATATTACTCTAACCGAGCAGTGTTGTATCTATATTGCCCCTCATCACCATAAGGCTATGCTCCAAAGTTCACGGTCCTATGGTACCCATGAGGAATACCGTCGGGTGCCCCCTAGGCGGCAAGACGTCTGGCAGCACGTTCCTTGCGACACCATATGTGACTTGTGGGGCTTCCTATCCTATCGGCCTAGGGGCGGCTGTTGAGAACGACGTCGACGCACCTCTTTTGAGGTTATACGACAAACTCGATGGCAAGCCTGGAGCGAGGGCCGATGGTTGGGTTTCCCTATTTCCTTATCGGCCCTTGCGGCTATGGAGCCGATCGAGTGTGCTGCAGATTCCGTAGCAGTCTGTTTTGAGTATCGGAGAGATACGTTGAACCTTGTGATGGTTCGTGGGATACAGTGCCATCAATAGTCTTCTTGATCAGCTCGTGGAGGGTGTTGACCAGTGTTCTAGATTGATTGATGAGCACGTGGTAAAGCGCGTTATCGACAATCTCCTGGAAACTGACATGAGGGCTTTCTGTCGACTGACTAATCTCCATGGCTATCGCTAGTCTTGGCAACAAATCCCTTAAGACGGGATCCGCCTGAGTCATTCTGTAGGCTTGCAGGCACAACTCCTAGAAAGCGTCGACGTGTTTCCGTACCTCCGCCCTTTGTCGTCGTTGAGTTCACCCGCCATGGCTGGATTACTGAGGTATGGTTCCACCAGGCGTACCAAAAAGCATGTTGGTGCATTGATTGGTCACACTTTGACACACACGTGGCCTGGGAGATCTTCTTAACTCTAGTGTAGGTCCTACATTATTAGAAAAAAAGGGTTCAAGGTGTGCCAATCCATTTAACCATGCAACTGATAAGGAAACAGGAAAATATGGTCAATAGCATATCCTATCAGCTATCGAACCGATGACCGCAATGAGGATGGAATAATCGTCGAATATCATGACGATCGATCATAGGGCCGATGACCATAGGTGAAGCAATCAGGCGAGCATGCCATCGACCAATGATATGGGTAATTTGCACATATAGGCCAATGAACGCTTTCCGATGGCAAATAAGATGTGGCATTGAATTGAAGATAACATGTCTATATCATGAAAATCATCACAATAACTAGATCAGACCTAACAAAGATAGTAGCTAATCACGATGATCTTAATAATATATCAAAGTATCAGGCATGCTTTATTTAGATGAACGGTATACAACATGAAAAAGATACAATAGTAAGAGATGTCGAACTCAACCGATGAAGCCTCAAATTATCACACCTACATCATATCAATCTAAGAGATCAATCCAATGCAGCCTTAGACCTAGCCAATACACCACGAAACTAACGATTGTACTGTTTCGACGTTCACCTCAAGAGATCAATCTGATGTAGCCGTGAGGATACTGACAAATCTTCGCCGGAGATTGGAACGATGCAGCCCAACTCCGAGTCCCAAATCCCACTGGAATTAACCTTGGGAAGCCAAGGGTGGCGATGCGTCGAGTAGTTATTTGACAGAGATGTGGTTTCTAATTTAACTAAAGGGTACATATTTATAGTCCGGAGACTTTCCGTCCAAGTATTCTATCTTAACCGATTTTAGATAAAACTTTATTTTCTTCTCACTTTCATCTCCATCGGCTCCTTCATGTCCGGCATGTTATAATGAACGAGCTTCTTTGACCATCTTTGACTGGATCTCTTTGACTTCTGTTGATCGTGCGATCCTTAGTGGGCTCTGGGATTTACCAAATCTTAACATCAACAATGACCTAAACATTTATTAGGGCCATGTTTATATAGACATGAGACCGGCCCTCTAATTGATCTAATCTACTAAATCTAAAACAGAATAATCTAAAGCTAACTCTTTAACCTAGCTACTACAGTACCGGTGGTACTGTTCACAAATGGGCCAGGCCCTTTAGGCCATGATCTGAGCCCATGACATCACTCTCTATCACTCCTCTGCTGATTAATTTGTAGCATAAGCCTTTCGTCCATTACATTGCGGAAAAATAATGTTACATGTTACCCTATATTTCACCATCACAAAGCAGCATAGACATAGGCGTGGTCCTTGCACGACAATTTATAACCCTTAATACAAATTCATATAAAATGTAGGATTTTTGATGTATTTGCAATTTGTTCATATGATACTAACATGTAAGATACTAAGATTTTTTAATATTTACTTTTCTTCTGGTGTATCTTTTTCACCTTTCATCTTTCTCTTTATTGTTGAAGTACCGAATAATCAATAATGTATAAAAAAATAACAGTATGATAATCAATTGATGGTTGAATCTATGATGTATTAGTATTACTATTTGTTTCCTGTATGCTAACATATATACACAAGCATAAGACCTTGACACAAAATAATTTAACTATGGCCAAGCTTCCTAATCCCAACTGGAATGCACCAAAACATTTTCCCCTTGATAAGAGTTAGGGTGAGTTTGGTTCTACTTTTGAAATTTACTTCTGCTGTGAAAAAGTAGAAGCTGAATCAAACGAGTTTACCACATTTGTTTCTCTCGCGAAAACTTTTTAGTATAAATTTAGAAACAATTTGAATCCTGCTTTTCTTGCTTTTTAGTACAAATTGGATAGCATGAATTCAATGTGTCTTGCTAACATAATTATGGTTTATATTGCATTGCATAATTTCATGAGATAGCTATATAGTTACCGTTTACTTTATGAGATAAATTATAGTTTTTTTATTTATCTAATATATTTTTCCGTTATTTAGTTGCATCAATGTTGAGTATTTCCTATTTATATATATGTAATATTATAATGATGAAAATTATGTCAGTTATAAAAAACAGTCAGCTCATAGCAATATTTCATAACAGTTTTAACCAAACAATTTTCAGCTTTTCTACAATAGACAACTCACAACAACTTTTTCACAGCAAACACTTCACAACAGTTTTTTCACAGCTCACAATAGAATCAAACGCACCCTTAATAAAACAAGACAATAAAGTTGATCACGCTAGTTTCAGATTTTTAAAACACAAGCGGCATTATTATGTCTGACACCTGATATGGGCATAACATTTTGCATAAAATTTCTAAAATTTTAAAAGTTGATAAAGCATACCAACAATGTAAACACGTATTTAGAATATCTGAACACGCAAAAATATGACTGAAAACTGTTCTTTAATACATACTTGTACCCTTGTCAAAACTTATCATTGAAGTATCAGCCGGATTGAACTTCGGCTGATCAACTTGACATTTCCAAAGTTGAATCACAACACGTGGTTCAAAAGCTTGCTTGATCATAAAACTAAAATATTACACACAGTAATCAATCTAATAGCATACAACTAAGAACATGCACAAAAAATCCGTAGTATATATCACGGCAGTAAACAAAACACTAAATAAACCACTTAGGGCTGGTTTGGGAGCCCAAAATCCCAGCCCATTCCCTGGGGATGGGCCGGGATTTTAGGCTAAAATCCCGGCCCATCCCCAGGGAATGGGCTGGGATTTTGGGCTCCCAAACCAGCCCTTAATGTTCTTAACCCTTGTTCTCCACATTTGAAATTTTGATGGCTTAATATTTGACAAGATACAACATACACTGTGTGGTCAATCAGAAATCCCTAGTATTTTTTGCGGGGAGAAACTCACAGTACTTAATTCAGTTAATTGGCAGATGAATATTAGTTGAAAGCATTTTTTCTAGAAAGGTAATTACCAGGTGAATGACGCCATTACCAGTGATCTGAGCCAATCCCCAAAGAAAATGGAGGTCAGGTTCTTGACGGCGGTGCGTACGAGGCGTGCGGTGGAGTCATCGCCGTCTCACTCCGCCCGCCCGGCCGATGGACGAAGAAAACAAGCAACCAAGTCACCCAACCAAAGCAGGAGGCACCACCCCACCCACACACGGGAAGACAAACCGAATTTGATCGGGAAATTTGATAATATATTCCAAACTTGAAGCATCTTTGATAATATGTCCAAAGTTGAGTATAGCTATATAAAATGTCTGAAGTTGTGTATCTAATTTGATAATATATCTTCAGGGTTTATTTTGAGAATAATTTTTCAAAAAAAGACAATTTTACCCTTTTAATAATACTAGTAACAGCAACAACGAAGCAATCTCCAGCATCTTTGAGTAGCTGCAACAGCAAAGAATCCTCTGCCTATCTCCCGTGAAGCAACAACAAAGGGTTTATTTTGAGTATAGCGACGATGGTCGGCGATGGCGGCAATGGGCGGCGATGGCGGCGGCGTTTTCCGACGATGGCGGCGTCGCCTTCCGGTGATGGCTGCAGCGTCGTCTTCCGGTGATGGCTGCGACGTCTTCCCGTGGAGCCGATCGGTGGCGGCGGCGATCTTCTGCGGCTTTTCCCGAAGGCGGCAGCGATCGGGAGATTTCCTGGGCGGCGGCAGCGGGATGTTTCCTGGGTAGCGGCGGGAGCTTTCCCGGGCCTCGGAGGTGAACAGTTAAGGAAAGGGTAAATTAGTCATAAAATGTAGAAGGATGAAATTGTAAAAAAACTTGTTGCAAAAAACCCCTTGAAGACATATAATCAAACAGCACACAACTATGGACATATTATCAAAGATGCTTCAAGTTTGGGATATATTATCAAATTTCCCAATTTGATCGAAGGGCGGATGTGCCAGACTAGAGACGGGGTGATGTTGCTCAAGCGGGAGAGGCGGATCATCGGTCATAGTACGGCGCAAGGCTGGGGGAGGGGACATCGCGGTGATGCCTTGTAGGCGACGCAGGGCGGGGCTGCTCAAGCGGGAGAGGTGGATCGCCATCCAGAGTAGGGCGCAAGGTAGGGAGGGGGTGCCACGCGTAGCCTAGCAGAACAGATCGACGTGGTGCTGAATCCACCAAGAATGTCGTACGGTTAATGAAAGTCAAGAAGAGTTCATTTAAAGATAATCAAAGAAGTCTGTCTGTTATAACGTTGGTCGGATATGGAGGAGCCGATGAAGAGAAGATAAAGATTATCCAGCATCGGTTAAGATAGAATACTTAGACGGCAAGTCTCCGGACTATAAATTTGTACCCCTTAGTTAGATTAGAAAACACATCTCTATCAAACAACTACTCGGCGCATCGCCCCCCTTGGCTTCCCAAGGTTAATCCCGGTGGGATTCGGCACTCGGAACTGGGCTGCATCATTCCGATCTTTGGTAAAGAGGTGAGTCCTGTCATCCCATTGACCGTATCGACTAGGTAATTATTCTCACGGTTGCATCAGATTAATCTCTTAAGGTGAACATCGAAATAATATGGTCATCGGTTTCGCGGTGTATTGGTTAGGTCTAAGGCTGCATCAGATTGATCTCTTAAATTGATGTGATCGAGGTGTGATAGTTTGAGGTTTCATCGATTGAGTCTGACATCTATTTGTGAAACCAAGTGAGGTCGCACTGTGATTTTTTTCTTTGTGATGAGTGATTGACAAGGTTGATTGATTTGGAGTGATGAGTGAGTGGTGGTTTGTTCATCCATGGGATCGATGTGTGAGTGGAGTTTGTAAGCCGAGGGGATCGGTGTGCACCGCGTTTCTTGTTTTGGCTTGTCTCATGTGTGCAGGGTGGAGATGCTAACTAACTGTCAACGGCGGGTGATCAAGGGTCAAGCGAGGAGCTTGATGCCAGAGGATCAAGGAGGCCAGGTGAAGTTGGGGATGATCTCAGGAGTGCACGTGGAGATAGAGCAAAACATGGACGGACGAATGATCGAGATAGCGTGTCAACCAAGTCAGCGAAAGGGAGACTAGTGCAAGTGATCAAGTGGCTCTAGGGGATCAAGAGCGGGAGAGACTTGCTGGTTGTCGAGTTCGCGGATTGATGTCACGTGTCGGTGATCAAGAAGGCTTTGTCAATTTTGGATGAAAATCGTCGTATCAGAAAGTGTTTTTAAATTCCAATAAATAGGAGTTTATTTTTCTGTTTAGTCGTGTAGATTCAGTGTAATCTTTTAGTATTTTGGAATTCTTAAATCTGAAAAATATTTAAAGAATAGGGCCAATATGTAATAAATTAGGAGTATACCTTTGTGTATTTTCAGAATTTATAATTCTGAAAATACATAATGGCAATTAGGTAAATACTTGGTCTTTTAACTTTAATGGTATTTTGGGGAATACCTTGATGGGCTTGCTTATATAAAAGACCTTATGCCCAAGGGTTAGGGGAACATTTTTGTTGGCTGGACTTTTGGGGGCTGCTCATTTTATTGGAATAGCTTTTCAATTCACAAATTTCTCTCTCTATCTCTAGCTATTTCCTTTTCAGCCGATGCATTTGATTACAATGCACAGTATTGTTAGGAGCTGTAGCAATTCAGCGACAAAAAAAAGCATTCTGAACTCTGATTTTAATTGCATCAGCCGCCAAGCTCTGTTTTGCATCCAGGTGAGAGTTCTTCTTCTTTCACAAATTGATGATCTCTCTTCTGGTTTGTATCTCTGTTGGATTCTACTTCATTTATTTCAGAGCTTCAACTTGCTAGCAAATGTTCTTTTGATTTGAGTGTTTTGCCACTGCTCTTGAGTCAAATCTTATTGAACATTTGATGTGTTCTTGATTTCGGCTAGGATATATTCCTGGATTTCTTCCATTTCCTGAGAGCAATACTTTTACCTGAAATACTCTCCTTGTTTTGGTATTCTGACTGATTCAGTTTATCATAATCTGCTGGCAGTACTTTGAACTGAGAAATTGCAAAGAACAACCACCATGAATATGACTTGAGTTCTTCAGTTGTTGATCTTGATTATTTTCTGATTATTTCAGTATTGAGTACAAGATTGTTTCTTGGTATGTTTGTTGAGCTCTTCCTGTTAGGAATTTATTGTCAAGAGCCAACAGTATTGATTGATTCATCATTCAGTGAAATTGCAGATTGCAGGTTGTTATTTTTCAGAGTTAGAGGTTGTTGATCAGCTGCAAGTTTTGTTTACAGAACTTTGGTTAATTGACTACATAGAAATTTCTGTTACTGAGAGATAACATATGTGAATTCTTCTCAGCCTCTTCTGTTCATCATCAGGTTTCTGTTCAGCCATAAGGTTGTTACAGTCAGCCACATACAGAAGCACAACTCAAGTGGTTATCTGATTTTCAGAGTAAACCTGTTTTTGTTGGCTAACCTTTTAGCTTATCTATGCTGATTTCAGTTGGCTAGTTCATCTGAGACTATTCATGTGACATTGCTACTGAAATTTAAAAGTATCATTGATGATTGTAGCATGTCAGTTTGCTGAAAGTACAGATTCAGTGTTTTTCTGGTTTATGGATACTTACTGTTTCTGATCACTCTGAATTAAAATGGAGTTGATTCTGTTTGCAGTAATTGATCTAAATGGACAAGATAATGCCTATCAATCCTTTTCGGATGTTCCTGACTTTGGTAATGTTTTGACTGAATACTGAAAACTTTTGTTTAAAGCTGAAACTTCAGAAAAGTACTCATTCTTTTAAAGGTACTGTTTCTAATATATTTCTTTGTCTATGTTGAAAGTTCAGACAAAGTATATTTACTCTGGTTTTATGAGTATTCACTGTTCCAAAACACTTTGACTCAGTACAGTAGGTTGCTATGGATTAATTGATTCTGAATCATGGTGTTTCTATTCTAAAACTGAATTGGACTTTTTATCCAAGGTCACTTTGCTGAATGTGTACTGCTCATGTGTGCTAGTAGTTCTAAATTGCAAGAAATTATCTTTGAAGTGTTTGATTGCGGAAGATTCTGTTTCTAACCTGTTCTCTGAAAATTTGGAATCCTGTCGGCATACCAGTTGTAGATAGCCTCTTGTCGGACTTTCAAATACCGATCTAGACTCTGTAAATCGGTAATCCATTTACCGACAACTATTTCGGAGTTTCAAACTTTGATCTAGAGGATAAATTCAAATTGAGCTGATTCATGTTCTAGATTTGTATTGTGTTCATTCATTTTGATTTTATAATCTTTTAGAGGTGTATTGGGTAATCTGAACAGGCCATCAATTCACGAGAATTTATTGAGGCGCCTATTCACCCCCTCTAGTTTCCATTCTGATCCCACACTATTGCTATTGTATCTTTTTCATACTGTATACCGTCCATCTAAATAAAGCATGCCCAATACTTTGATATATTAATAAGATCATCGTGATTAGCTACTGTCGTGGTTAGGTCCGATCTAATTATTGTGATGATTTTTATGATATATACATGTTATCTAGCACATTTTATTTATTTCCATCGAAGTACAAGGCGATAGGTTATCTTCAATTCAACGCTACATCTTATTCGCCATCGGAAAGCGCTCATTGGCCTATATGTGCAAACTACCCATCTCATCGGCCGATAGCACGCTCGCCGGATTGCTTCACCCATGGTCATCGGCCCTATGGCCAATCGACATGATATTCCACAATTATTCCATTCTCATTGCGGTCATCGGCTCGATAACCGATAGACTATGCTATTGATCATATTTTTATGTTTCTTTATGAGCTGCATGGTCAAACTGATTGGCATGCCTTGAACACCTTTTTTCTAAGAACGTAGAACCTACACTAGAGTTAAGAAGATCTCCCAGGCCACGCGTGTGTAAAAGTGTGACAAAAAAAGGCACCAACATATGTGCAACGCGATGGTTTGTGAAATTAGTGGAGCGCTTGTTTTCCTGTGCAATTTGTGGGAGGGGGAGTAGAATGGCTAAGATTTGACTTTGACAAGTGATCGAATGATTTAGATCTTTCGTGTGAGTGTCATGGCGACATTTAAACTCGTCAATTATATAGTAGATAGAAGATAGATTATATTATGTAAAACATTTGTATTTTTCTAAGTCAGTTTATTATTTTAATTCATTAAGTGTGTTTTTAGTCTAGGATATAAATTGAAATAGGTGGTATTTTAACTGCAAGTGCTTAAAATAATGTGCCAAAATTTATTAAAAAATCTTATTCATATTTTAGTCCATTTGTAAGCCTTATCCACTAAATTGAAAGAAAATGTGAAAATATAGGTTGCAACACTCGATGAGAGATGTGAAGCTGAATAGTTTTTGATTAAAAAAACAAATGAAGTATGAGACATACAAGACTTATTATGTTATTATGATATGATACATATATATTGTGATAAAAAATTAAAAATATTTCAAGAAATTTATCACGTATGATGTTAAAAAATCAGAGAATCTTTAGGGTTTAGAGAAGGAATGTGTTGTGTTTGAAATCAAATCAATTGTTAAATTTTTGTATGAACTTGAAAATCTTTTCCAATTAAAATACAACTGTTGACACGGAAACGTGCCCTCGCACTTGGGTCAGTTCGATAATTCAAAAGTATGCGGATACTTAGAACAAGCCTAAGCGTAACACAACACTAACATCGCGTTCTGACTACCCTTAACAGTGGCAAGGGGGTGGAGTCGCCAGGTAATCAAATCACACAGAAATAATCCAATTAGCCGAAATATATAGATAAAATAATCCAATCGGCCGAACAAAGCCTGATTGGTACAGAGTTTACCGTGCGAAGGGTTCACCGAAGGGGGCCTTCGGCGTCTGATACGAAGGGTGCGCTGAAGGTAGTCTTCGGCGTTCGGATCGATCTGGCCGAAGATAGACACCGAACAGATCTCTGACACGAAATCACCCCCGAACGACAGGGTTCGACGCGAAGTCTCTAATATGACAAAATACTCCAACGCAACGCACTAGCACTACTTCGTTCAGTGCAAAGTGTTGGCGCGACGAAGCCTTATGCGGGTACCGGTGCGATGAAGTCTACTGCGGAGCGCTTTTGGCGCGATCCTGGCGCGAAGCAGCCCTGATGCGAAGTGGCTCCGGTGCGCGGGAATTTAACCAGACCGACAACAGCGTGATGGGTCTGGCACGGGTAGTCGAAGCAGGGTTCCACCGAAGGGTGTTCTGGCAGCCTCCGAAACCAATTTCCTGGCTCCGAACACCTTCGGTGAAGGGGCTCTGAGCGTGAAAACTGCAACATAACAAAGATCAAGTGCCAATTCGGCTTGGAGACCGAATTTACTGTGTTGCAGTAGGTAAACGAAGATAGCAATCTGTTTCATAGATTAACTGATACTTCACAAGCGAAGTAACAAGGCGATAGCAATCTGTTATGTCGATTAACGGGTAATTCACGAGCGGAGTAACAAGGCTTACCACTGTTTCGAAATGTCCGATAGAGAGCTTCTAGGCAAACCCATGAAGGTTGTACAGAAAGTAAAGGAAAAAAGGTACGGTTCAAAATTGGTTTGAAGTTGATTTGTTGTCGGGGGCTCTAATGAACCGGCCT
Source organism: Zizania palustris (assembly GCA_019279435.1). Classification (NCBI taxonomy): domain Eukaryota; kingdom Viridiplantae; phylum Streptophyta; class Magnoliopsida; order Poales; family Poaceae; genus Zizania; species Zizania palustris. Next base: position 18,103,830 of record JAAALK010000283.1, read on the forward strand.
CAACCCTATATTTATAGGGGTTAGTCTTCTTATCTCTAAAGCTAATCTGGTAGGATTCGACCTAATCAAGTTTAGGGATAAAAACAACCAGAATTAGACTCAAACTCTATCTCCGAAGCCAGCCAGAAGTGGGCCTTCGGCGGGCCTACCAAAGCTTGCTCCTCGGGCCGAAGCTTCGGCGAGGCAGGCCTTCGAAGGGCCTTCGGGCCGAAGCTAGCAGGCTGCTAAATGGCCTCCGAAGCCCAATGTTTGATGGGCCTGTTGACACAGAAATGCGCCCCCGCATTTGGGCCGGTTTGACGTCCAAAAGTATCACAATGATACCGACACCGCGTTTCAACTACCCTAAATAGTGATAAGGGATTTGGAGTCGCGAGGCAATCAGATAAATAATTAATATTTTAATCCAATTGGCCGAAAGTATCAGTAATAATGTAAACAGGAATAAAATAGCCAAAATACCTCGAATCGGCTAATTCGGAGGCTGATTCGGAGTTAAAGTGGAGATTGGTCCGAAGGGTCCCTAAGGTGTAACACCCCAAATTTTCAAAGAAATAAAAATACCTTTTATTATATTTTTCTGGAAAAGGTTATTTTTGAATTTCCTTTAATGCTTTTTGTGCCCAAATGAACTGAAACCAAGAGGAGATGTCCAAACCAGAGGCTAAGAAAATTTGTATGTGATCCCAAGGCCAAGACGTATTTTGGAGAATTTGTACAAATTTTTATCACCCTTGGAAGCAACCCAAACATTTTAAACCAATTTCAGCAATTAAATTTATTCAGAAAAGAATTTAAATAGTAACGGCCCCCTCCCCCTCTTCTAAAACCAGCCAGCTAGCCCAGCCCACTCTCTCCTCGCGCCCCTCACTGATAGAAGATAGATTATATTATGTAAAACATTTGTATTTTTCTTAGTCAATTTATTATTTTAATTCATTAAGTGTGTTTTTAGTCTAGGATATAAATTGAAATAGGTGGTATTTGAACCGCAAGTGCTTAAAATAATGTGCCAAAATTTATTAAAAAATCTTATTCATATTTTTAGTCCATTGTAGGCCTTATCCACTAAATTGAAAGAAAATGTGAAAATATAGGTTGCAACACTCGATCAGAGATGTGAAGCTGAATAGTTTTTGATTAAAAAACAAATGAAGTATGAGACATACAAGACTTATTATGTTATTATGATATGATACATATATATTGTGATAAAAATTTAAAAATATTTCAAGAAATTTATCACGTATGATGTTAAAAAACCAGAGAATCTTTAGGGTTTAGAAAAGGAATGTGTTATGTTTGAAATCAAATCAATTGTTAAATTTTTGTATGAACTTGAAACTTTTTTCCAATTAAAATACAACTGTTGACACAGAAACGTGCCCTCGCACTTGGGTCAGTTCGACAATTCAAAAGTGTGCGGATACTTAGAACAAGCCTAAGCGTAACATAACACTAACATCGCGTTCCGACTACCCTTAACAGTGGCAAGGGGGTGGAGTCGCCAGGTAATCAGATCACACAGAAATAATCCAATTAGCCGAAATATATAGATAAAATAATCCAATCGGCCGAATGAAGCCTGATTGGTACAGAGTTTACCGTGCGAAGGGTTCACCGAAGGGGGCCTTCGGTGTTTGATGCGAAGGGTGCAACAAAGGTAGTCTTTGGCGTTCGGATCGATCTGGCCGAAGATAGAATTTGAACAAATCTCTAACGCGAAATCACTCCCGAACGACAAGGTTCAGCGCGAAGTCTCTGATATGACAAAATACTCCAACGCAACACGCTAGCACTACTTCGTTCAGTGCAAAGTGTTGGCGCGACAAAGCCTTATGCGGGTACCGGTGCGACGAAGTCTACTGTGGAGCGCTTTTGGCGCGATCTCGGTGCGAAGCAGGCCCGATGCGAAGTGGCTCCGGTGCGTGGGAATTTAACTAGACCGACAACAGTGTGACGGGTCCGGCACGGGTAGTCGAAGTAGGGTTCTGCCGAAGGTTGTTCTGGTAGCCTCCGAAACTAATTTCCTAGCTCCGGACACCTTCGGCGAAGGGGCTCCGAGCGTGAAAACTACAACAGAATAGAGATAAAGTGCCAATTCAGCTTGGAGACCGAATTTACTAAGTGGTGCAGTAGGGAAACGAAGATAGCAATCTGTTTCGTAGATTAACGGATACTTCACAAGCGAAGTAACAAGGCGATAGCAATCTATTACGTAGATTAACGGGTACTTCACGAGCGGAGTAACAAGGCTTACCACCATTTCGAAGTGGCCGGCGGAGGGCTTCTAGGCAAACCCACGAAGGTTGTACAGAAAGTGAAGGAAAAATAAAAGGTATGGTTCAAACTATGGTTTGAAATTGATTTGTTGTCAGGGGCTCTAATGAACCGGCCTCAACCCTATACTTATAGGGGCTAGTCTTCTTATCTCTAAAGCTAATCTGGTAAGATTCGACCTAATCAAGTTTAGGGATAAAAACAACCAGAATTAGACCTAGACTCTATCTTCGAAGCCAGCCCGAAGCGGTCCTTCGATGGGCCTACTGAAGCCTGCTCCTCGGACTGAAGCTTCGGCGAGGCAGGCCTTCAAAGGGCCTTCGGGACGAAGCTAGCATACCGCTAAATGGCCTCTGAAGCCCAATGTTTGATGGGCCTGTTGACGTAGAAATGTGCCCCTGCATTTGGGCCGGTTCGACGTCCAAAAGTATCGCAACGATACCGACGCCGCATTCCGACTACCCTAAATAGTGATAAGGGATTTGGAGTCGCCAGACAATCAGATAAATAATTAAAATTTTAATCCAATTGGCCAAAAGTATCAGTAATAATGTAAACAGGAATAAAATAGCCAAAATACCTGGAATCGGCCAATTCAGAGGCCGATTCGGAGTTACAGCGGAGATTGGTCCGAAGGGTTCCTAAGGTGTAACACCCCAAATTTTCAAAGAAATAAAAATACCTTTTATTATATTTTTATGGAAAAGGTTATTTTTGAATTTCCTTTAATGCAATTTGTGCTCAAATGAACTGAAACCAAGAGGAGATGTCCAAACCAGAGGCTAAGAAAATTTGTATGTGATCCCAAGGCCAAGACGTATTTTGGAGAATTTGTACAAATTTTTATCACCCTTGGAAGCAACCCAAACATTTTAAACCAGTTTCAGCAATTAAATTTATTCAGAAAAGAATTTAAACAGTAACGACCCCTCCCCCTCTTCTCCCCCAGCCAGCTGGCCCAGCCCACTCTCTCCACACGCCCCTCACTGATAGAAGATAGATTATATTATGTAAAACATTTGTATTTTTCTTAGTCAATTTATTATTTTAATTCATTAAGTGTGTTTTTAGTCTAGGATATAAATTGAAATAGGTGGTATTTTAACTGCAAGTGCTTAAAATAATGTGCCAAGATTTATTAAAAAATCGTATTCATATTTTTAGTCCATTTGTAGGCCTTATCCACTAAATTTAAAGAAAATGTGAAAATATAGGTTGCAACACTCGATCAGAGATGTGAAGCTGAATAGTTTTGGATTAAAAAACAAATGAAGTATGAGACATACAAGACTTATTATGTTATTATGATATGATACATATGTATTGTGATAAAAATTTAAAAATATTTCAAGAAATTTATCACGTATGATGTTAAAAAACTAGAGAATATTTAGGGTTTAGAGAAGGGATGTGTTATGTTTGAAATCAAATCAATTGTTAAATTTTTGTATGAACTTGAAACTTTTTTCCAATTAAAATACAACTGTTGACAGGGAAACGTTCCCTCGCACTTGGGTCAGTTCGACAATTCAAAAGTGTGCGGATACTTAGAACAAGCCTAAGCGTAACACAACACTAACATCGCGTTCCGACTACCCTTAACAGTGGCAAGGGGGTGGAGTCGCCAGGTAATCAGATAACACAGAAATAATCCAATTGGCCGAAATATATAGATAAAATAATCCAATCGGTCAAACGAAGCCTGATTGGTACAGAGTTTACCGTGCGAATGGTTCACCGAAGGGGGCCATCGGCGTTTGATGCGAAGGGTGCACCGAAGGTAGTCTTTGGTGTTCAGATCGATCTGGCCGAAGATAGACTCCGAACAGATCTCTGACGCGAAATCACTCCCGAACGACAGGATTCGGCGTGAAGTCTCTGATATGACAAAATACTCCAACGCAACGCGCTAGCACTACTTCGTTCAGTGCAAAGTGTTGGCGCGACGAAGCCTTAGGCAGGTACCGGTGCGACGAAGTCTACTACAGAGCGCTTTTGGCGCGATCCCGGCGCGAAGCAGCCCCGATGCGAAGTGGCTCCGGTGCGCGGGAATTTAACTAGACCGACAACAGTGTGACGGGTCCGGCACGGGTAGTCGAAGCAGGGTTCTGCCGAAGGTTGTTCTGGCAGCCTCCGAAACTAATTTCCTAGCTCCGGACACCTTCCGCGAAGGGGCTCCAAGCATGAAAACTACAACAGAACTGAGATCAAGTGCCAATTCGGCTTGGAGACCGAATTTACTAAGTGGTGCAGTAGGGAAACGAAGATAGCAATCTGTTTCGTAGATTAACAGATACTTCACAAGCGAAGTAACAAGGCGATAGCAATCTGTTACGTAGATTAACGGGTACTTCATGAGTGGAGTAACAAGGCTTACCACCATTTCGATGTGGCCGGAGGAGGGCTTCTAGGCAAACCCACAAAGGTTGTACAGAAAGTGAAGAAAAATAAAAGGTATGGTTCAAACTATGGTTTGAAATTGATTTGTTGTCGGGGGCTCTAATGAACCGACCTCAACCCTATACTTATAGGGGCTAGTCTTCTTATCTCTAAAGCTAATCTGGTAGGATTCGACCTAATCAAGTTTAGGGATAAAAACAACCAGAATTAGACCTAGACTCTATCTCCGAAGCCAGCCCGAAGTGGGCCTTCGGCGGGCCTACCGAAGCCTTCTCCTCGGGCCGAAGCTTCGGCGAGGTAGGCCTTCAAAGGGCCTTCGGGACGAAGCTAGCATACCGCTAAATGGCCTCCGAAGCCCAATGTTTGATGGGCCTGTTTACGCAGAAATGTGCCCCTGCATTTGGGCCGGTTCGACGTCCAAAAGTATCGCAACGATACCGACGCCGCATTCCGACTACCCTAAATAGTGATAAGGGATTTGGAGTCGCCAGACAATCAGATAAATAATTAATATTTTAATCCAATTGGCCAAAAGTATCAGTAATAATGTAAACAGGAATAAAATAGCCAAAATACCTGGAATCGGCCAATTCAGAGGCCGATTCGGAGTTACAGCGGAGATTGGTCCGAAGGGTTCCTAAGGTGTAACACCCCAATTTTTCAAAGAAATAAAAATACCTTTTATTATATTTTTATGGAAAAGGTTATTTTTGAATTTCCTTTAATGCAATTTGTGCTCAAATGAACTGAAACCAAGAGGAGATGTCCAAACCAGAGGCTAAGAAAATTTGTATGTGATCCCAAGGCCAAGACGTATTTTGGAGAATTTGTACAAATTTTTATCACCCTTGGAAGCAACCCAAACATTTTAAACCAGTTTCAGCAATTAAATTTATTCAGAAAAGAATTTAAACAGTAACGACCCCTCCCCCTCTTCTCCCCCAGCCAGCTGGCCCAACCCACTCTCTCCACACGCCCCTCACTGATAGAAGATAGATTATATTATGTAAAACATTTGTATTTTTCTTAGTCAATTTATTATTTTAATTCATTAAGTGTGTTTTTAGTCTAGGATATAAATTGAAATAGGTGGTATTTTAACTGCAAGTGCTTAAAATAATGTGCCAAAATTTATTAAAAAATTGTATTCATATTTTTAGTCCATTTGCAGGCCTTATCCACTAAATTGAAAGAAAATGTGAAAATATAGGTTGCAACACTCGATCAGAGATGTGAAGCTGAATAGTTTTGGATTAAAAAACAAATGAAGTATGAGACATACAAGACTTATTATGTTATTATGATATGATACATATGTATTGTGATAAAAATTTAAAAATATTTCAAGAAATTTATCACGTATGATGTTAATAAACTAGAGAATATTTAGGGTTTAGAGAAGGAATGTGTTATGTTTGAAATCAAATCAATTGTTAAATTTTTGTATGAACTTGAAACTTTTTTCCAATTAAAATACAACTGTTGACAGGGAAACGTGCCCTCGCACTTAGGTTAGTTTGACAATTCAAAAGTGTGCGGATACTTAGAACAAGCCTAAGCGTAACACAACACTAACATCGCGTTCCGACTACCCTTAACAGTGGCAAGGGGGTGGAGTCGCCAGGTAATCAGATAACACCTAAATAATCCAATTAGCCGAAATATATAGATAAATAATCCAATCGGTCAAACGAAGCCTGATTGGTACAGAGTTTACCGTGCGAATGGTTCACCGAAGGGGGCCATCGGCGTTTGATGCGAAGGGTGCACCGAAGGTAGTCTTTGGTGTTCAGATCGATCTGGCCGAAGATAGACTCCGAACAGATCTCTGACGCGAAATCACTCCCGAACGACAGGATTCGGCGCGAAGTCTCTGATATGACAAAATACTCCAACGTAACGCGCTAGCACTACTTCGTTCAGTGCAAAGTGTTGGCGCGACGAAGCCTTATGCGGGTACCGGTGCGACGAAGTCTACTGCGGAGCGCTTTTGGCGCGATCCCGGCGCGAAGCAGCCCCGATGCGAAGTGGCTCCGGTGCGCGGGAATTTAACTAGACCGACAACAGTGTGACGGGTCCGGCACGGGTAGTCGAAGCAGGGTTCTGCCGAAGGTTGTTCTGGCAGCCTCCGAAACTAATTTCCTAGCTCCGGACACCTTTGGCGAAGGGGCTCCGAGCGTGAAAACTGCAACAGAACTGAGATCAAGTGCCAATTCGGCTTGGAGACCGAATTTACTAAGTGGTGCAGTAGGGAAACGAAGATAGCAATCTGTTTCGTAGATTAACGGATACTTCACAAGCGAAGTAACAAGGCGATAGCAATCTGTTACGTAGATTAACTGGTACTTCACAAGCGGAGTAACAAGGGTTACCACCATTTCGATGTGGCCGGAGGAGGGCTTCTAGCCAAACCCACGAAGGTTGTACAGAAAGTGAAGAAAAATAAAAGGTATGGTTCAAACTATGGTTTGAAATTGATTTGTTGTCGGGAGCTCTAATGAACCGACCTCAACCCTATACTTATAGGGGCTAGTCTTCTTATCTCTAAAGCTAATCTGGTAGGATTCGACCTAATCAAGTTTAGGGATAAAAACAACCAGAATTAGACCTAGACTCTATCTCCGAAGCCAGCCCAAAGTGGGCCTTCGGCGGGCCTACCAAAGCCTGCTCCTCGGGCCGAAGCTTCGGCGAGGTAGGCCTTCAAAGGGCCTTCGGGACGAAGCTAGCATACCGCTAAATGGCCTCCGAAGCCCAATGTTTGATGGGCCTGTTGACGCAGAAATGTGCCCCTGCATTTGGGCCGGTTCGATGTCCAAAAGTATCGCAACGATACCGACGCCGCATTCCGACTACCCTAAATAGTGATAAGGGATTTGGAGTCGCTAGGCAATCAGATAAATAATTAATATTTTAATCCATTTGGCCAAAAGTATCAGTAATAATGTAAACAGGAATAAAATAGCCAAAATACCTTGAATCGGCCAATTCAGAGGCCGATTCGGAGTTACAGCGGAGATTGGTCCGAAGGGTTCCTAAGGTGTAACACCCCAAATTTTCAAAGAAATAAAAATACCTTTTATTATATTTTTCTGGAAAAGGTTATTTTTGAATTTCCTTTAATGCAATTTGTGCTCAAATGAACTGAAACCAAGAGGAGATGTCCAAACCAGAGGCTAAGAAAATTTGTATGTGATCCCAAGGCCAATACGTATTTTGGAGAATTTGTACAAATTTTTATCACCCTTGGAAGCAACCCAAACATTTTAAACCAATTTCAACAATTAAATTTATTAAGAAAAGAATTTAAACAGTAATAGGCCCCCTCCCCTCTTCTCCCCCAACTAGTCGGCCCAGCCCACTCTCTCCCCGCGCCCCTCACTGACAGATAGGCCCCACTAGTCAGCGACCCCCTCTCCCTCCGTGCGCGCACTCGACACCTTGGCCCTACCTGTCGGCGCCAACTTCCCCCCTCTCGGCCGAGCCTGACCCCACCTGTCAGCCGCGCCCGTCACCACGCCCACGTCCCTGCGCCCGCTGACCGCCATGGCCCACGCGTCGGATCCGTCTTCCTCATGAGATTCGCCCCCAAATCCCCTCCCCCCTCGCCGGCCGAAACCCTAACCCCCCTTCGATCCGCTGCCCCCGACCCCCTCCCCTCAAATTGAGCCCGGAGTTAAGCCTCCCAATCGTCGGTGACTGTTTCCCCCTTTAAACCCAGCCCAATCGTGTCCCGGTTCGATGAATCTCCATGCATCCCGTTTAGCACCACACCATCGCCCTCGCTCCAGCCGCTGCTCGCCATTGCCGGAGTCCTCCCCCGTCCTCGACAACCCCACCATCGTGACCGCAGGCGCCACCCCGACCTCGGCCACCACTCCATCGATGACGAGACCCACCGGAACCCCACCACCGACAAGGACCTGAACGTCTTCGCCGCCCCGCTCATCGCCGGCCACGCTCCGACGACCTCTAGCCTCGCCAACGGTACCATCCTGACCGCCATGTTACCCTGGTTCTATTTTAGCACTTAGCTCCGGTCGCCTTCGCTCGCCGTGGCCGCTAGGCCCTCGCCGTCATTGGAGAAGATGACTGGCACGGGTAAAGTGCCCATGCCATGTCAGATTAAATCACGACCGTGCGATCTGGATCCGACAGTGGTGATTAAATCATTCGCTCGGTTTAATCAAATCCCTCAGATCTTGGTGAAACGTTATGTTCTAATTTGGACCGTCCATTTATATTTAAAACCCGCAGTGAATCTAGGCCATCCAACCCGTACTGATTCGATCTCTTAATCCCAGCCATCCATTTTCATTTAAACCGCCCGCCTCGCCCTCGCGCGTCCGATCGTGATCCGACGGCCGATCTGGATCCGGTCCATGCGCACAGTGCACGAGTTCACGGTGGAATCGGTTCACCGTGGACCAACGACCGTTTTTAATTTAAATTAAATTCCAAAAATGGCTTTAAACTTTAAAAATTCATATCTTGCTCATTTTAGCACCAAATTTGACCAATTCAATTCCAGCAAATTTATAATTTTATTCTCTACATGATTATGCAATAAAAACAGTAGGTTTAATTTGATCATTTTACTTTTATTTAATAGAGTATTTAAAGACCCTTTTGGGTAAATTCACAATTCTTTTAGAAAAATACATAACTCCATAAAATTGTCTTAAAAATTTACATAATAATTTCAGAATGGTTCATGACTTCACTTCAAGTATTTTAACCCAATCAAAACCTTTATGTTGTTATGTGATTTTAGAATGTTTATTTGATGTAATGTTTATTATATGTAACGAGAAGATTACGACGCCGCCGAGGAGCCAGAATTCTACCCGGAAGTTCCTCCCTCACCCTTCGCTGAACAAGGCAAGTCACCAAACCAATCTTTTGAGCATATTGAACCTAGTTTTCTTAAACTATCGCTAAAACACATAGGCTATACATGCATTAGTCAAATGAAAGCCTTACGTTATATTATTTAGATCCCCGACCTTGAAGTGCAAACCCAAGCCATGCTATCTAGCCTAAACTCCTTTTCACCATATTATTAGTACTATTAGATAGTGTCCAATGTATTGACACAATTGATATAAGTTAAAAATGAGTCGTAGCAATTTGGATTCCACTATATGATCCCCGATATTCTCTTCCCTGGAATTCTATTGGTGATAGAGTTTTGGTTAAGTGTGTGAGCATGGTGAGTTCCGAGTGCAAGCTAGGGCATTGGTTGGTAGCACCCGGGGCACTATAAGGACCAGTCTGTGGGATCCGTTGCAATACATTTCCGTACTAACCACAAGTCTAGTGGTAAGTCCTAACTAAGGTATAGAGTGTTCCAACTCAAGGCACCACTTGGAGATGGGTCAAGCAGCACCTGTGGGTGGCTTGTACCGATGTGGCGCAAAAGGGGGTACGACATTAGCCCGGAGTGGCCGAGCGCACCGGCGAAATCTAGAGCGGGTGATTATCGGATTGGAACATTTCATGCTGAGGTTTTGGCACGATTTCCCGTGGTATGGGTCATCTCGCTGCACTTTGTTGTATGGGATGAGTGCGTGCCTTGTGGGTACAGTGGTACACCTCTGATCAGAGTCTAAATCTTTTCGAAAAGTCGAGCCCACGGTCAAGGGCGGGTTGCGTGACTACTCGCAGTTAGTTTACTTTTATGAGTGTGCATGATGACTTGGCATGTAAGGACTGTTGAGCGAGGAGGGAAAACATACTCCTCGAGTTAGATGACATCATATTGTTCATATTTATTATTCCGCATGATTAAATTTGACTACACTAAATGCTACAACTGAAAAATGTACTTTTCCGCACTTTTAGCCATTATCATTCCTTTTTTATTATCCCGCATTACTATTGCATTCTCGGTGGCTTGTTGAGTACTTTTGTACTCATACCCATTGGATAAACACTTCAGAGGCTGCCTACTATGAGGATGATGGTCTGGAGTAGCAACCCAATCAAGAAGAAGATCTTGAAGAAGACGTTCGTCATGCTGTTTATTTTCATAGTTTCTTTTATTTTTACACTTATGTAATAATGTGGTATACGAACCATGAATGTTTGCCCGTATGTACGTTGTCGCATGATGAACCTCTTGTTATTATTGTTTTTCTATGGAAATCAATAATGTTCCGATTTGGTAAATCGGGGTATCACAAGATGGTATCAGAACCGACTTGACTGTAGGAAGCCAAACGGACCAACCTAACGCTTAGTTTTGTTAAAATCTATTTCATGAAAACCTACTTCATCACTTTGTTCCTCCCCTTACTCTTTTCAACTTGTTGTTTTTGTAGATGCCTATCCACCACGTCCACAGTTTCTGCCGCCACTTCGAGGGCTTCATCCGGGAGCTCCGGAGCCCTCTACTATGGTGCTCCAAGTTGGTACGATCCATACTTTCAGTTAGGACTTACCCATTATACTTGTGGTTGGTACGGAAGTGCTTTGCAACAGATCCCGCAGACCGGTCCTTATAGTGCCCCGGGTGCGACCAACCAATGCCCTAGCTTGCACCCAGAACCCACCATACTTATAACTTAGCCAACTCCAACATAATCCAGAGACGAGAATAACAGGGAAAATTCATATAGTAGAATCCAATTATCTACGACTCGTTCTTTTATCCTATAGCAGTTGTGTCGGTACATTGGATACTAGCTAATATAATATCGTAGAGTGACAAGGAGTGTAGGCTCAATAAGCATGGCTTGGGTTTACACACAAGGTCGGGGATCTAATAAATATAATGTAGGGCTTGATATTAGACTAATGCAGATATATCCTATGTGTTATAGCGATATTTAAATAAAACATGGGCTCAATTATGATCAAAATGGGGGTTGTGACTCGCCTTGCTCAGCAAATGGTGATGGTGGAACCTCGTGGTAATACTCCGGATCCTCGATGGTCTCGTAGTCTTCTCGATACGGAAAAATTAAAGACAACATTCAATAAACAATCAAAATATCACAAAATATAAACATACAAGTTTATGATTTTAAATAAGGGGAATTAAACATTATTATTCTGAAGCTATGTTTGAAAAATATTAAGGGTTAAATTTTAGGGGTTTTCCTGATTTATTTATTGAGTTATGAATTTATTCCTAAAGGGATTTTTATTTATTTAATTTATAAGAATATATTGTGCAAAATAACCCTACTATTTTTATTGCATCAAAATGTAGAGAATAAAAAGATTGATTTAAAAAAATTTGAATGGTGAAATTTGGAGTTAAATTGAGCAAGTTATGAATTTTCAAAGTTTAAACAATTTTTCTGAATTTTATTTAAACAGGAAATGGGTTCTGGTCCACGGTGAGCCGGCCTCGGTATGGAGATCGTCCATGGCCTGAAGAAGACGCGTCTGCCGGGCCATGACCGGATCACGATCGGAGTGAACTCCGATGTAGATACTACGGTGGGCGCCGGGAGTGCGCTTCGGCACAAGTCGGAAGGACGAGTTCTGAAGACGATCGTCATAGATCATCCTCAACTCCATAAGGGCTTGGAGGGCGACGCGTTGGCACACGAAGTCGAAGGTTGGGCCCCCGAGTGCTGTCGTGAAGAACGACAGGTGCTCTCCGGATCCGTGGATGGTCAGGGAGACATCGCAGGGTCCTGCGAACTCCTCCATGTACACGCCATGGAACTCGGGCTCGAAGAGGAACCCAAGGAAGGTGACCATCATGCGGAGCTCCCTGACGAAGCCTCGAAGTGGCGGCAGAAGCTGTGTACTTGGTAGACCGGCATCTACAAAAACAACAAGTTGAAGAAAAGTGAGGGGAGGAACAAAGTTTATAAAGTAGGTTTTCGAGAAATAGTTTTCTGTGGCTATTGGCTAGGCTGGTCCATTTGGCTTCCTACAGTCAAGTCAGCTCTGATACCATCTTGTGACGCTCTGATTTATCAAATCGGAACATTATTGAATTTCCAAAGAAAAACAATAATACAAGAGGTTCATCATGCGACAACGTATATACGACAAACGTTCATGGTACGCAGACCATATTATTACACAAGAGTAAAATTAAAATAAGTAAATAAAAGCATGACGAACGCCCTCTTCAGGATCTTCTTCTTGACTGGGTCACTACTCCAGACCATCCTCGTAGTAGGCATCCTCTGAATTGTGTCTCCAACGGGTATGAGTACAAAGAGTACTCAACAAGCCACCACAAATGCAAATAATAATGCAAGATAATAACGAAGGAAGGATAATGGCTAAAAGTGCGGAAAAGTACATTTTTTCAGTTATTGCATTTAGTGTAGTCAAATTTAATCATGCGGGTAATAAACATGAACATCAATAATACCATCTAACTCGAGGAGTATGTTTTCCCTGCTCGCACAGTAGTCCTTACATGTCAAACCATCATGCACATCCATATTAAAAGTAAACTAACTGTGGGATGTCACGCAACCCGCCCTTGACCGTGGGCTCAGCTTTTCGAAAAGATTTATGACTCTGATCAGAGGTGTACTACTGTACCCACAAGGCACGCACTCATCCAAAACACCAAAGTGTAACGAGATGACCCATACCACGGGAACTCGTGCCAAAACTTCAGCATGAAATGCGCCGAGCGATAACCACCCGCTCTAGGTTTCGCCGGCGCGCCGGGCCGCATCCCGGCTAACATCGCACCCCCTTTTGTTCCACGTCGGTACAAGCCACCCGCAGGTGCTGCTTGACCCATCTCCAAGTAGTGGCCTCGGTTTGGAACACTCCATACCTTAGTTAGGACTTACCCATTAGACTTGTGGTTAGTACGGAAGTGTATTGCAACGGATCCCGCAGACCGGTCCTTATAGTGCTCCGGGTGCTACCGACCAATGCCCTAGCTTGCACCCGGAACCCACCATGCATACACTCACAACCAAAACCCTATCACCAACAGAATTCCAAGGATAAGGATAACGGGGATCATATAGTAGAAACAAGTTGCTACGACCCATTTTTAATCCTATAGCAATCGTGTCAATACATTGGACACTAGCTAATAATACTAATCATATGGTGACAAGGAGTTTAGGCTAGATAGCATGGCTTGGGTTGCACATCAAGGTTGGGGGATCCTAATAAATATATTGTAAGGGTTTCATTTGACTAATGCATGTATATCCTATGTGTTTTAGCGATAGTTTAATAAAACATGGGTTCAATATGCTCAAAAGATTGGTTCGGTGACTTGCCTTGTTCAGCGAAAGGCGACGGGGGAACTTCCGGGTAATATTCCGGCTCCTCGGCGGCGTCGTAGTCTTTTCAACATGAATAATAAACGTAACATTCAATAAACAATACAAAAATCACACAACAAGCGTATAGGTTTTGATTGGGTTAACTTAAGGAAAATAAAGTTGTTAAGTTTCTGAAATTTATTTTATGAATATTTAAAAATGAACTATAATGAAATATGGTCCTTTATAAAAGAGATTTAAGTGTGAACAATCTTATTTTAAGTTTTCTAACCAATTCAAAATAAGAGGTTCAGAGAAAACTTGGTGGTTTCATTCTATTAACAGGGAATGAATAAAGATAAATTTTACTGAAATTGAAATAATTAAATTTTTGATTTACCCTAAATAGCATTTGAATACTTTATTAAATAAGCATGAAATATTCAAAGTAAACATACTATTTTTATTGTATTAACACGTAGAGAATAAAATTACAAATTTTCTGGAATTGAAATGGTAATTTTTGGAGTTAAAATGCGCAAGATATGAATTTTAGAAGTTTAAAACCATTTTTGGAATTTAAATTAAATCCAAAACAGCCTCGGGTCCACGGTGAACCAGACCCACCGTGAACCCATGCACTGTGCACGTGGTCCGGCCCATCCTGGACCGTTGGATCCAGATCCAACGTGCGAGGGCGAGGCGGAGGCGTTAAGTTAACGTGGACAACTGAGATTAAAACATCGAGCCGTTACGCATCGTGCGTTCTAGATGCGACGCGGGATTTAAATTCTAGCGAACAACTCAGATTAAGACGTAACGCTTCACCGAGATCTAACGGATCCAATTAAACCTCACGAGGGATTTAATCGCCACCGTCGGATCCAGATCGCACGGTCGCGATCGAATCTAACATGGCACGGGTACTCGACCCGTGCCGGTCGTCTTCTCCGGCGAAGGCGAGCGGGCCAGAGGCCACGACGAGCGACGGTGGCCCTAGCTAATCCTTGAAATGGAAAGAGGACGACCAGGGGAACACGAGGGTACCTTAGGTGAGGCGAGAGGTCGGCGGAGCGTGGCCGGTGACGAGGGTAGACAGTGGAGTGGTTCGGGTTCCTTGTCGGCGACGGCGATCCGGCGGGGTTCGTCGTTAGCGGAGGGGGGCCGAGGTTGGTGAGGTCCTGGCGGTCACGGAGGTGTGGTCTCCTAGGGTGGAGGAGGTCACCGGCGATGGTGAGCAGTGACCAGAGTGCGGGCGGCGGTGAAGTGTTAAAAGCTGTAGAGGGGGCGTTCTGTTTGATCTTGCAGCGTGTGAGCGTGGGGGTCGAATGCGGGGTACCAGGGGGTTTAAATAGGGTCACCGGCGGGGGCAGAGGGGCACAATTGGCGGTGGCCGAGGGTTAACGCGTTTAAATGCCGGCGAGCTTCGGGTTGCATGCATATTCATCGAATCGGGACGCGATCGGGCTTGTTTTAATGGGGGAAACGGTCGGCGTGTTGAGGGGAATTCATTGCCGGCGACGGATTAAAGGGAGGGGGCCGGCGGGGGCGGATCCGAGGCAGGATTAGGGCTTTGGCCGGCGAGGGGGGGATTTGGGGGCGGATCCCATGGGGAAGATGGGTCCGACAGGTGGGGGCCACCGAGCAGCGGGCGCGAGCGAGCGGGCGAGGCGACTTACGGGTGGGGTCGGGCGGTCGGACGCGCGCGCAGAGAGGAGAGGGTCTCTGACGGGAGGGGCCCGAGTGTCAGTCGGGGTGCGCGAGGAGGAGTGGGCTGGGCCGGCCAGGAGAGAGAGAAAGGGAGGGGGAGGGCCCGTTACTGTTTCAATGCTTTTCTGAATAAAAATAATTACAAAAATTGATTTAAAATATTTGGGCTACTTCCAAGGGTGATAAAAATTTGTAAAAATTCTCAAAAATGTATCTTGGCTTTGGGATCATATACAAAATTTTCTAGCCTCTGGTTTGGTCATTTCATCTAGGTTCTAGCTCAAAAAGGTTAAGGAGGGCATTAAAGGTATTTCCAAAATAAATAATTCCAGGAAAATATATTAAATGATATTTTTATTTCTTTGAAAATTTGGGGTGTTACAGCTACGCCCTGGGTTTCGGCAAAAATGGATAGAGGAAGCGGAGGGGGTCACAACCGTACCAGAGATGGCAGTGAGGGGCGACCGCCGGCGAGGGTAGATGGAGGAGACCTTCGGGTCAATGATGGCGACGGCGGTCCGGTGGTCCTCACGGCCAACCAAGGGAAGGCCGGTGATGGGCGGTCGACGGGGATCCCTACGGTGGCAACGGCGTAGTCGACGGGGGCCTGAGGCGGCGGCGAGCGGCGACCGGAGGTGGAGCAGGAGGAAAAGCCGAAAATCGGGCGGTGGCGCTCCTAGTTTTGCTCTAGCTCGGCTACGGGGTGTGGGCAGAGTGCGGCGATCGGTAGGGTTTAAATAGGGGGCTCGCTGTCGTAAAATGGGAAGGGAACCGAAGGTTTCCCATGATCTCCGGCGAGGTTTCCCATTTGCTCGGCTAAGCTTCCATATACATGAATACGCGTCGGCTAAGGAGGGAAAGAGATCGCCGGGGTCGGAGGAAGGGGGTCTGGAGCGAATCCCGGCGGAAAGAGGCGGTCGGCGGAGGGAAAACGGAAGGGGGTCACCGAAAAGGAAAGGGGGGATCCCCTTCCATCGGAGACGAAGCATCCGACAGGTGGGTCCCACCTGCTAGCGGGTGAGCGAAAAAGGAAAGAGGACGACAAACGGGCCCGATCGGTCAGTGGGGGAAAATGCGCTGATGCGTGGGTCCAAGGCGGGTGCGGCGCGCGGGAGAGAGAGGGGCGCGCCAACAGGCGGACCCCACATGGCAGTGACACAGGCGCTGGAATGGGCCGGGCTGAGGCAGATTGGGGGGCTGCGGCCCAAAAGGAATCTAAATGTATTTTTCAATTAAAATAATTCCAGTAAATCATTTATTTGCTTAGAGGTTGAATCACTGTTGATAAAATTTTGTAAAAATTCCTAAAAATATTTCTTGGCCTCTAGATTCCACCATAAATTTTCCAAGTTAAAATTTGAAGTATTCCTCCTTGTTTGGCTTTAATAGGGTTCTTTTAGTCTTTTCTTTAATTAAATAAATCCTTTAAATTCCTGGAAATTCATTTTCCTTATTTTATTTATTTTTAATTCTTGGGATGTTACAATGTTCAAAAATCGAAGATTCAACGATGATGAATTTCGATTTAAATAAGGAACATGTTGGATTTGAAAGTAAACAACAGTTAAATATTTGTTTAAATTTAAAACTTTTTCTACGATCAAAAGATCTCATGAAAAGTTTTGGCATTTTTATAAGTAAATTAGTTATTTTTAATTTATTAATTTTATTTTTAGTATTTAAATTGAAACAAGACAAATTTGAAATGTAAGCATATGAAATATTGAAATGATTTTTTCGAAAAATCATATTCATATTTTTAGTCTATTTTTAGCCTTAGCCACTAGATTTAAAAATCTTTCACAAAAGTTTTCAATAAAAAGGGAAAACACATTTTACAAAATTTTAAAAAATAAAAAAATATTTGCCGAGTGCTAAATTTGAGACACTCAATAAACAACTTGTGTTTGCTGAATGCAAACCCTTGATAAAGAAAATTTTTGTATCTTTCGTATTTGCACCAAAAAAATTCAAATTGAATTTAGTAAACATACAGATTCATATTTGGTTTTGAACTATCTATTTTGTATTAATATTTAAATCCAAAATAAAATACGGGAAATAGTAATATAATAATTTATTTATATCCGTATTTGATCCCATAACTAGGGATGGCAATCGGGTCTGGCGGGTACGGGTAGTGCATACCCATACCCATACCCGTTTACCCAACAAGTAAAAATACATGCCCATACCCATTATCCGCGAACGCCATATACCCACGGGTATACCCGTTTACCCATAATTCTAGAACGGAAACTGGAGGAAGAAAGAGGAAAAACCAGCCGTCGCGGTGATACCGGAGCTCGAGGGCATGATTGCACTGATGGGGGGGGTTTGGGGTGGCGAGGAGGCGTGGGCCGGCGCTGGTGCAAGGTGTCGGGGCCTAGGAGGGCATCAGTGTGGGTCGGAGGCCACGTGCAAGGTGCCAGTGCTCTGGCAGGGAGGGCGCAAGCCGGGGGAGAGGGTGCAGGCAAGTGGTAGACGACGAGCTGGCACATGCTGGTGGAGGGTGGCGGAGGGCGCCGACGAAGGGCATAGGCAGGTGAGAGAGTGGGAGTGGAGGCCGGAGGGAGAGGAAACTCGGAAAAGAGAAGATGCTATAGACCGGTAGTGGCAGCCGGGAGGGGAGGAAAGAAAAGGCTAGGGTTTAGACTTTAAAATTAATTTTATATTTAAAATAATAATCGGATAAATAAGTATAAATAGTTAATACCCATATTTATACCTATTTACCCATTAAATATAAAATATAGAACAAACCCAACCCTTACCGAAACTTATTGTCGAGACGTAGAGAGGAAGCAAAACTGAAACGCAAAGGAAAGCAGGAACGAGTCGAGCCGCGCCCCGCCTCCGTCGCGTCCCCTTATAAGATTCCTCCTCTCTCCTCCCTCAGCCCGAACCGTCCACCGTCGAATCGCCTCCGCGCTCGCCGTCGCCGAGACGAACAGGAAAGGGTTCGCCAGCCAGCCGCCGCGCAGTCCCGTCGGATCCAATCGAGTCCGGGACGCCGATCTCGGATTCGACACCGCGGTGCATTCAACACAGCCCAAGCCCTCCGGATCGATCTGCTCTCCCGCTAGTCAGGTAACGCCGCTGCCCCTCCCCGCTCCGTCTCGTGCCTGCTCGATTTGGATTTTCTGGTTTGTCTCTTTTGCGTCGGGGACTCGAGCTGGCCGCTCTCGCGGTCGGATCTGAGTGGATTCGGTGGGACTTTGCCGGGGGATTCGATCAAGGTCATATCGCCTTATTTCTTGTTCTCTCTTCACGAGAACGTGTTGTGATCTTCAAGTATGTGTGCTGTATTATGGTGTGCTTTACAACTGAGTTTGCTTAATACTTGCTGCTGGATACACTACTGATGTTCATTCTTTGTTAACCTGCTCTTTTCTCCTTAAATATAGTCATGGCAGGAATGGCACCGGAAGGCTCACAGTTTGATGCTAAGAACTACGACAGTAAGATGCAGGAACTTCTGTAAGTCATCTTTCTACCAAATTTGTAACCATAGCCTCTAGTGGATATATTTATTTTCCTTTTTGCCTTTTTATGCTTTATAGGTTCTTATATTGTACACTGCCATGATTGCAACACGCAGGCATCAAGGTGATAGCGAGGAATTCTTCACTTCATATGATGAGGTTTATGAGAGTTTTGATGACATGGGCCTCCAAGAGAACCTTTTGAGAGGCATCTATGCTTATGGTATGCCAAAATTCTCGTTCCTTTCCCATTTGTAACAACAAATATCTTGGTGACCTTACAAATTCCAATACTTTGCTGTGTAGGTTTTGAGAAGCCATCAGCCATTCAGCAAAGGGGTATTGTTCCCTTCTGCAAAGGGCTTGATGTGATTCAGCAGGCTCAATCTGGAACAGGAAAAACTGCTACCTTCTGTTCTGGGATCCTACAGCAGCTTGACTATGGATTGGTTGAGTGCCAATCCTTGGTCCTTGCACCAACACGTGAGCTTGCCCAGCAAATTGAAAAGGTCATGCGTGCTCTTGGTGACTACCTAGGTGTCAAGGTGCATGCCTGTGTTGGTGGAACATCTGTTCGTGAAGACCAAAGGATACTTGCTAGTGGTGTGCATGTTGTTGTTGGCACACCTGGACGTGTGTTTGATATGTTACGCCGGCAATCTCTCCGCCCAGACCACATTAAGATGTTTGTGTTGGATGAGGCTGATGAGATGCTCTCCCGTGGTTTCAAGGATCAGGTTTACTTCTGACTCACTCACTATTCTCATATATCTCCAATGTTATGTGTGCACATTAGTCTTCTGTTGTTTATGTTTGTGTTTATTTTTCATGCACCAAAATCTGATATTTGTGCAATGATTTTACCAAGATGTTTTCTGAACGCATGCTAACCTTACAATTACTATTTTTCTGAACGCATGTCTTCAAATTTTTTTTTAGTAAGCTCCAGATTAAAGAACCTTAGATATATCTATACACTATATCCACTGCCTAGTATGGCTAAGTGTATACCAGTGTTGGAAAAATCGGTGATCTGTAGCTGATCAGCCAACCACCGAGTAGGGATTAATCGGTTAATCGGGGGATTAACTGAATTAATCGGTTGAATATTAAATATTAGAGGTATATTTAATATACTATTTTAGTCAAACTCTAGCTTTCATGGCCTCAAATTAGGCCCAGGCCCGCCTGTGAACAGTACCACGCGGTACTGTTCATGTGAACAGTACCGGTGGTACTGTAGCAGTTAGGTTAGGTTCTGTTTAGATTAATTAGTTTATAGTTAAGGTTAGATTAAATCAGATTAGATTAAATTCTGTTTTCTGTTAGAAGTAGTTAAGATTCTGGTTGTTCGATTATATTAGCCTTGTGTCTATATAAACAAGGCCGATGCACTAGAGTTATTGTCGAGTATTCAGTTTGGTTATTGCCTTCTTGTATCCTTTGCTCTTCGCCGCGTCGCTGTAGTGGCACTGCCGCGATGGAGAGGTCCAAGCCCTAGACCAACTACCTCTTTTAAATACAGTTCGAGACGATTAGTCTCTACCAACCGATGTGTTATTCCTACCGGTGACAACTTGGTATCAGACGGCTCAGGTTCACCATCCGCTGTGATGAATTCCCAATCTAGCACCAGTTTGGGAAGCACCGTCGATGACATGCTTAAGGCTATTATGCAGTGCCTAGATGTCATCGAAGAGAAGTTGCAATCACAGTAACCACTCCAGGCGAAAGTCGTAGAATTGGAAGCAGTGGAGACAAAGCGGGCGGACATGATTGAAGAGAAGCTACAACCGACCCAGTCCTTGGAGGAGAGGGTAGCCACATTGGAGGTGCTTGTCCATAATCCTGGCCGACAACATCCCCAGGCTGTCGCTAATCACGTGGATCCACCTCCACGCTACCTGGGAGTGAGGCGGCCAGGGCCGCTCCGGTGGTGGCGTGGGCGGCCTCGATAGGGCCAAGGCAGGCGATGGTGGCTCA
The DNA here is from genome assembly GCA_019279435.1 of Zizania palustris. Classification (NCBI taxonomy): domain Eukaryota; kingdom Viridiplantae; phylum Streptophyta; class Magnoliopsida; order Poales; family Poaceae; genus Zizania; species Zizania palustris. Next base: position 18,124,894 of record JAAALK010000283.1, read on the forward strand.
ATCAGTGACATCAACAGTGTTGTGGAGGCCAACGCTACTTCCCTAACCGCGCAAAGCACACCCTCACGAGCACGGATTGCGGCTTGGCTGACGGTTGGGGGATCGACGTGGGATGCCTTGGCGGCACCAACAACCCAATTCGAGGACGAGCTAGTTTTCAAGGGGGGAAGAGATGTCATGGCCTCAAATCAAGCCCTGACCTGCTTGTGAACAGTACCGGTGGTACTGTAGCAGTTAGGTTAGGTTCTGTTTAGATTAATTAGTTTAGAGTTAAGGTTAGATTAAATCAGATTAGATTAAATTCTGTTTTCTGTTAGAAGTAGTTAAGATTTTGGTTGTTAGATTAGATCAGCCCTGTGTCTATATAAACAAGGAGGATGCACTAGAGTTATTGTCGAGTATTCAGTTTGGCTATTGCCTTCTTGTATCCCTGCCTCTTCGCCACGTCGCTGCAATGGCACCGCCACGATGGAGAGGTCCTAGCCTTCGACCAAATACCTCTTTTAAATACAGTTTGAGACGATTAGTCTCTACCAACCGATGTGTTACCCCTGCCGGTGACACTAGCCTTGATTATATAAACTCCCTTTCTCCTCAGTAGTAGTGGGTAGGAAGTGGGCTAGGCCCAAGCCCTCCAGCCCATGAACAGTACCGCTGGTACTATAGCAAATAAAATAGTTAAATATCAGATTTTGGTTAGGAGTCTTAATTGCTAAGTATTATAATCAAATTAGGATTGGTTTGTTAGTTGTTAGAAGTATTCTAATTAGATTAGAGTTGGATTGGTTTGTTAATTGTTAGATCTGGGGACTCTGTACTATCCCGACCGAAGGTTTAGGTTGTCGAGTATTTAGTTTGGCTTGTGACTTTCTTGTATCCTTGCCTCTTCGCCGTGTTGCCGCAACGGCGCTGCCCTGACGGAGAGGTCCATGCCCTCGACCATCTACCTCTTTTAAATACAGTTTGAGACGATTAGTCCTACCAATTCTACGGAAATACCTACCGGTGACAACTAGCCCTTTCATTGAGCTCTTCAATCTTCCCCCCTCTCTCCAAGATTGAGTTCTCTCTTCCTCACATGACTGCTCTACCCTCAACCTCGCGCGTGTCGACTACCATTCCTGGGTCATCGATTGGACCCATGACAGGATAAACACTGCCAAGAGGATAGTCGGGTGGCGTCGGCTACTCGGGATGAGAAGTAGACTTAGATTGGGGAGAGACGAACATTGGGATGAAAGATTAGACTTCTTCTTTCTTACTTATCAATTGAGTACAAGAGGTCCCTTTATATAAGAAGAATTGACATGACATCTAAGGAAGTAATCCCTACTATAGAAGCCAACCAAATCTTTATATCTAATTCCTAACTAAATCAATATCTTCTTATCTAATCTTATCTTCCAAGATTTCAATCTAATATTACCTTTAAAGACTCAATCTAACCTTACCTTCAAAGACTTATCTAATATTACCTTTTAAAACACAAAATCCCTAATTTTTGCAACAGTACATGCTACAGTACCGCACGGTACTGTTCATGTGGGCTGGGCTAATAGCTCTGGCCCACTACCTATAACATCATGCCAGCACCACGCACTCGTCAGCCCTTTGCACCACCAACACCACGCGTTGTTCAGCCCTTTGCACCGCCGATGGGGCTGCGAATCTGGTGACGAGGCAGCGGATGTAGTGACAAGGGAGCAAATCTGACGATGGGGCAGCAAATCCGGCGATGAGGGAGTAGATCCATTAATCAGCCATTAATTGGCGATTAATCGGCCATTAATTGGCGATTAATCGGTCAACTGATTAATGTGGCGATTTTGAAATTAACAGCTATGTTGCTGAGTACAAATTAATCGGCTAATCAGCCGATTTTTTCAACAGTGGTGTATACTGATCACAACTTGCTTGTTTATAGTAACAAATCATCTGCTGGTTATTTAAGTTTGAGGTGACTTTTTTGTCTGCCAGTTGCTCTCTTTTACTTTCTGACCCGCACCTGCTTGATTGGCCATCTGTTAGTGTAACTACATGACCTGAATGTTTTTTAATATATATTGCCAATGGTAGATGAACCAGTCTGAAAAATGTATTTCATTTCTTCTTCAAGCTGTAGTTGCATTGTTTGTACTTACATGGGTTGTTCCTTTTGCAGATCTATGATATCTTCCAGCTGCTTCCATCAAAAATTCAGGTTGGTGTGTTCTCTGCAACTATGCCCCCAGAGGCCCTTGAGATTACCCGCAAGTTCATGAACAAGCCTGTGAGGATTCTTGTGAAGAGAGATGAGCTTACCCTTGAGGGTATCAAGCAATTCTATGTCAATGTAGAGAAGGAAGAATGGAAGCTCGATACTCTGTGTGACCTGTATGAGACCCTGGCCATCACCCAGAGTGTCATCTTTGTGAACACCCGTCGCAAGGTGGACTGGCTCACTGACAAGATGAGGAGCAGAGACCACACTGTCTCTGCCACTCATGGAGACATGGACCAGAACACTAGGGACATCATTATGAGGGAGTTCCGATCTGGTTCTTCCCGTGTGCTTATCACCACCGATTTGCTTGCTCGTGGCATCGATGTCCAGCAAGTCTCCCTTGTCATAAACTATGACCTGCCCACCCAGCCTGAGAACTACCTTCATCGTATTGGTCGTAGTGGTCGGTTTGGCAGGAAGGGAGTTGCCATTAACTTTGTGACCCATGATGATGAGAGGATGCTGTTTGACATCCAGAGGTTCTACAACGTGACCGTTGAGGAGCTGCCGTCCAACGTTGCTGACCTTCTCTAGATTATGTGTCTTAGGCGCTGGATAAAAGTTTGTTTTTGTTAAATATGACCAACTTTCTCGTTTTGGGGGGAGTGGTAAAGTCGGGATCTATTTTAATTCTAGATTATACTCTCTTTTTTTCCTATGCAACTTTTGGAAATTTTTGTAGCTAGTAGTAGGCTGTGCTGCATCCCGGGCTAGCTGGGAGAGGGAGACCCTACTGGAATATTTAATTTTGTTGTTAAGCTATGCTTGGCATGTGTTAATATTGTCAACCAATCTACTCTTCCAATGATTAGATGGTAGGGCTTATCATACCGCGGCGTAGATGGTAGGAATCAGTAGTGTGCTGTCGGGAGCGGGTGTGCTGACGGCGTGGTGGCGTGTTTGCACAGAGGGAGGCCGTTGCTAGGGGAAAACTTGACAATAAAGTTGTTGCTAGGCTTGCTTTATTTCATCACCTTACTAGCCTGTTCGGTTAGGAGGGGATTAGAAGAGATTGAGGGAATTGTAGTATAAAATTTTTTCAATTCTTTTTAATCCCCCTCAATCCCCTTCCTCAAAGGGATTAAACAAACAATCCCTTAGGGCTGGTTTGGGAGCCCAAAATCCCGGCCCATCCCCTAAGGGGTATTTATACTCCTAACACAATTAAATCAAATCTCTATCTCTGGAAATAATCTAATCAAATATCTATCCTGAGATCAGAATAATCTATCTTTAGAAACTGATTGAAAGGGGATAAACTTGTCCCCGATTGGGCCCTCTAATTAGGCCAGTGCCTTCCAAAATGGAAGTCGGTCCTAACATCTCTCCTCGCCTCGGCAAACAACTCATCCTCAAGCTGAACGTCGTGGTAGGAGTCTTGAAATTCTTGAAGGTGCTCTAATGTGGCTTTGGATGTAGGCATTCCTTGCCACTGCACTAGCACATACCAGATGTCCCGGTGAAGCTGAGCTTGTAGGACATGGTCTGGCACGAGCAGGAGGCAACCATCCAGTGTAGGAGTGTTGGACCGGAAACGGCGACCAGAGGGGGGGTGAATGGGAGCTTTTAAAAAATCTGGCTAAAAACTAGCCTTCGGTTTCAGTTCTGTCTTCTGCGGAACAGGCTTCGAACACTACCTTCGAAGGTCTGGTTCGGAGGTACTTCGACACCTTCGAACACAGGCTTCGGAGGAGTAAAAGTTCGAAGCCAAGAAGACTTCGCTCCACTTACAACCCTCGAAAATCTACTCTGCTTAGTCAGTGCAGGCTCCGCACACAGGGTGCTTGAGCAGGCTTCGCACTTCACCCTTCGCAAGAGTGGACAGCCCTCTGAGAACTTCGACCGAGTACTTGGCAGCAGCAACTAGTGCTGAGCTTCGTACACGAAGGTCTACACGCACACAAAAAGACTACACTAGGGGCTTCGACACAAGAAGCAAAACGGGCAACAATCAGGACTTCTAGTAAGCAGCGAGGTCACGCCTCCTGTTACACAGAGCGAAAGCACACTGACAAAACACACCTCGCACGAAAAACAACCTTCGCCTCAACAGGCTTCGGTGCACAACTACAGGCGAGGTATGCAAAGCGAGCTCAAGCAAAAGCACAGGAAAGCAGGGCTTCGCCGCTTGAACAAGGAACACAAAAATGAACTCTCTGGATGTATTACAATCGAAGTATGTGGCTACAGGAGCTCAACAGTAAATGCTCAAAGTGTTAAATGTTACCTACCGAGCCCCCATATTTATAGCCCACAGTTCACCCAAAGGAAAAGACTACTTTACCCCTAGGGTTACAAAAGATTTTGTCTCTACAGAACTAAGGGGTACAAAAGGTAGTCCACCTTTATTCTGGAGGCTTCTCTGTCAGCCTTGCAGAGGGGACAGCGTCAGCTTTTTGCAGAGCAGACAGTGTCAGCCTTTGCAGTCTTTGACTTTCTGCAGCCTCCCTTCGCACGCGAGGGTGCGGAAGCTTCGGCGAGAAGCCTTGAGCCTGGTGGCCTTCGCTTCGCCGAAGATGACCTTCGATACAGTGACGGTTTTGAGCCGAAGCCGTCAAAGCTCTTGGGCCTTCGCACCAACACCTTCGGAGTGGACCACCACGGCTTCGCAGCTTCACCCAGCTCGAACTCCGTCAGTCCGTGTACCGAAGCCATGCATGCCGAAGCACCTCAAGTCAACCTTGCTCCGGAGCTAACCTCGCTCCGAAGCCTTCCACACTCCGAAGCCCCACCTTCGGAGTACCACCCTTCGAAATCCCTCCTTCGTCCAAGGCCTCCGCATGAAGCATTCCATGAGCACTTTGTCGCAGTGCCTCTCCCCGAGCACACTCCTCGACGAGCCTCACCTGGACCATGCCTTCGATGCGCCTTGACTTCTGAGACTTTCGTCGGGTACCTTCGAGTGACTCCCTCCGGAGCACACTTCGAACACCTTGCCTCCGCAGAGGACTTGATCCACCAACTCCGAAGTCACTCCATTCGGAGTACCTTCGAAGTGCCTCGCCTCCGAGGACTTTGTCTCGGAGCACCTTCAGCCGGAGCCACGCTCCGCACTCTCTGCCTTCACCTGGCACGCCTCGACCCGAGGACCGACCCGGACCACCTCCGCTCCCCTGGCATCAAGCCTCCCGCTTGACCCAGGTTCACCTGGCTCGAACCTTGTCCGTCGCCTCCGAAGTCCCTGCGCACCACAGACAAGCAAACAAGTGTATCTAGTACTCCGGAGACCTCTCCTGGTTAGCAACCTCCGGTACACACTCCGGTGTACCGCCCAAAGTACCGAAGCCTTCGGTACGAACCCAGTCATTGCGTACTGTCGGACCCCTCCGACGAGCACACTCCGCTGCAACAGCTGCAGCAAGCAAACACCGAACACCCTTCGGTGAAACCACCTCCGAAGCCCCTTCGGAGGTACCCTTCGAACAGAGGGTAAAAAGCCTGTCAATCACTCATCACAAAACACCGAAACCAACCCTTGGTTTCTCAATCTCCCCCTTGATGAGTGCATTGACAACCAAATCCAAGTTCAAGAAAATTTAAAATTTTCAGCACACAAGTGACCATAAAAACTCAGAAACGAGCCAAATCATGTCACTTGATAAAAGAATTTTCCTCCCCCTTTCTCAAAGGAGTAAAAAGCCCCTTCGGCAATGACAACTCCCCCTGAGTTAAATTCTCCCCCTTTGGCAACAAATAGCCTTCTCCCCCTTTATGTCAAATTTCTCCCTCTGTGAAATTATACCTTCTTGCGGCAGAGAACGAAGCAAATCTCTCCCCCTTTGGCAATGCAAGCATCAAGGAGCATGTAAAAGATGCAAAGCTTCGAAATGAGCAGAATTGCAAAGACATATGAAGCAAAAATATGCCAACAGTAACACCAATGATCATGGGCTCAGCTCAAATTAATATTCTCTAAAAACATGATGAAGCATGTGATTTGATCATTTTTGAAATAAAAGCATCACCACTTAGTCAAGGAAACTAGTCAAGTAAGAGCAAGGACTGCGCAAAGCTAGTCAATCTCTACTCTAGACAGACAAGTCCAGTTCAAAAGGAGCTTGAAAAGCAAACTTGATAATCAAAGAATTTTGTTGTTCTTGTCTTAGTGCCAGGGGTTATTTGTTTGTCCACCTTATACTTTCCAATCAGGCCAAGCCTAGGCATGAAAGCCATAAGAAGCTTAAGGCAATGATTTTGGCAAACACTACACTATTCCAGTTCAGACCAATGTGCAATGGTAAGCAGTCTAGAATAGGGTAGTGCGACAAACAAACCCACCTGGATCTTTTAACTTAAAGCATGCAAATCATGGAATTTTTGATTTTAACCAAGTGAACCAATTGTTTGGTACTTTATGAATATCCATGAAAATTGAGAACAATTTTTCAAGTTGCAATTTTGAGCATCCAATGAACAGTTTCTTGCTATCAAGCAGATAAAAGATAGCTAAAAGCAGTCCTGCCTAAACATGCTAGATTCAAGACTAAGCAGTGAGCACGATTTGATTTTGAAAATAAAACATCATGCACATGAATGTTCCAGATGAATTAACAAGAGCTGAGCTGACATGATTTCATGAATTAAAAGCAGGCATATAAGTGCAAAAGATGTAAATGCAATTTCAGCACAATTAGCAGAAGCACATCCATCTAAAACAGCTCCCCCTCACAAAATGCCGTAAGGGTGACAAATGCCAAGTTCCCCACGTAGGTAAGCAAATCGAGAAGCATCGAGGGGTTTTGTAAAAATGTCGGCGAGCTGGTGTTGGGTATCAACATATTGAAGTTCAATATCACCCTTCTCATTGTGATCTCTGAGAAAGTGATACCGTACATCAATGTGTTTGGTTCTGGAGTGCTGAACCGGGTTGTTTGCAATACAAATAGCACTAGTGTTATCACAGAAAAGTGGAACACTCTTATAATCTAACCCGAAATCCCGCAAAGTGGAAACCATCCACAAAATCTGAGAGCAACAGCTAGCTGCAGCAACATATTCAGCCTCAGCCGTCGATTGTGCAATAGTAGACTATTTGCGGGAGGACCAGCAAACCAGAGAAGTACCCAGAAAATGACAAGTACCAGATGTACTCTTCCTATCAATTCTACACCCAGCAAAGTCCGCATCGGAATAACCTCGAAGACATAAAGATGAAGACGCTGAATACCATATGCCAAATTCAAGGGTGTGTTTGAGATACCTTAGGATGCGCTTAACCGCTTGGCGGTGCGAAGCTCGTGGTGAAGCCTGAAAACGAGCGCACAGACACACTGCGAAGTGTATGTCCGGCCTCGTGGCAGTCAAGTAGAGGAGGGAGCCGATCATGCTCCGGAACTCCTTCTGATCTACGACTTCTCCATCTTCGTCAGGGTCCAATGCTACAGATGTAGTGTAACACCCCAGAAATTAAAAAGGAATAAAATAAAAGAAAAATATTATTTAAATCATTTCTGGGTTTATTTATTAAAGGAAAATCACAAAAGAACCCAAATAAAGCCAAACAGGGAGAAATATACAAAATCTGGACTTGAAAATTTTATGAGATGGACTAGAGACCAAGATATAATTTTAGAAATTTTTACAAATTTTTATCAACAGTGATTCAACCCTGAATCAAATAAATGAATTACTGGAATTATTTTAAATCAGAAAAGGATTAAAAAGCTTAATGGGCCTCAACCCCGAAACCCCCTCCAGCGGCCTTTAGGCCCAGCCCATCACTGCCCTCCCACTGACAAGCGGGACCCGCCTGTCGGCGCCGCCCTCCCCTCTCTCCTCCCGCCCGCGCCCCGCCTGGACCCACCTGCCAGCCCCGCCGCGCCACTGACCACTCGGCCCCGCCTGCCAGGCCCTTCCTTTCCTGTTTCGCCCGCTGACAGGTGGGGGCCACCTGTCAGCATCGTCTTCTTCGTTGGAAGGGGATCCCCCTTCCTTATCCGGCGAGATCCCCTCCCAAATCCGCCGCCGGCCGCCCGATTTCGCCCAACCGAGCACTAAATCGTGATCCCCTCACTCCGGCGATCTCTTTCCATCCAAACCCGACGCGGATTCGTGAATATAGAAGCCTCCCCGTACGCATGGAAGCTCGCCGGCGCAAAAATGGAACCCCTCGGATTTCCACCGGCGTCCTTCCCTCTTTACGCCGGCAAACCCCCTATTTATACCCCTCCAGTCACCGCACTCACCTCACACCGCCGTAGCCCAAAGCCTTAGCCCTCCAGAGCGCTCCCTTGGCATTTTGGGGTATCCCCTCGACTTCAACTCCGGCGAGCAATCGCCGTCGTCTCGGACCCCCGCCGCCCTAGCCACCACCACCGTCGAGTCCGCCGTCTACCGCCCCACCTCGGCATCCACTCCGTTGGTCGAGGACGCCGCCGGATCACCATCGCCGACGAGCTCCCGAAAACCCCATTTCGTCTACCCTCACCGCCGGCCACCGTCCGTCGCCCTCCGTCGCCACCCGAGGTACCATCGTAATCTCCACCCTCTCCTCTTTCCATTTTCGCTAAGAGCTAGGCCCCTAGGCGCTCGCCGCCGCCGCAGCCACCGCACCCGAGGCCTCGCCGTCGCCGGAGAAGAAGGGTGCGTACCCCTTACGCACGTGCCGTGCCGGACGCACCCACAGCCGTCCGATCGTGATCGGAGGGCTACGATTAAATCCCTCCAGGATTTAATCAGGGCCCTCGGATCTGATCAAAGCGGTACCGAGCACTTACAGCCGTCGATCGCGACTTAAAATGCTGGAGCAATCTGGTGCATCCACGTCATACCGGTTCACGAGATCTAATCTGAGCCGTCCGATTTCATTAAAACCCTCCCGCCTCGCGCTCAGCCACCAGATTTGGATCCTACGGCTCTGGATCGGCCGGTCCACGCGTATAGTCACGGGTTCACGGTGAACCTGGTTCACCGTGGACCAGGGACTATTTTTCTGTTTAAATAAAATCCAGAAAATAGTTTAAACTTCAAAAATTCATATCTTGCTCATTTTAACTCCAAATTTCACCATTCAAATTTTGTTAGAACCAGAATATTATTCTCTACACAATAGTGCCATAAAAACAGTATGTTTCTGTTGTCCAAACTATTATTAATAAATAAATGGATAAAAATCCCTTAGGGTTGAAATTAATAATACATAAAATAAATTGGGAAAAATTCTAAAATATTAAACTTTACTGTTTTGAACAGAACCTTGAAATATTAAAAATATTACTTCACATAATAAAACCCACAAATGTGTATGTTTAATATTGGGTGAATTTTTATCTGTTTATTGAATGTATTATTTATTTTTCCGTAACGAGAAGACTACGAGTTCGTCAAGGAGCAGGAGTTCTACCCCGAGGTTCCTCCATCACCCTTTGCTGATCAAGGCAAGTCATCGACCACCTTTGTGGACACAGTTGATCATTATTGAGCCCATGATTTAATAAATTATCGCTATAACTCATAGGTTAATATTGCATTAGTCAAAGATCAAGCCATACACTTATATTTATTAGATCCCCGTCCTTGTGTGCGAACCCAAGCCATGCTTATTGAGCCTTAACTCCTTGTCACTCTACAAATATTATATTAGCTAGTGCCCAATGTACCGGCACAACTGCTATAGGATATAAAGAATGAGTCGTAGAGTAGATGGATTCTGGTATATGTAATACCCTGTTATTCTTGTCTCTGGACTCTGTTGGAGTTAGGTGTGTTATAAGTATGGTGGGTTCCGGGTGCAAGCTCGGGTTTTGGTATGTCGCACCCGGGGCACTATAAGGACCGGTCTGCGGGATCTATTGCAAAGCACTTCCGTACTAACCACAAGTCTAATGGGTAAGTCCTAACTGGAAGTGTGGAACACTCCGTCTCACGGCACCATAGTGGAGGGGGCAAGGGGCTAGCCCTCAGGGCGCCTTGTACCGACGATGGCTCAAGAGGGGGTATTGTGGAAACTCGACATGGCGAGACACGGTACGAAACCTATAAGAGGGTGCTGTTGAGTCGGGGAAGACCATATGGAAGGTTTTGGCACGAGTTCCCGTGTGATGGGTCATCTCGTTACACTTCGGTGTAGGTGATGAGTGCGTGCCTTGTGGGTACAGTGGTACATCTCTGATCAGAGTAAAATCAATCTTTTCGAAAAGCCGAGCCCACGGTCAAGGGCGGGTTGTGTGACTACTCGCAGTTAGTTTACAAATTGTTTGAATGGATGAGTTAATCATGGCATGTAAGGACTGTTGTGCGAGGAGGTAAAACGTACTCCTCGAGTTAGAAGATGATGATGCATTCACATGTTTACCTTTCCGTACTAATAAATTGCTCACATTAAATGCTTTACAAATATGCTGCTTCCGCAAAACTAGCCACTATCTCCCTTGTTATTACCTTGCATTATATTTGCATTCGGTGGCTTGCTGAGTACATCTGTACTCACCCCGTTGACTTACAACATCAGAGCCCGTCTACTACGAGGAGGATGAAGGTCTGGAGTAGCGACCCAGTCAAGGCGAGACTGGAAGGAGGCGTTCATCTAGGACCCTTGATTTTATTAGTTTCTCTTCACTTTCATTCACTTTTGTATTAATGCGGTCTACGAACCGTGAATGATTGCCCGTATTGTACGTGGTCGCTTTATGAACGTCTTGGTTTATTGATTTTCTTTGGAATTTCAATAAAGGTCCTGATTTATTAAATCGGGGCGCGACAAGATGGTATCAGAGCCGACTTGACTGTAGGAAGCCAAACAGACCTGACCTTAGGAATTATATATATATTCACTATATTTTACAAAAGATCACTTATTCTCTCATCTTCCGAGGTTTTCACAAAATTTTCTCTCTTTTGTAGATGCCGGTTCATACCATGAGCGGGACTCTTCGTGACGAGGCAGGATTCATCCGCGAGCTTCGCGTGCTCGTCGACTTTTTGGGTTTTCCCCATGAGCCTGCGTTCCACGGGATATTTCCCGATGCGAACGAGAGCTACTGCGAGGTCACGGTTGTGATCCGCCCCTCCACCACGCAGCCACCCTTCTACACCCATGGAGTTGGAGGACCTTCATTCGTGGTGGCCAGCCAGCGAGCCGCTCTCCAGTCCCTCGCCGAGCTTCGACTGGTCTACGACTGCCACCTCCGCGACACCGTCTACCGCTTCATGCCCATGCGCACACCCGGGAGTCACCGCAGCATCTACATCAGTCCCCTCACCCAGAGCAGCTCCGCCATCACTCGCACGATGAGACTCTTGGAGGCCATGGACAACCTCCACACAGAGGCCGTCCTCGACGCAGACAGCCAGCACGACACCATCGACTTCTACCGCCACACTTCGGAGAACCTGACCAGGGAGAACGCCGAGCTCCGTCGACAGCTAGAGCAGAACCCTCTGTTGACCCTTGAGGTGGAGGAGTTGAGACGCCAGAACGAGCTTCTACGCCAGGGCGCCATGGTCCACGCCCAGCTCCGTCAGCAGCTCAGAGAGTTGAAGAAGGACATAGAGGAGATCGCACCTCTTCCGCCTCGCCGGAAGAAACCCATTCAGACTCCCACAGTGAGGCCCAAGAGGATCTCCCGCAGTGCACCACCCGCCGGACCGTCCAGTTCCGCGACCCCGCCCGTCTCCCACGAGCCCGAGATCGAGCCGTCCCCCGAGCTGCCTTAGACGTAGTATTACGATTGATTGTTTTTCTTTTTATTTTGATTGCTTATATTCAACATTCATGTCAAAATATAAGGCATGAATGAGGAAATAAATAAGTGTAACCGCAAGAACGGTATTCTTTTGAAATAAATATAAAGAAGTTCACCCAAAATAAATATGTGTACATTGGAAATTCCAGGATGACCAACACCCAGGGATCAGACGCTCCTCAGAACGGAGGGGAGAGTGGCAACTTGCCACAATGGGGAGCCACCGGGCAGAGGCAGGCCCCGGTCGCCAACCACCCCACCTTGGCTGAAATGATGGCCACGCAAAATCAGTTGGTCTCAGCCCTTCTGCACCAGATGCAGCAGCAGCAGCAACAAATGCAAGAGCAGCAGGCTCACTTCTTTCGCCTCCACCAACAGCCCGAACTGCTCCGACCCGCCACACCAGCTCCCGCTCCCGCGACACAACTCTCGGAGTTCCTCCGAGTCCGCCCACCGACTTTCTCAAGCACCACCAACCCCATGGAGGCTGGGGATTGGTTGCGGGCGATCGAGAAGAAACTCGATCTCCTGACCTGCACTGAGCAGGAGAGGGTGGCCTTCGCCACCCACCAGCTTCATGGTCCCGCCGCAGAGTGGTGGGACAACCATCGCGAGACCCTACCCGAGGGCCACGCCCCCACTTGGGCGGAGTTCTCGGCCACTTTTCGTGCCGCCCACATCCCTGACGGCATCGTTGCTCAGAAACAACAGGAATTCAGAGATCTACAACAAGGGAGCAGATCTGTTACCGAGTATCTGCATGAGTTTAACCGTCTGGCCCGGTACGCACCAGAGGAGGTCCGTACAGACGCGGCCAGACAGACCAAGTTCCTTAGGGGACTGAAGGACGAGTTGTCCCTACAACTCATCTCAGGAGACTTCGCCAACTTCCAAAAGTTGGTGAACAAAGCTATTATGCAAGAAACTCAACAGAATAAAGTTGACCTGAAGAAGAAGAGGATGATAGCCTTCAGGCAGAACCAGGGTATGGCCCAGAGACCCCGTTTTGCTCCACCCCCACCAGCGCCACAGTACCACCCCCGACCAGTATATCGCCCGGCACCACCAGCTGCCAACGCCGGAGCCAGCCAACCACGTGCCGCTCCAACCGCACCAACTGCCCCAGCTGCCCCGGCCAAGAAGGCAGAGATCCTGCGCGACAAGCACGGCAAGCCGGTAGTTTGTTTCAACTGCCGTCAGGAGGGGCATTACTCCAATGCTTGCCCCCACCCTAAGCGCGTTCAAGGAGTTGCCGCGAATCCCGCCATCCGCGCCCGAGTCAATCACGTCACCGCTGAAGAAGCTCAGGCCGCACCGGAAATAGTGATGGGTAAGTTCTTGGTACATTCAGCACTTGCCGTGGTTTTATTTGACACTGGAGCTACGCACTCCTTCATATCAACTGATTTTGTGGAAAAGAACAAACTAAACACCGAAGATCTACCCAGAGCCGTACAAATAGTCACCCCAGGAAAACAAACCCTAGCCCTAAATTATAGCCCAAAGGTATGGATAGATATTCACGGCACCATATTTTGGGCCGATCCCATCCTAATAGAATGCCAAGGCCTAGATCTCATTCTAGGAATGGATTGGTTAAATAAGTACCAAGGGGTGATAGAATGTGCCCAGAGAAAAGTGACCGTGACCAGCGAAGAAGGGATTGCCGTTACATTTCAGATGCCAAGACTAAAGATCAGAAGACCAAGACTGCACCAGATTACCTTGGAAGAAATACCGATAGTCTGTGAGTACCCGGACGTGTTTCCAGAGGACTTACCAGGAATGCCACCCAGGAGAGACATCGAGTGCAGGATTGACTTGGTGCCTGGAACCACCCCTATCTATAAGCGACCATACCGGATGGCCGCCAATGAATTAGCTGAGATGAAGCAACAGTTGGAGGATCTTGAGAGGAAAGGCTACATCAGACCTAGCACGTCACCATGGGGTGCCCCCGTCATCTTCGTCGAGAAGAAAGAAGACAAGGCAAAGCGTATGTGTGTGGATTATCGCGCTTTGAATGAGGTAACCATCAAGAATAAGTACCCGTTGCCTCGGATCGATGATCTCTTCGACCAGCTAAAAGGAGCTACAATATTCTCGAAAATCGACCTGAGGTCTGGTTACCATCAGTTAAGGATCCGAGAAGAAGATATACCCAAGACGGCCTTCACTACCCGTTATGGATTATATGAGTGCACAGTTATGTCATTTGGATTGACCAACGCCCCTGCATTCTTCATGAATATGATGAATAAGGTATTCATGGAATATTTGGACAAGTTCATCGTGGTCTTCATAGACGACATCCTCATCTATTCCAAGGACCAGAAGGAGCACGAGACTCACCTCCGGTTAACCCTAGGAAAGCTAAGGGAACACCAATTATATGCCAAGTACAGTAAATGCAAGTTTTGGACGGCAGAAGTAAAGTTCCTTGGACACATCATCTCTGCGCAAGGAATCGCAGTAGACCCTGCCACCGTAGAAGCAGTTACGGATTGGTTGCCACCCACGAACGTATCTGAGATACAGAGTTTTCTGGGATTGGCCGGATATTATCGGAGGTTTATCGAGAATTTTTCTAAGATAGCCAAGCCTATGACCAAGCTGTTGCAGAAAGGAGAAAAGTTTGAATGGACTCCTGAATGCGAGGAAAGTTTCCGCACCCTCAAGACTCGTTTGGTGTCTGCACCTATACTGACCCTACCGGATATCCGCAAAGACTTCCATGTCTATTGCGACGCATCTCGCCAAGGATTGGGATGTGTTCTTATGCAGGATGGGAAAGTTATATCCTATGCCTCCCGTCAGTTGAGACCTCATGAGTTAAATTATCCGACCCACGACCTGGAATTGGCCGCCGTAGTGCACGCCCTTAAGATTTGGAGGCACTATTTGGTTGGAAATCGTTGTGAGATCTTTACAGATCACAAGAGTTTGAAGTATATCTTCACACAGCCAGATCTGAACTTGAGGCAAAGACGATGGCTGGAATTAATAAAGGACTATGACTTAGGTATTCACTACCACCCCGGAAAAGCTAATGTGGTAGCTGATGCCTTGAGTCGCAAGGGATATTGCACAGCCATGATGATTCAAGAACACGCACCCTTGTTATGTAAGGAGATGGAAAACTTAAATCTTGGGTTGACCACCAGAGCATATCTAGCCACCTTGGAGACCCAACCTGTCTTGTTTGAGCAGATCCGTGAAGCTCAGTTAGAGGACCCGGATATAGCTGCCATTAAGAAGAATATGAGACAAGGAAAGGCCCCCGGATTTTCAGAAGACGAGAATGGCACCATATGGTTTGGACTCGGATATGTGTGCCGGATAAACCTGAAATAAAGACTCTTATCCTAAGAGAAGCCCATGAGACGTTGTACTCCATTCATCCCGGCAGTACCAAGATGTACCAAGATCTGAAGGAACGATATTGGTGGGTTAGCATGAAAAGAGAGATTGCCCAGTTCGTCACCGAATGTGACACCTGCAGAAGAGTAAAAGCTGAACATCAGAGGCCTGCAGGATTGTTACAACCACTTAAAGTGCCGGAATGGAAGTGGGAAGAGATCGGTATGGATTTCATCACCGGACTCCCAAAGACCCAACTCGGGTATGATTCTATATGGGTGATCATTGATCGGCTTACAAAGGTAGCTCATTTCATAGCCGTTAAGACGACCTTTAGTGGCCCCAAGCTAGCAGAGCTATACATGGCCCGGATAGTATGCCTTCATGGAGTGCCCAAGAAGATAGTATCTGACCGAGGAAGTCAGTTTACCTCTCGTTTTTGGAAGAACCTCCAAGAGGAGATGGGCACGAGATTAAATTTCAGTACCGCCTACCATCCTCAGACAGATGGACAAACAGAAAGGGTAAATCAAATACTAGAGGATATGCTTCGAGCATGTGTTTTGGATTTTGGAGCCACTTGGGACAAGAGCTTGCCATATGCAGAATTCTCATACAACAATAGCTATCAAGCCAGTCTTCAGATGTCTCCTTTTGAAGCCCTATATGGACGTAAGTGCAGAACGCCACTACTTTGGGACCAAACAGGTGAATCCCAAGTATTTGGGACAGACATTCTTCGTGAAGCTGAAGAGAAGGTACGGATCATCAGAGACCGACTCAAGGCAGCCCAATCACGACAAAAGAGCTACGCAGACAATCGCCGTCGAGACCTAGCCTTTGAAGAAGGAGATCATGTCTACCTACGAGTCACGCCTCTCCGTGGAACTCAACGGTTTAACATGAGAGGAAAGTTGGCCCCTCGATATGTGGGACCATTTCCCGTTGTCAGACGCCAAGGCGAAGTGGCTTATCAGTTGGAACTACCGCCCTCGTTGGCTGGAGTGCATGATGTGTTCCATGTATCTCAACTCAAGAAGTGTCTCCGCGTCCCCACGGAGCAAGTGGATCTTCAGCAGTTGGATGTTCAAGAGGATCTGACCTACGTGGAAAAACCGGTCAAGATATTGGAAGTCAAAGAAAGGACCACCAGGAGTCGAGTAATCCGCTTCTGCAAAGTGCAGTGGAGCAATCATCCGGTAGAGGAAGCTACATGGGAAAAAGAAGATGAACTCAAGGCACAGCATCCTGAGCTACTCGAGGATTGATCCGAATCTCGAGGACGAGATTCTCTGTAAGGGGGATAGGATTGTAACACCCCAGAAATTAAAAAGGAATAAAATAAAAGAAAAATATTATTTAAATCATTTCTGGGTTTATTTATTAAAGGAAAATCACAAAAGAACCCAAATAAAGCCAAACAGGGAGAAATATACAAAATCTGGACTTGAAAATTTTATGAGATGGACTAGAGACCAAGATATAATTTTAGAAATTTTTACAAATTTTTATCAACAGTGATTCAACCCTGAATCAAATAAATGAATTACTGGAATTATTTTAAATCAGAAAAGGATTAAAAAGCTTAATGGGCCTCAACCCCGAAACCCCCTCCAGCGGCCTTTAGGCCCAGCCCATCACTGCCCTCCCACTGACAAGCGGGACCCGCCTGTCGGCGCCGCCCTCCCCTCTCTCCTCCCGCCCGCGCCCCGCCTGGACCCACCTGCCAGCCCCGCCGCGCCACTGACCACTCGGCCCCGCCTGCCAGGCCCTTCCTTTCCTGTTTCGCCCGCTGACAGGTGGGGGCCACCTGTCAGCATCGTCTTCTTCGTTGGAAGGGGATCCCCCTTCCTTATCCGGCGAGATCCCCTCCCAAATCCGCCGCCGGCCGCCCGATTTCGCCCAACCGAGCACTAAATCGTGATCCCCTCACTCCGGCGATCTCTTTCCATCCAAACCCGACGCGGATTCGTGAATATAGAAGCCTCCCCGTACGCATGGAAGCTCGCCGGCGCAAAAATGGAACCCCTCGGATTTCCACCGGCGTCCTTCCCTCTTTACGCCGGCAAACCCCCTATTTATACCCCTCCAGTCACCGCACTCACCTCACACCGCCGTAGCCCAAAGCCTTAGCCCTCCAGAGCGCTCCCTTGGCATTTTGGGGTATCCCCTCGACTTCAACTCCGGCGAGCAATCGCCGTCGTCTCGGACCCCCGCCGCCCTAGCCACCACCACCGTCGAGTCCGCCGTCTACCGCCCCACCTCGGCATCCACTCCGTTGGTTGAGGACGCCGCCGGATCACCATCGCCGACGAGCTCCCGAAAACCCCATTTCGTCTACCCTCACCGCCGGCCACCGTCCGTCGCCCTCCGTCGCCACCCGAGGTACCATCGTAATCTCCACCCTCTCCTCTTTCCATTTTCGCTAAGAGCTAGGCCCCTAGGCGCTCGCCGCCGCCGCAGCCACCGCACCCGAGGCCTCGCCGTCGCCGGAGAAGAAGGGTGCGTACCCCTTACGCACGTGCCGTGCCGGACGCACCCACAGCCGTCCGATCGTGATCGGAGGGCTACGATTAAATCCCTCCAGGATTTAATCAGGGCCCTCGGATCTGATCAAAGCGGTACCGAGCGCTTACAGCCGTCGATCGCGACTTAAAATGCTGGAGCAATCTGGTGCGTCCACGTCATACCGGTTCACGAGATCTAATCTGAGCCGTCCGATTTCATTAAAACCCTCCCGCCTCGCGCTCAGCCACCAGATCTGGATCCTACGGCTCTGGATCGGCCGGTCCACGCGTATAGTCACGGGTTCACGGTGAACCTGGTTCACCGTGGACCAGGGACTATTTTTCTGTTTAAATAAAATCCAGAAAATAGTTTAAACTTCAAAAATTCATATCTTGCTCATTTTAACTCCAAATTTCACCATTCAAATTTTGTTAGAACCAGAATATTATTCTCTACACAATAGTGCCATAAAAACAGTATGTTTCTGTTGTCCAAACTATTATTAATAAATAAATGGATAAAAATCCCTTAGGGTTGAAATTAATAATACATAAAATAAATTGGGAAAAATTCTAAAATATTAAACTTTACTGTTTTGAACAGAACCTTGAAATATTAAAAATATTACTTCACATAATAAAACCCACAAATGTGTATGTTTAATATTGGGTGAATTTTTATCTGTTTATTGAATGTATTATTTATTTTTCCGTAACGAGAAGACTACGAGTTCGTCAAGGAGCAGGAGTTCTACCCCGAGGTTCCTCCATCACCCTTTGCTGATCAAGGCAAGTCATCGACCACCTTTGTGGACACAGTTGATCATTATTGAGCCCATGATTTAATAAATTATCGCTATAACTCATAGGTTAATATTGCATTAGTCAAAGATCAAGCCATACACTTATATTTATTAGATCCCCGTCCTTGTGTGCGAACCCAAGCCATGCTTATTGAGCCTTAACTCCTTGTCACTCTACAAATATTATATTAGCTAGTGCCCAATGTACCGGCACAACTGCTATAGGATATAAAGAATGAGTCGTAGAGTAGATGGATTCTGGTATATGTAATACCCTGTTATTCTTGTCTCTGGACTCTGTTGGAGTTAGGTGTGTTATAAGTATGGTGGGTTCCGGGTGCAAGCTCGGGTTTTGGTATGTCGCACCCGGGGCACTATAAGGACCGGTCTGCGGGATCTGTTGCAAAGCACTTCCGTACTAACCACAAGTCTAATGGGTAAGTCCTAACTGGAAGTGTGGAACACTCCGTCTCACGGCACCATAGTGGAGGGGGCAAGGGGCTAGCCCTCAGGGCGCCTTGTACCGACGATGGCTCAAGAGGGGGTATTGTGGAAACTCGACATGGCGAGACACGGTACGAAACCTATAAGAGGGTGCTGTTGAGTCGGGGAAGACCATATGGAAGGTTTTGGCACGAGTTCCCGTGTGATGGGTCATCTCGTTACACTTCGGTGTAGGTGATGAGTGCGTGCCTTGTGGGTACAGTGGTACATCTCTGATCAGAGTAAAATCAATCTTTTCGAAAAGCCGAGCCCACGGTCAAGGGCGGGTTGTGTGACTACTCGCAGTTAGTTTACAAATTGTTTGAATGGATGAGTTAATCATGGCATGTAAGGACTGTTGTGCGAGGAGGTAAAACGTACTCCTCGAGTTAGAAGATGATGATGCATTCACATGTTTACCTTTCCGTACTAATAAATTGCTCACATTAAATGCTTTACAAATATGCTGCTTCCGCAAAACTAGCCACTATCTCCCTTGTTATTACCTTGCATTATATTTGCATTCGGTGGCTTGCTGAGTACATCTGTACTCACCCCGTTGACTTACAACATCAGAGCCCGTCTACTACGAGGAGGATGAAGGTCTGGAGTAGCGACCCAGTCAAGGCGAGACTGGAAGGAGGCGTTCATCTAGGACCCTTGATTTTATTAGTTTCTCTTCACTTTCATTCACTTTTGTATTAATGCGGTCTACGAACCGTGAATGATTGCCCGTATTGTACGTGGTCGCTTTATGAACGTCTTGGTTTATTGATTTTCTTTGGAATTTCAATAAAGGTCCTGATTTATTAAATCGGGGCGCGACATGTAGCCATTGGAGTGGCGAGGGGTTTCACATCGGACATGTCAAACTTCTTGAGCAGGTCCTTGGTGTACTTCGTCTGGTGGACGAAAGTACCTTGTTTGCTTTGCTTGATTTGCAACCCAAGGAAAAAGGTGAGTTCACCCATCATCGACATTTCAAATTCCCTGCTCATGGTATCTGCAAACTCGGCAACCAAAGCATGAGAAGAGCCACCAAAGATGATATCATCCACATAAATCTGAACTAGGAGGAAATCTTTGCCATGCTTGAGAGTAAACAAAGTTTTATCAACAGAGCCCATCAAATACCCTCGCTCAAGCAGAACAGACTTAAGTCTATCATACCACGCCCGAGGGGCCTGCTTGAGTCCATAAAGAGCCTTATGAAGTTTAAGGACTTTATGTGGGTATTTGGGGTTTTCAAAACCAGGGGGTTGTTTTACATAAACATCTTCACCTATGAAGCCATTAAGAAAAGCACTTTTGACATCCATTTGATAGAGTTTGAATCCCCGGGATGTCGCAAAGGCAAGCAAAATCCTAATGGCCTCAAGGCGAGCAACAGGTGCAAAAGTTTCAGTAAAATCAATTCCTTCTAGTTGAGAAAAGCCCTGAGCTACAAGTCTAGCCTTGTTTCTAACTATAGTCCCATCCTCCCCTTGTTTATTTTTGAAAATCTATTTTGTTCCAATGAAATGAACATTAGGTGGAGGATCAACTAAAGTCCAGACTTGGTTTCTCTCAAAATTTTCAAGTTCCTCATGCATGGCATTGATCCAACTAGAATCAGAAAGTGCATGGCTAACATCTAAGGGCTCGAAAGAAGCAACAAAAGCAGCATTAGTGAAATGGGCATGAGAACGTGTTACCCTTTGATCAAGCTCACCAATGATCTGCTCGGGAGGGTGTATCCTTTGGACATGATGTGGAGCCTCGCGGCGGGATGCAGTCTCCCCCTCAACTTGTGCGTTGGAGTGGTCCAAGATGACCGATGTTGAGGTACTCGCTTCGGGACCTCGTGCCGAAGTAGTTGAAGCGGGGTCAGCTTCGGGGGTTGACGTCGAGGGTAGTAGGGGTTCATCCTCGAATTCTCCGGGATCTTCGTCTTCGAATAAGGTCTGTTCCATGTCGTGTTCATTTGCCTGTTCAAAAGCAGAACTAACAGAGGGGGTTGATTCATCAAAAGTCACATCACATGACTCGATGACAGTGTTAGTTTCCAAGTTATAAACACGATAGGAATGACCATGAGTAGTATAACCCAAAAAGATCCCGTCAGAAGATCGCGACTCAAATTTATCCAAATTTCCACGTTTTAGGATGAAGCAGCGACAGCCAAAAACTCGAAGATGAGTAACCTTGGGCTGTCTCCCAAAACGTAGCTCATAAGATGTCAAGTTTAAAATTGAGCGCAAAAAAATTCGGTTTGAGATGTAGCAAGCAGTGTTCATGGCCTCAGCCCAGAATTTTCTAGGAGTCCTATGCTCATCAAGCATCGTCCTAGCCATCTCAACCAACGTGCGGTTCTTCCTCTCAACAACACCGTTCTGTTGAGGAACCCGCGGAGCAGAGAATTGATGTTCTATGCCATGCTCCATGCAAAAGTCAACAAAGAGACTATTTTTGAACTCAGTGCCATTATCGCTTCGAATGAATTTTAATGCACCAGGGAGTTCAGTGAAAAGTCTCAAAGCCAAGCTCCGAAAGTGTGAAAACACTTCATCCTTGCTGGCAAGAAAGAAGACCCAAGAGTAGCGAGAGTAATCGTCGACAATAACTAAAACATACCACTTGCCGCCTAAAGAACTAACCCGAGAAGGACCTACAGTGTCCATATGGAGAAGTTCTCCGGGCTGTTCAGTCATCACTGTGGTGACTGGCGAATGCGAAGCGGCAATCATTTTTCCATGTCGACAAGGAGCGCAAACTAAATTCTTCTCAAACTTGAGCTTGGGCAATCCTCGGATCAAACCTAGGGCGCTCAAACGAGCGAGCAACTCAAAGCTCATATGCCCTAGTCTCCTATGCCACTTCCAAAGCTCAGAAGTCGAATGTGCAACAAGACAATGAGAAGAACCAGACGACTCTGAAAAATCAGCTCCAAAAACTCTCCCAACTCTAAAGATCTTACACACCACAACGCCATCAGAATTGAGCACTTGCGAAGTATCGCGATTAAATCGCACTTCGAAGCCCTCATCAAGCAACTGAGATACAGACAGCAAATTGTATCCTAGGTTCTCAACCAAAGCAACATCTTTGAGAGTGAAGTTCGAATTAATTCTTACCACACCTTTACCTTTCACTCTATTCCTTCGATTGTTTCCGAAGGTGATATGTTCCCTTTGCTTGGTTGTGGTGAGGCTGGAGAACCATGCTGCATCTCCGGTCATGTGGCGCGAACAACCGGAGTCCATGATCCACGTGCCCTCCAAGCCTCGATCTGTCGCCTACACATGATAAGAACGTCTTGATCGCTCAATGCTGGGGTGAGTAAAATAATGACGAGGCATCCAGCACTGAGTGACACGAGTAGTAGGCACAGTAAAAGCAGACGGTCTACGCACATAATAATCAGAATGATGCAAAAGTGCGAGGTCTACCTACATGCTGTGAAAGAACAACATGTCGAGGTCTCCTACTCTGACGAGGTACAAATCTGCTAGCCCGAGGTCTACCACCATATGGAACATGGTGAAGACCTCGAGGAGCAAAACCTCTCCGAGAAGCACGAGGAGCCTCAAAAGCAGGACGATAGTAAAACTCAGACTCATGCATACCTAAAGATGGGTAATGCATGTCCTGGTAACTCATCGCCTGTGCGCGTCGCTCATCCTTGATGCGACGAAAACAGAACCCAACCAAATGACCCGCCCGCTGACAATAAGAACAATGGAACACTTTCCTAGGGGCACTCTCATGGGTCATAGGAGCAATTCTCACAGGCTCCTTGGGTTTCTTCTGAGTGGTTTTCTTGGGAGGATTTTTCTTGGCAGGAGGAGTGGTTTTCTTTGGTGGATGGGTAGGCTTTTTGGCTAATGGGGTGTCCAACAGAGCTCTCTCTTTCTCTAGGGTGGTGGGAGAGGTAAAAACAGTTTTGGACTTACTGTCTGAAGGTACCCTCTCAAAACCCAAACCTAGAGCTACCCCGGCTCTGTCAGCACACATCTTGGTCTTGGCCAAGAGCAAATCCATCCTACCCTTTCCCTCAGTGCATTTATTAACCACGGAAAGAAGGTATTCATTTTCGGACATGAGGTTTTCAGCTCGCTCTCTAACAGTGCCTAGCTGGTCCTTAAGGGTAATGCATGTGTCACACACAGGCTGCACATCCTTAGAACTACCGGCCCTCTCCAATATATCCTCCAAATCATGAACATGCTTATCACGTAAATTAATGCTATCGCGTAATAAAGAGCAGTTCATGCAATCAATAACAACATGAGGCCTAGAATCCACCTCCAAAAGCTGCTTCTGTGCAGTCTCAAGCTCAGAAAGAGTTTGAGCATGAACAGAACGCAACTGAGCAAGCTCACTCATGACAACAGAACATGATTCACATTCAGCATCATCAAATTTAGACTTAAGCATGGCATATTCAGTAGAAATATTTTCTAGCCTAAGTCTAAGGTCTTTTCTTTCTCTAGCGGCTTGCACAAGTAATCTATCCTGACCAAGCACTACTTCATTCAGCTCATCTAATTTAATTAGAAGCTGGTCAGATGATAGGTTTACCTCAGATGAGTCAAGCTCATCGCCGCTGTGATCGCTGTCGGCCATGAAGCAAAGGTCGGTGAAGTCACGTCCCTTCTTGTCCTTCTTGTCCTCCTTCCTTGGGGACTCCTCCTCCTCAGAGCTCGACTCCTCAGTTGAGGAAGTGTCGATGTCGCTGAGAGCAACAACAAAAGCTCTGGAAGCGGCCTTGGCTACTTTCTTAGCCATCTTGCCGCGCTTGCCCTTCACAAAAGGCTTCCTCTCCTTTTTGTGGTATTTGGGGCGGTCACTCTCATCTCTCTTCTTGATCTTGGGGCAATTGGCCTTAATATGAGAGGTGTCGCCACATTCATAGCAACCACTAAAACCACTTCTCCTCTGATCCCGTCTCTCATGATGAAAGCGGGTGAACCTCCGGGCAATGAGAGCAAGCTCATCATCAGCTAGAGTGTCCACCTGCTCCTTTGTGACGGAGACCAGGGAGGACAAAGCAAAACCATCTGCAAGAACACAAGTGCCTGATGTGCTTGGTTCTGCAGTGGTGCTACGGCTAGTGCTAGAAACCAATGCCAATGGCTGTGGCAAAGAGCTTCTGTGCACAGCAAGAGATGCCTTGGCAATCTCTGTGGACTTCAGCTTGCTAAAGAGTTCGTCACAGGTCAATGTGTCATAGCCTGTGGACTCCTCAATACTGGATATCTTCACTTCCCATATGCTACGGTCAAGAGCATAGAGAAGCTTGATAGCCCTATCATGATCACTGTAAGCAAGCGTCCCGTTGGATCGCAAGTTACTCACTATCGCGTCAAAGCGAGAAAACATGGCATCTATCGATTCACCAGGTGCCTGCACAAACAGCTGATACTGTTGATTGTAGGTGCTTTGGCGCCTGGCCTTAATCTGAGTAGAGCCCTCATGAAAGACAGTGAGTGTTGTCCAAATCTCCCTAGCAGTCCTAAGGTGCTGCACCCTATCGAACTCACTCCGGCTCAAACCGATGAACAGTATATTTCTTGCCTTGGAATTGGCATTATACTGATCCTTCTCAGTCTGAGAGGTGCGAGTCTCAGGGATGGAGTATTGTGAGTCCACAATCTCCCAAATTGCATTTCCTTGGCTTAACAAGTAAGCCTCCATGCGCACCTTCCAGTATGCGAAATCTGTCCCATCGAATAGAGGAATTTTACTGCCTCTATCCATGTTGCCAAAAGATCACAAAACCGGTTAAGGTCAACTGGTGATCTTAACCCGCTCTGATACCAATTGTTGGACCGGAAACGGCGACCAGAGGGGGGGTGAATGGGAGCTTTTAAAAAATCTGGCTAAAAACTAGCCTTCGGTTTCAGTTCTGTCTTCTGCGGAACAGGCTTCGAACACTACCTTCGAAGGTCTGGTTCGGAGGTACTTCGACACCTTCGAACACAGGCTTCGGAGGAGTAAAAGTTCGAAGCCAAGAAGACTTCGCTCCACTTACAACCCTCGAAAATCTACTCTGCTTAGTCAGTGCAGGCTCCGCACACAGGGTGCTTGAGCAGGCTTCGCACTTCACCCTTCGCAAGAGTGGACAGCCCTCTGAGAACTTCGACCGAGTACTTGGCAGCAGCAACTAGTGCTGAGCTTCGTACACGAAGGTCTACACGCACACAAACAGACTACACTAGGGGCTTCGACACAAGAAGCAAAACGGGCAACAATCAGGACTTCGCTAGTAAGCAGCGAGGTCACGCCTCCTGTTACACAGAGCGAAAGCACACTGACAAAACACACCTCGCACGAAAAACAACCTTCGCCTCAACAGGCTTCGGTGCACAACTACAGGCGAGGTATGCAAAGCGAGCTCAAGCAAAAGCACAGGAAAGCAGGGCTTCGCCGCTTGAACAAGGAACACAAAAATGAACTCTCTGGATGTATTACAATCGAAGTATGTGGCTACAGGAGCTCAACAGTAAATGCTCAAAGTGTTAAATGTTACCTACCGAGCCCCCATATTTATAGCCCACAGTTCACCCAAAGGAAAAGACTACTTTACCCCTAGGGTTACAAAAGATTTTGTCTCTACAGAACTAAGGGGTACAAAAGGTAGTCCACCTTTATTCTGGAGGCTTCTCTGTCAGCCTTGCAGAGGGGACAGCGTCAGCTTTTTGCAGAGCAGACAGTGTCAACCTTTGCAGTCTTTGACTTTCTGCAGCCTCCCTTCGCACGCGAGGGTGCGGAAGCTTCGGCGAGAAGCCTTGAGCCTGGTGGCCTTCGCTTCGCCGAAGATGACCTTCGATACAGTGACGGTTTTGAGCCGAAGCCGTCAAAGCTCTTGGGCCTTCGCACCAACACCTCCGGAGTGGACCACCACGGCTTCGCAGCTTCACCCAGCTCGAACTCCGTCAGTCCGTGTACCGAAGCCATGCATGCCGAAGCACCTCAAGTCAACCTTGCTCCGGAGCTAACCTCGCTCCGAAGCCTTCCACACTCCGAAGCCCCACCTTCGGAGTACCACCCTTCGAAATCCCTCCTTCGTCCAAGGCCTCCGCATGAAGCATTCCATGAGCACTTTGTCGCAGTGACTCTCCCCGAGCACACTCCTCGATGAGCCTCACCTGGACCATGCCTTCGATGCGCCTTGACTTCTGAGACCTTCGTCGGGTACCTTCGAGTGACTCCCTCCGGAGCACACTTCGAACACCTTGCCTCCGCAGAGGACTTGATCCACCAACTCCGAAGTCACTCCATTCGGAGTACCTTCGAAGTGCCTCGCCTCCGAGGACTTTGTCTCGGAGCACCTTCAGCCGGAGCCACGCTCCGCACTCTCTGCCTTCACCTGGCACGCCTCGACCCGAGGACCGACCCGGACCACCTTCGCAGCCACCGTGACGGAGCTCCCCGCTCCCCTGGCATCAAGCCTCCCGCTTGACCCAGGTTCACCTGGCTCGAACCTTGTCCGTCGCCTCCGAAGTCCCTGCGCACCACAGACAAGCAAACAAGTGTATCCAGTACTCCGGAGACCTCTCCTGGTTAGCAACCTCCGGTACACACTCCGGTGTACCGCCCAAAGTACCGAAGCCTTCGGTACGAACCCAGTCATTGCGTACTGTCGGACCCCTCCGACGAGCACACTCCGCTGCAACAGCTGCAGCAAGCAAACACCGAACACCTTTCGGTGAAACCACCTCCGAAGCCCCTTCGGAGGTACCCTTCGAACAGAGGGTAAAAAGCCTGTCAATCACTCATCACAAAACACCGAAACCAACCCTTGGTTTCTCAAGGAGGAAGAGTGGGGGGTGCATCTAGGGGGTCACCACGATGAGATTTGAGGAGGCCCATGTGGAAGACATCATGAAGGCAAGTGCCCGTCGGCAACTGGAGTCAGCATGCAACCTGGCCGACACGTTCCAAGACCTGGAAGGGTCTCGTGTAGCAGGGGCCAAGTTTCCCTTTTTGTCCGAGGCTCGAGCAACTGGGTTGTGCGATGGCGGAGGCGCAACCAAACCTAGCCGCCCACTGCGAATTCTAGGTCGCGATGGTGATTGTCGTAGTAGCGCTTGGAGAGTTGTTGGTCCTGAAGAAGACGCTCCCGCACCTTGTCTAGAAAGTCATCTCGTGTGCGCAGGAGCTCGTCCACTGTCGTCGTGCGTGCGGAGCCCTCTCGGTATGATAGCAGTGGAGGGGGCAGCTGACCATAGACCACCTGAAATGGTGTGGCGCGCAAGGTGGTGTGGAAGGACATGTTGTAGCAATACTCCGCCCATGATAGCCAGTCCACCCATGCTCGGGGTTGATCACCGGTGATGCAGCGCAAGTACATGGCGATCACTTTGTTGACGACTTCAGATTGTCCATCCGTATGTGGGTGAAATGTCGTGCTCATGCGGAGGGAGACGCCGGCTAGTTTAAACAAGTCACGCCACACATTGCTTGTGAAGACCGGGTCCCTATCGTTGACGATGGAAGAGGGAAACCCATGGAGCCGGACGACCCCATCAAAAAATGTTGTAGCGACGGATGTGGTGGAGTAGGGGTGGCTGAGGGCGATGAAGTGCGCATACTTAGAGAAGCGGTCGACAATGGTGAGGATGACAGACTTCCCATGTACCTTGGGGAGGCCCTCGATAAAGTCCATCGATATGTCGGCCCATACTTGGGATGGAACTTCAAGGGTTGTAGTAGGCTGGCCGGTTGTAAGGTCTCCATCTTTTTGCACTTGCACGTATTGCATGCTCGCACCTAGTCCTACACCATGGCACGATCGCCCAGAATGAAGAAGTCACGACGGAGCCGCTGCATGGTCTTTTGGATGCCCTCGTGTCCAGTTGTGTATGCGATGGAGAGGACACGGTGGCACAAGTCTTGTTGCGCCGGAACGAAGATGCGTGTGTCATGTAGGAGTCCATCGGAAAGGCGCCATGGCTTGCCTAACTCGCCCTCCCAGAGTTGTCGAAGGAGGTCACGGGTGGCCTCGTCTGATGATGAAGCTGCCCGAATTATGTCCAAGAGGTGGAATGACAGTCCCGAGATGGCGAGCAGTTCAGCTGTATCGGCGTTGCAACAGGATAGGGCGTCTGCCACTCTGTTCAAACATCTAGGATGGTATTCCACCGTAAAGTCGAAATCGAACAACTTGCTGACCCATTGATGTTGCGGTACTATCGACAAGCGCTGGTCGAGGAGGAACTTCAGGCTATAGTGGTCGGTGCAGACGAGGAACCATCAACCCCACAGGTACGACCGCTAGTGCCGCACAGCCTGCACGAGCTCGATCAGTTCGTGCTCGTAGGTTGCTAATTTTAGGTGTCGAGCAGCAAATGGCCGGCTGAAGAAAGTGATCGGTCCGATGTCTTGATGAAGGATGGCGCTGAATCTAGTACCCGAGGCGTCGCAGTCGACGATGAAGACCTTGTCGAAGATCGACATGTGGAAGTCGCCTCATCGAACCATGTGAAGGATTCCTTTCAAAGGAGCCGTGTGAGGGGAGCTGCGATGGTGTCGAAGTTGTGGATGAACTTCCAATAGTAGCCTGCGAGACCCAAGAACTCGCGTAGGTCTCGGGCCGAGCCGAGTATCGGCCAGGCGGTGATGATGTCCACTTTGTCGCTGTCCATAGCGACGCCATCGGCGGAGATAACGTGGCCCAGGTAGGTGACCGACAATACTCCGAAGGAGCACTTATATCGCTTGAGGTGGAGGTGATTTTCTTGTAGTGCGTCGAGGACGAGGCAAACATGTTGTAGATGTTCAACCCACGACGAACTATAAATCAAAATATCGTTGAAAAACACTAGGACAAACCTATGGAGGAATCGCTGCAGCACATCGTTCATCAGGGCTTGGAAGGTGGCTGGCGCTGTTGGAGAGGCCAAATGGCATGACGAGGAACTCGAAGTGGCCATGGTGAGTTCGAAATGTTGTCTTCTCGATTTCCTTAGAGTGCATCCGCACCTGGTGGTAACCAGAGCAGAGGTCGAGCTTGGTGAAGAACTGCGCGTCGTGGAGTTCGTTGAGGAGCTCATCGACTACTAGGATCAGAAATTTGTCCTTGGACATCTTGTCGTTGAGGGCGCGGCAGTCGATGCAGAAGCGCCAAGATTTGTTCGTCTTCCGCACTAGGAGGACTTGTGCGTAAAATGGTGACGTGCTTCGCCGAATGATCCCTTGGGTGAGCATGGTGGCGCACTGTCGCTCGAGCTCATCCTTCTGGAGCTGTGGGTAGTGGTATGGCCGGAAGACCACTAGCGTTGTTCCAGGCAGAAGGTGTATGCGGTGGTCGTAGGACCATGAGGCTCTGTGAACACCGACTCATACTAGTGGAGCAGACAGTCCAACAGAGGGTGGTTAGATATGGCAGCAACCGTGCGGGCCACTGGCCCCTGGCTATCGACGAGGAGGGAATCGAGTACCTTCCATTGGATGCACTTGGGACGTCGTTAGAATGCCATGGAAGTTCTCAAAGTCCCACAAGATAGGCCCGAGCGTGCGTAGGAATTCAATGCTGAGAATGACATCGAATCCCCCAAGGTCAATACTGAGGTAGCTGATGACAAAATCATCGTTGTCGATGTGGAGGGCGACGTCGCGTGCTATCCCTTTGCAAGAGACGCGGTCTCCATTTGCCACAACAATGCGCATCGTGGGGTGCGCAGATGTGGTCAGCAGCAGTTGGTGCAGAACTCCTGCATTGATAAAATTGTGTGTGGAGCCGGAGTCGAGGAAGGCAAGTAGTCGATGGCCGTGGATGTGAACGTGGACATACATCGTGTCCCCCGTTCGTATGCCTGCGATGGCATGCAGTGACACCACCGGCTGATCGGTGGTGTCCTCGGCTGCCCTATCGTTAGTCCTCTCCATGGTGGCTTCGTCATCGAAGTCAAAGACCTCCAGATAAAAGAGTCGTTGACACTTGTGGCTGCGGACATAGGGCTCATCGCAATTGTAGAAGAGCCCTTGATGATGTCGTTCCACTAGCTCTGTTGGGGACAGGCGGCGGAAGGCATGAGTCCGGTCTAGTAGAGCCGTGATTGGAGGGGTGGTTGGCTTGGCCGCCACTGGACCCTGCGCACTCGGAGCGGGTGCGGTCGATCAGGGTGGCATCGGGGTAGTCAGGGCAGGCCGCTATGGAGCCCGAGTCCCACACTGCCCTAGTGGCGGTAGTGTAGCCTCTGCACGATGTTCGTACGCCCCTACCAAGTGCATGACCGTATGGAGGTCATGCGGCTCCCGTAGTTCGACGTCGATGCAGATGTGGTCGGGAAGCCCACCCACAAATAGCTCCGCCTTATGTATCGGGGAGAGATTGTGGGCGTGGCAGAGAAGCGTGTTGAAGCGTTCTGAATACTCCTACACCGTCGATAGATATGGAAGGTGGACGACTTCTGCCAACCTATTGATGTGAACGGTCGGGCCGAAGCGCAAGTGACACAACTCCTTGAAGCGTTCCTAGCTCGGCATGCCCTCATCCTGCTCCAATGCATAGTACCATGACTGGGCAGCATTGACCAGATGGTATGATGTGAGCTAGACGCAATCGGAGGCAAGGGTGCGTTGTCCTCGGAAGAACTGTTTACACATGTTCAGCCAATTGAGGGGGTCATCGGAGCCGTCGTAGGTGGTGAAGTCGAGCTTGTAGAAGCGCAGAGCCAATGATGGTTGGTCCGACGTCCCGTGTGGTATGCGACCCTAGGAATGGGGGCAGAGCGCTAGTGCCCTACATGAGCGGTCCGATCGGCCCGCTAAAGGTAGGACCGATGCCAGTGGTAGGTGCTGGTAGGGGCATGCCCTTGACCATGGTGAAGTCTGTCGAAGACTGACCCATGGATGGGATCGGGGAAGGGAGTGGGGAAAATGAATCTAGTGGATTGGCACGGATGGGAGGGTGGAGGTGGAAGTACTGCCCGGCAGGAACAACGTTGTTGTGCCGCCTCCCGGCAAGCCATCGAGGGAACATGCCTCCATGGCCGCTAGGCGCGCCGAGAGGCTAGCGACAAACTGCACCAATTTAGTCATGACCTTGACCACATAATCAATTGCTGAGGTCGACATGGCTGTCGTCACCAGTTGGTGAGGATCACCGTCGTCGGAACCTGACATCTCTGATACCAAATTGGTAGGTCTTATCTTGCGAGGGTGTAGATGGTAGGAATGAGTAGCGTGTTGCCGGCAGCGGGTGCACTGATGATGTGTGGGCACCATGGTGGCGCGTGTGCCACAGAGGGAGGTGGCTGCTAGGGGAAACCCTGGCAACAAAGTTGTTGCTAGGCTTGCTTTATTCCATCACCGTTAAGAGGTATTTATAATCTTAACACAACTAAATCAGAATTCTATATTTAGAAACAATCTAATCAAATCTCTATCCTGATAACAGAATAATCTATCTTTAGAAATTGATTGAAAGGGGATAAATCTGGCCCCTGATTGGGCCCTCTAATTAGGCATGTGCCTTCTATAACACAGGCCGGTCCTAACATTAGATAGTATCAATCCTATCGAATTTTGTTCTTATGACCTAATGCTGAAGTGAATCTGTTGCCTGTTGGCCCTTAGCATTGTCATCCTTTGTGTTTGAAGATAGTTTTGCTTCAAGCTTCTCAGCTTGCTTTTTAGCATTTGGTGGTGAGAAGAAATTGTGACTCCTGTCATCAAGCACAAAGCTCTTCTTGCTTATGATCTGAATACTGATGCAGTTACTGTAGATGAACTAGATTATTTTAGTACTATCTGTAAATTTTAAACAGGGAACACCTGTTCCTAACACCTGTTCCTGTTATGGGTGATAGACTTGATTACCCAAGGAATTGTGGCTGTGATAGCATAATAGAGGATTAAAACTTGATCGATTAGGGTTGTATACTTAAGTTCAAATGGAGTTTGTCTATGGATGGGTGCTATTGCAATTTGTGTCGGTGAACATGCTTGTGGATAGTCAATGAGAAACAAAGCTCTCTATTATCTGTTTTTTTTTCTTGTCTGGTCCAACCAAAAAGAGCAAAGCTTGGGCGCACACGTTTATAAACTATATACGACGTCCGATTCAGAGCCTCATCAGCATCATCATCTCTTCTGCGCCTTTTCCTCCGTGGAGTGATAGGTGTTGGATACAATGCGATGTCAAGAGCAAATATACCAAGTTAATCCTAATTGATATCATAGTAATGATAACACAATTCAACACACAGCGTGATACCAAAATACATACAAGTGTATTGAAATCTAAAACTTGCATGTCAATTGTAAGCAAGAATATGATCCATATATTCAGCATATTACCCATGTTAAATTTAATAAATATATGCTCTCAGGTGTTGGGCTGCTAAATGAAGTAAATTCAGCCTCCTCAACACCAGATGTTGGACTGCTAGAGAACTAATCTCTTACCTTCACAACACAGGGTATTTTATATCAGATAAAACAAGATGCTATTGTATATAAGAATGGCCTTAAACTTTCAGAAAGTCATACACCATGATAACTAAAGAGCAATTACAGTTCAGCACAAATTGCTTAGTAAAATCTGTCAAGCTGCTCCAAGTAAAATTAGCACATAAATAGTTGGAGCAGAACAACAAAAACTGAATTTAATCAATTACTATCAGACAGTGAGTACTTATGCAATTGATAATTGATCACTAAAGCATAAAGATCAACTAGTATGACAAACTTAAGGCCAAACTTACAATACAATTGTCCATGTCTTATCTATAATGACCCATATTCTTCACTGAGCATATGATGAACAATAAATATTTCTCACGGAATACTCACGTATGAACAAGCACTCAAAGCTGTTCAGAAGTCAGAGCGAGGTACGACTGATTTGCCGCTGTCCAAGAAATCCAATTGCCACCGCTTGTGCCGCAGTTTACTGACAAGGATAGCGGAGATACAACACCCCTTTCGCAGCTCGTGATACACCGTGATGCGAAGTCGAGCCTGAATATTGGCTGCTCACAGTAACGCCTCCAACCCCCTCTTGCAAATGATCTCTCAACAACCTTTTGTGGTTATTCTTCAAGAGAAATCACCCGTATTCCCAGCCAATTCATACACCGAACAGCCAAGGAAAGGAGCAAAAGAGCTGAGAATTGATTCGAGGCTTATCTGTTTTTCTGCCCCTTCTTGAGTAGCTGAACCTCTCCAGAAAAAGACAGATCGAGGAGGCTTCACCATGGGATTCGCGCATGGCGCAACCACCTGCAGCCATGAGACGCGGGCAACCCTGCTCATTTTGTTAGCACCGCCATCAGCTAGAGCATGAGCAGTTTTCCCTCTCCCCTGCCTTCCCCACGCCTATTATTTCTGTTATGCCCTAATGGGCCTTACCAGCTAGCCCAATAGACAAATTCAAAATAGAATTTCATATACTGTTATTTGACAATAGGTACCTTTCGGGTTTGAACCCATCATTTATTTACTAGGACTAGAGCTCTTCACAGACAAAGGAGGATCAAACCTTGATCCTTTGCCTCGGGAATCTTATGTACGAATGAGCTTAAAGAGTAGCTCAGGAGTCAATTCGTTAAGCAAATAAACTAAAATGCCAACTCAGCTCGACTTATTATGATTACAAGCTCAATATTATCTGACACATAAGCTTCGAGCTTTTCTATTACTCATAAACTTTATTATTAAAAAGGATGGTAGAACTATATTTTTCTTAAACGAAAGTCTACTTAACCGTATATACTTGTAGACACATATTTCCCTAAACTATAGAATCAGATTTGTAATCTCCTCATCTATTCAATACCGAAAAATTACCTCTAAATGCGGTTTGAGACGACAATTTTACTTACGTGACAATCCATAAAGACATTAATGACTCAGTTAATGTATAAGATCCCTCGTGTCAGTGACATAGAAAATATGCCTTTTTTTCTCGTCCTTCCTTATTCATCCTCCCTCTCCCCCTCCTGGCTGCCCTCTCCCCACACACAGCCACCCATGTGCCATGCCAGAGCCCCCAACGTGCCGCACTCTCACCAACGTCTAAGCCTCCTACGCACCCAACCTCCCACATGCCTGATGCCCGCGCATCTAAGCATCGTGACCTCACTTGCCCACGTTGCCGCGTGCCACACCCCCATGCCTCCATTTGCCGCACCTACATCCCTGTGTCATACCCAAGCGCCCACGCTAGCATGTGTCATGCCCTCTCATGCCCAATGCCTCACATGCCTAGCTCCCTGCATAGCCAGTCTGAGGGTGTGGTTAGGAGAGAGAGAGGAGGCAGGAGGAATGAGTAGATGTAAGACCGAGAGTAGCGATTAGAGGGGGATGAATGGATGCAAAAATAAATTCGCAAATCTCTGAAAAATCAGATGCTATCACTCTCTTGTCAGTTGAGATGTATAGTGACCGATCGAGTGATGACAAGAAATCAAAAGGATCACTCAAATTTTTCCTGAAAGAAATGCCACAAGCGGTCTATTGAAAAACACACGCCGACACTCAAAGACATTGCATCGAATATTTGACATTCATGCAACAACTCATTCACACATTAACCAAATATTTCAACAAGCGTAATATTGACTAGCTCATCGACAAACTTACAAGTCAAGTAACAATATCATCAAACAATTGACATATATTCAGTTGGCATTTTATCAAGCACATGCAAAGCACAAAATACTCACATGCATTTAATAGAACAAATAAAATGCAGGAGAAGGTAATGTGCTTACCTGTGCTTACCTGTGACAAGGAAGATGGCTTGATGCAGACGTTGTCCTAGCGCAGGTGGTTGGAGTCGGTAGAACTCTAACCCAGGGGTGGATGATTCCAAGCGGTGAAGGGCCTGGTGCCGGTTGTTGAGTTCCACGTGCACACACCTATCGAGGAAAAGAAGGCAACTGCAGGCCGCACCAGTGATAGGCCCGAGGCATAGAAGCAAGTGTGTCCACCGAGCGCAGGTGATTCGGGCGGTGCGTGGACCTGCCTTGGGCTGTGCAAGTGCTGGCAGGGGAGGAGAACCATGGGCATACACCTTGAAGGTTGTCCTTGGGCCACGCACGCTTGCAGACTGTGGTAGGAACACAAGC
Organism: Zizania palustris; assembly: GCA_019279435.1. Classification (NCBI taxonomy): domain Eukaryota; kingdom Viridiplantae; phylum Streptophyta; class Magnoliopsida; order Poales; family Poaceae; genus Zizania; species Zizania palustris. Next base: position 18,160,054 of record JAAALK010000283.1, read on the forward strand.
GCAATGAGCAGAACACGTGCATAAGGCTGAATGGCAACATACGTTGTCTAGTCTCGGGCCGGGCGAGCGGTTCTGTCGCGCCCCGATTTAATAAATCAGGACTTTATTGAAATTCCATAGAAAATCAATAAAACAAGACGTTCATCATGCGACCACGTACAATACGGACAATCATTCACGGTTCGTAGACCGCATTAATACAAAAGTGAATAAAGGTGAAGAGAAACTAATAAAACAAGGGTCCTAGATGAACGCCTCCTTCCAGTCTCGCCTTGACTGGGTCGCTACTCCAGACCTTCATCCTCCTCGTAGTAGACTGGCTCTGATGTTGTAAGTCAACGGGGTGAGTACAGATGTACTCAGCAAGCCACCGAATGCAAATATAATGCAAGGTAATAACAAGGGAGATAGTGGCTAATTTAGCGGAAGCAGCATATTTGTAAAGCTTTAAATGAGAGCAATTTATTAGTACGGAAAAGTAAACATGTGCTTGTGTATCATCATCTTCTAACTCGAGGGGTACAGTCAGCCCAACCTCGCTCAACAGTCCTTACGTGCCAGGAATAACTTGAACATTCAAACAATTGTAATCTAACTGCGAGTAGTCACACAACCCGCCCTTGACCGTGGGCTCGGCTTTTCGAAAAGATTTAAATACTCTGATCAGAGATGTACCACTGTACCCACAAGGCACGCACTCATCACCTACACCGAAGTGTAATGAGATGACCCATCACACGGGAACTCGTGCCAAAACCTTCCATATAGTCCTCCCCGACTCAATAGCACCCTCTTATGGGTTTCATATGGTGTCCCGACGCATCGGAGCCCCACCATACCCCCCCTTGAGCCTCGTCGGTACAAGTCGCCCGCAGGCTAGCCCCTTGCCCCCTCCTCTATGGTGCATCAAGCCGGAGTATTCCATCCTTCCAGTTAGGACTTACCCATTAGACTTGTGGTTGGTACGGAAGTGCTTTGCAACAGATCCCGCAGACCGGTCCTTATAGTGCCCCGGGTGCGACAAACCAGTGCCCGAGCTTGCACCCGTAACCCACCATACTTATAACTTAGCCAACTCCAACAGAGTCCAGAGACGAGAATAACGGGGAAAATCATATACAGAATATGGCTATCTACGTCTCATTCTTTTTATCCTATAGCAGTTGTGCCGGTACATTGGGCACTAGCTAATATTTTTTTATAGTAGAGTGACAAGGAGTTAAGGCTCAATAAGCATGGCTTGGGTTTGCACACAAGGACAGGGATCTAATAAATATAAGTGTAAGGCTTGAATATTGGACTAATGCAATATTAACCTATGAGTTATAGCGATAATTTATTAAAACATGGGCTCAATTATGATCAACTGTTTCCACAGAGGTGGTCGATGACTTGCCTTGCTCAGCAAATGGAGATGGAGGAACCTCGGGGTAGAACTCCTGCTCCTCGGCGAACTCGTAGTCTTCTCGATACGGAAAATAAACAATACATTCAATAAACAGATAAAATTCACCAAATATTCAACATACACATTTGTAGGTTTTATTATGTGAAGTAATATTTAATATTTCAAGGTTTTTGTACAAAACAGTAAAGTTTAATATTTTGGAATTTTCCCAATTTATTTTCTGTATTATTAATTTTAACACTAAGGGATTTTTATTCATTTATTTATTAATAATATTTTGGGTAACAGAAACATACTGTTTTTATGGCATTAATGTGTAGAGAATAATATTCTGGTTCTAACAAAATTTGAATGGTGAAATTTGGAGTTAAAATGAGCAAGATATGAATTTTTGAAGTTTAAACAATTTTGTGGAATTTTATTTAAACTAAAAACAGTCTCTGGTCCACGGTGAACCAGGTTCACCGTGAACCCGTGACTATGCGCGTGGACCCGAGCGATCTGGGCCGTTGGATCTGGATCCGGCGGCCAGATGCGAGGCGGGGGTTTTAAATGAAAACGAACGGCTGAGATTAAAACGTGGCGAACGGTCACACGTGGACGCCTGAGATCGCTCGGAGGTTTTTAAGTGGCGATCGACGGTTGCGATCGCCCGATACCCCTTCGATTAGATCCGAGGGCTTGGATTAAATCCCGACCGCGTCCGGCACGGCACGACGTAAGGGGGTGCGTACCCCCTTCGTCTCCGGCGACGGCGGGTTCGGGTGCGACCATGGCGGCGGCGACGAGCGCCTACAGGCCTATCTAACGGCAAAAATGGAACGGGAAGGGGAGGGCGGTCACACTGGTACCTTCGGCGGCGAAGATGGGGCTTGGAGATGACCGGCGGCGAGCGGAGGGCGTACGGGTGCTCGACGGCGATGGTGGTCCGGCGGTGTCCACGGCCAACGGAGGGGTGGACGAGGTGGGGTGGTCGACGACGGACCCGACGGTGGCGGCGGCTAGGGCAGCGGGGGTCCGAGGCGACGGCGATCACTTGCCGGAGGCAGAGCAGTGCCGAAACTCGAAGAAGAGGCGACGGCGCTCTGGAAGGCTTCGGTTAGGGCTTAGGAGGTGTGGGTTGAGGGCGGTGGCCGAGGGGGGTTCTTATAGGGGGTCGCCGGCGTCAGAATGGCAGGGAACCGAGGGGATCCCGAGAGCTCCGGCGAGGGTTACCAAAAGCTTCGGGAAGCTTTCCAAAAAGGTGAAAAACGCGTCGGCTATGGAAGGAAAGGGGGCGGTGGTGACCAGGGAAGGCGATCGGAGGGGATCCAAGGCGATCCGGCGGCCGGCGGCGAGAAGACAGAAGGAGATCGCCGGGGAAGGAAGGGGAGCGATCCCCTTCCATCGGAGACGATGGATCTGACAGGTGGGCTCCACCTGTTAGTGAGTGACGGAAAAGGAAAGGGCAGACAGGCGGGGTCGGGCGGTCAGAGGGCGCAAGGTGGCTGACGTGTGGGGCCAGACGGGGCGCGGGCGGGAGGAGAGAGGGGAGGCGAGCGCTGACAGGCGGGCCCCTCCTGTCAATGGGTGGGTGGAATTGGGCTGGGCCAAAAAGGCCGCTGTAGGGAGTTTCGGGGTTGAGGCCCATTAAGGATTAAAATTGATTTTCTGATTTAAAATAATTCCAGTAATTCATGTATTTGATTAAGGGTTGAATCACTGTTGATAAAAATTTGTAAAAATTCCTAAAATTATAGTTTGGTCTCTAGTTCATCTCATAAAATTTTCAGGTCCAAATTTTGAGTATTTCTCCCTGTTTGGCTTTATTTGGGCTCTTTGGTGATTTTTCCTTTAATAATAAATCCAGAAATAATTTAAATAATATTTTTCTTTTATTTTAATCCTTTTTAATTTCTGGGTGTTACAATCCTATCCCCCTTACAGAGAATCTCGTCCTCGAGATTCGGATCAATCCTCGAATAGCTCAGGATGTTGTGCCTTGAGTTCATCTTCTTTTTCCCAAGTAGCTTCTTCTACCGGATGATTGCTCCACTGCACTTTGCAGAAGCGGATTACTCGACTCCTGGTGGTTCTTTCTTTGACTTCCAATATCTTGACCGGCTTTTCCACATAAGTCAGATCCTCTTGGACATCCAACTGCTGAAGATCCACCTGCTCCGTGGGTACGCGGAGACACTTCTTGAGTTGAGACACATGAAACACGTCATGCACTCCAGCCAATGAGGGCGGTAATTCCAACTGATATGCAACTTCGCCTTGGCGTCGGACTACGAGAAATGGTCCAACATATCGAGGGGCCAACTTTCCTCTCATGTTAAACCGTTGAGTCCCACGAAGAGGTGTAACCCGAAGGTATACATGATCTCCTTCTTCAAAGGCTAGATCTCGACGGCGATTGTCGGCGTAGCTCTTTTGTCGCGATTGGGCTGTCTTGAGTCGGTCTCTGATGATCCGTACCTTCTCTTCAGCTTCACGAAGAATGTCTGTCCCAAATACTTGGGATTCACCTGTTTGGTCCCAAAGCAGTGGCGTTCTGCACTTACGTCCATATAGGGCCTCAAAAGGAGACATTTGAAGACTGGCTTGATAGCTGTTGTTGTATGAAAACTCAGCATACGGCAAGCTTTTGTCCCAAGTGGCTCCAAAATCCAAAACACATGCTCGAAGCATATCCTCTAGTATCTGATTTACCCTTTCTGTTTGTCCATCTGTCTGAGGATGGTAGGCGGTACTGAAATTCAATCTCGTGCCCATCTCCTCTTGAAGGTTCTTCCAGAAACGAGAAGTAAACTGACTTCCTCGGTCAGACACTATCTTCTTGGGCACTCCATGAAGACATACTATCCGGGCCATATATAGCTCTGCTAGCTTAGGGCCACTAAAGGTCGTCTTGACGGCTATGAAATGAGCTACTTTTGTAAGCCGATCAATGATCACCCATATAGAATCATACCCCAGTTGGGTCTTTGGTAATCCGGTGATGAAGTCCATCCCGATCTCTTCCCACTTCCATTCTGGCACTTTAAGTGGTTGTAACAATCCTGCAGGTCTCTGATGTTCAGCTTTTACTCTTCTGCAGGTGTCACATTCGGCGACGAACTGGGCAATTTCTCTTTTCATGCTAACCCACCAATATCGTTCCTTCAGATCTTGTTACATCTTGGTACTGCCGGGATGAATGGAGTACAACGTCTCATGGGCTTCCCTTAGGATAAGAGTCTTTATTTCCGGTTTATCCGGCACACATATCCGAGTTCCAAACCATATGGTGCCACTCTCGTCCTCTGAAAATCCGGGGGCTTTTCCTTGTCTCATGTTTTTCTTAATGGTAGCTATATCCGGGTCCTCTCTGAGCTTCACGGATCTGCTCAAATAAAACAGGTTGGGTCTCCAAGGTGGCTAGATATGCTCTGGTGGTTAATCCAAGATTTAATTTTTCCATCTCCCTACATAACAAGGGTGCGTGTTCTTGAATCATCATGGCTGTGCAATATCCCTTGCGACTTAAGGCATCAGCTACCACATTTGCTTTTCCGGGGTGGTAGTGTATACCTAAGTCATAGTCCTTGATTAGTTCCAACCATCGTCTTTGCCTCAGATTAAGGTCAGGCTGTGTGAAGATATACTTCAAGCTCTTGTGATCCGTAAAGATCTCACAGCGATTTCCAACCAAATAGTGCCTCCAAATCTTGAGGGCGTGCACTACGGCGGCTAATTCCAAATCATGGGTCGGATAATTCAACTCATGGGGTCTCAACTGTCTGGAGGCATAAGAGATAACTTTTCCATCTTGCATAAGAACACATCCCAATCCTTGGCGAGATGCGTCGCAATAGACATGGAAGTCTTTGCGGATATCTGGTAGGGTCAGTATAGGTGCAGATACCAAACGAGTCTTGAGGGTGCGGAAACTTTCCTCGCATTCAGGAGTCCATTCGAACTTCTCTCCTTTCTGCAACAGCTTGGTCATTGGCTTGGCTATCTTAGAAAAATTCTCGATGAATCTTCGGTAATATCCGGCCAATCCCAGAAAACTTCGTATCTCAGATACATTCGTGGGTGGCAACCAGTCCGTAACTGCTTCCACAGTGGCAGGGTCTACTGCGATTCCTTGCGCAGAGATGATGTGTCCGAGGAACTTTACTTCTGCCGTCCAAAACTTGCATTTGCTGTACTTGGCATACAATTGATGTTCCCTTAACTTTCCTAAGGTCAATCGGAGGTGAGTCTCATGCTCCTTCTGGTCCTTGGAATAAATGAGGATGTCGTCTATGAAAACCACTATGAACTTGTCCAAATATTCCATGAACACTTTATTCATCATATTCATGAAGAATGCAGGGGCGTTGGTCAACCCAAAGGACATAACCGTGCACTCATATAATCCATAACGGGTAGTGAAGGCCGTCTTGGGTATATCTTCTTCTCGAATCCTTAACTGATGGTAACCAGACCGCAGGTCGATCTTCGAGAATACCGTAGCTCCTTTGAGCTGGTCGAAGAGATCATCGATCCGAGGCAACGGGTACTTATTCTTGATTGTTACCTCATTCAAGGCGCGATAATCCACACACATACGCTTTGCCTTGTCTTCTTTCTTCTCGACGAAGATGACGGGGGCACCCCATGGTGATGTGCTTGGTCTAATATAGCCTTTCTTCTCAAGATCCTCCAACTGTTGCTTCATCTCAGCTAATTCATTAGCGGCCATCCGGTATGGTCGCTTATAAATAGGAGTGGTTCCGGGTACCAAGTCAATCCTGAACTCGATGTCCCTCTTAGGTGGCATCCCTGGTAGATCCTCTGGGAATACGTCCGGGTACTCACTGACTACTGGTATATCCTCCAAGGTAATCTGATGTAGTCTTGTCCTTCCGGCCTTCATGCAGGGCATCTGGAATGTGACTATAATCCCTTCTTCATTAGTCACCGTTACTTTTCTCTGGGCACATTCTATCACACCTTGGTGTTTATTTAGCCAATCCATCCCTAGAATGAGGTCCAAACCTTGACATTCTATTAGAATGGGGTCGGCCCAAAATATCGTGCCTTGGATATCTACCCATACCCTTGGACTAAAGGAACAAGCGAGGGTTTGCTTTCCCGGGGTAGCTATTAGTACTGGCCTGGGTAGTTCACTTATGTCCAGTGCATTATTTTCCACAAAAGCAGTTGATATAAAGGAGTGGGTAGCTCCGGTGTCAAATAGTACCACTGCATGCGATGAATGAACCATAAACTTACCCATGACAATTTCTGGTGCCGCCTGGGCTTCTTCGGCGGAGACGTGGTTCACTTTGGCGCGGACGGCGGGGTTGGAGGTGACTCCTTGAGCTCTCTTGGGATGGGGGCACTGGTGGGAGTAGTGTCCCTCTTGGCGGCAGTTGAAGCACACCACAGGCTTGTCATGCCTGTCTCTCAAGACCTCCGGCTTCTTGGCCGGGGCGGCTGGGGCGGTCGGTGCGGCTGGAGCGGCACGAGGTTGGCTGGCTCCGACGTTGGCAGCTGGTGGCGCTGGTGGAGGTGGAGCAAAACGGGGTCTTTGGGCCATACCCTGGTTCTGCCTGAAGGCAATCATGCGCTTCTTCTTCAGGTCGACCTTATTTTGTTGGGTCTCCTGCATGATAGCCTTGTTCACCAACTTCTGGAAGTTGGCGAAGTCTCCTGAGATGAGTTGTAGAGACAACTCGTCCTTCAGTCCCCGAAGGAACTTGGCCTGTCTGGCCGCGTCTGTACGGACCTCCTCTGGTGCGTACCGGGCCAGACGGTTAAACTCATGCAGATACTCGGTGACAGATCTGCTCCCCTGCTGCAGATCTCGGAACTCTTGTTGCTTCTGGGCAACGATGCCGTCGGGGATGTGGGCGGCACGAAAAGCGGTCGAGAACTCCGCCCAAGTGGGGGCGTGTCCCTCGGGCAGAGTCTCGCGGTGGTTGTCCCACCACTCCGCGGCGGGACCATGAAGCTGGTGGGTGGCGAAGGCCACCCTCTCCTGCTCAGTGCAGGTCAGGAGATTGAGTTTCTTCTCAATCGCCCGCAACCAATCCCCAGCCTCCATGGGGTTGGTGGTGCTTGAGAAAGTCGGTGGGCGGACTCGGAGGAACTCCGAGAGCTGTGTCGTGGGAGCAGGAGCTGGTGTGGCAGGTCGGGGCAGCTCGGGCTGTTGGTGGAGGCGAAAGAAGTGAGCCTGCTGCTCTTGCATCTGCTGCTGCTGCTGCTGCATCTGGTGCAGGAGGGCTGAGACCAACTGATTTTGAGTGGCCATCATTTCAGCCAAGGTGGGGTGGTTGGCGACCGGGGCCTGCCTCTGCCCGGTGGCTCCCCATTGTGGCAGGTTGCCATTGTCCCCTCCGTTCTGAGGAGCGTCCGATCCCTGGGTGTTGGTCATCCTGGAATTTTCAATGTGTACACATTTATTTTGGTGAACTTCTTTTATATTTTATTTCAAAAGGATACCGTTCTTGCGGTTACATTTATTTATTTTCTCATTCATGCCTTATATTTTGACATGAATGCTAATACAAGCAAGCAAAAATAAAAATAACAATCAATCGTAAAACTACGTCTAAGGCAGCTCGGGGGACGGCTCGATCTCGGGCTCGTGGGAGACGGGCGGGGTCGAGGAACTGGACGGTCCGGCGGGTGGTGCGCTGCGGGAGATCCTCTTGGGCCTCACTGTGGGAGTCTGAATGGGTTTCTTCCGGCGAGGCGGAAGAGGTGCGATCTCCTCAATATCCTTCTTCATCTCTCTGAGCTGCTGACGAAGCTGGGTATGGACCATGGCGCCCTGGCGCAGAAGCTCGTTCTGACGTCTCAACTCCTCTACCTCAAGGGTCAACAGGGGGTTCTGTTCAAGCTGTCGACGGAGCTCGGCGTTCTCCCTGGTCAGGTTCTCCGAAGTGTGGCGGTAGAAGTCGATGGTGTCGTGCTGACTGTCTGCGTCGAGGACGGCCTCCGTGTGGAGGTTGTCCATGGCCTCCAAGAGTCTCATCGTGCGGGTGATGGCGGAGTTGCTCTGGGTGAGGGGACTGATGTAGATGCTGCGGTGACTCCCGGGTGTGCGCATGGGCATGAAGCGGTAGACGGTGTCGCGGAGGTGGCAGTCGTAGACCAGTCGAAGCTCGGCGAGGGACTGGAGAACGGCTCGCTGGCTGGCCACCACGAATGAAGGTCCTCCAACTCCATGGGTGTAGAAGGGTGGCTGCGTGGAAGAGGGGCGGATCACAACCGTGACCTCGCAGTAGCTCTCGTTCGCATCGGGAAAGATCCCGTGGAACGCAGGCTCATGGGGAAACCCCAAAAAGTCGACGAGCACGCGAAGCTCGCGGATGAATCCGACCTCGTCACGAAGAGTCCCGCTCATGGTATGGACCGGCATCTACAAAAGAGAGAAAATTTTTGTGAAGAATCTCAGAAGATGAGAGGATAAGTAATCTTTTGTAAAATATAGTGAATATATATATAAGTCCTAAGGTCAGGTCTGTTTGGCTTCCTACAGTCAAGTCGGCTCTGATACCATCTTGTCGCGCCCCGATTTAATAAATCAGGACTTTATTGAAATTCCATAGAAAATCAATAAAACAAGACGTTCATCATGCGACCACGTACAATACGGACAATCATTCACGGTTCGTAGATCGCATTAATACAAAAGTGAATAAAGGTGAAGAGAAACTAATAAAACAAGGGTCCTAGATGAACGCCTCCTTCCAGTCTCGCCTTGACTGGGTCGCTACTCCAGACCTTCATCCTCCTCGTAGTAGACTGGCTCTGATGTTGTAAGTCAACGGGGTGAGTACAGATGTACTCAGCAAGCCACCGAATGCAAATATAATGCAAGGTAATAACAAGGGAGATAGTGGCTAATTTAGCGGAAGCAGCATATTTGTAAAGCTTTAAATGAGAGCAATTTATTAGTACGGAAAAGTAAACATGTGCTTGTGTATCATCATCTTCTAACTCGAGGGGTACAGTCAGCCCCACCTCGCTCAACAGTCCTTACGTGCCAGGAATAACTTGAACATTCAAACAATTGTAATCTAACTGCGAGTAGTCACACAACCCGCCCTTGACCGTGGGCTCGGCTTTTCGAAAAGATTTAAATACTCTGATCAGAGATGTACCACTGTACCCACAAGGCACGCACTCATCACCTACACCGAAGTGTAACGAGATGACCCATCACACGGGAACTCGTGCCAAAACCTTCCATATAGTCCTCCCCGACTCAATAGCACCCTCTTATGGGTTTCATATGGTGTCCCGACGCATCGGAGCCCCACCATACCCCCCCTTGAGCCTCGTCGGTACAAGTCGCCCGCAGGCTAGCCCCTTGCCCCCTCCTCTATGGTGCATCAAGCCGGAGTATTCCATACTTCCAGTTAGGACTTACCCATTAGACTTGTGGTTGGTACGGAAGTGCTTTGCAACAGATCCCGCAGACCGGTCCTTATAGTGCCCCGGGTGCGACAAACCAGTGCCCGAGCTTGCACCCGGAACCCACCATACTTATAACTTAGCCAACTCCAACAGAGTCCAGAGACGAGAATAACGGGGAAAATCATATACAGAATCCGGCTATCTACGACTCATTCTTTTTATCCTATAGCAGTTGTGCCGGTACATTGGGCACTAGCTAATATTTTTTTATAGTAGAGTGACAAGGAGTTAAGGCTCAATAAGCATGGCTTGGGTTTGCACACAAGGACAGGGATCTAATAAATATAAGTGTAAGGCTTGAATATTGGACTAATGCAATATTAACCTATGAGTTATAGCGATAATTTATTAAAACATGGGCTCAATTATGATCAACTGTTTCCACAGAGGTGGTCGATGACTTGCCTTGCTCAGCAAATGGAGATGGAGGAACCTCGGGGTAGAACTCCTGCTCCTCGGCGAACTCGTAGTCTTCTCGATACGGAAAATAAACAATACATTCAATAAACAGATAAAATTCACCAAATATTCAACATACACATTTGTAGGTTTTATTATGTGAAGTAATATTTAATATTTCAAGGTTTTTGTACAAAACAGTAAAGTTTAATATTTTGGAATTTTCCCAATTTATTTTCTGTATTATTAATTTTAACCCTAAGGGATTTTTATTCATTTATTTATTAATAATATTTTGGGTAACAGAAACATACAGTTTTTATGGCATTAATGTGTAGAGAATAATATTCTGGTTCTAACAAAATTTGAATGGTGAAATTTGGAGTTAAAATGAGCAAGATATGAATTTTTGAAGTTTAAACAATTTTCTGGAATTTTATTTAAACTAAAAACAGTCTCTGGTCCACGGTGAACCAGGTTCACCGTGAACCCGTGACTATGCGCGTGGACCCGAGCGATCTGGGCCGTTGGATCTGGATCCGGCGGCCAGATGCGAGGCGGGGGTTTTAAATGAAAACGAACGGCTGAGATTAAAACGTGGCGAACGGTCACACGTGGACGCCTGAGATCGCTCGGAGGTTTTTAAGTGGCGATCGATGGTTGCGATCGCCCGATACCCCTTCGATCAGATCCGAGGGCTTGGATTAAATCCCGAAGGGATTTAATCATAGCCCTCCGATCGTGATCGGACGGCCACGACCGCGTCCGGCACGGCACGACGTAAGGGGGTGCGTACCCCCTTCGTCTCCGGCGACGGCGGGTTCGGGTGCGACCATGGCGGCGGCGACGAGCGCCTACAGGCCTATCTAACGGCAAAAAATGGAACGGGAAGGGGAGGGCGGTCACGCTGGTACCTTCGGCGGCGAAGATGGGGCTTGGAGATGACCGGCGGCGAGCGGAGGGCGTACGGGTGCTCGACGGCGATGGTGGTCCGGCGGTGTCCACGGCCAACGGAGGGGTGGACGAGGTGGGGTGGTCGACGACGGACCCGACGGTGGCGGCGGCTAGGGCAGCGGGGGTCCGAGGCGACGACGATCACTTGCCGGAGGCAGAGCAGTGCCGAAACTCGAAGAAGAGGCGACGGCGCTCTGGAAGGCTTCGGTTAGGGCTTAGGAGGTGTGGGTTGAGGGCGGTGGCTGAGGGGGGTTCTTATAGGGGGTCGCCGGCGTCAGAATGGCAGGGAACCGAGGGGATCCCGAGAGCTCCGGCGAGGGTTACCAAAAGCTTCGGGAAGCTTTCCAAAAAGGTGAAAAACGCGTCGGCTATGGAAGGAAAGGGGGCGGTGGTGACCAGGGAAGGCGATCGGAGGGGATCCAAGGCGATCCGGTGGCCGGCGGCGAGAAGACAGAAGGAGATCGCCGGGGAAGGAAGGGGAGCGATCCCCTTCCATCGGAGACGATGGATCTGACAGGTGGGCTCCACCTGTCAGTGAGTGACGGAAAAGGAAAGGGCAGACAAGCGGGGCCGGGCGGTCAGAGGGCGCAAGGTGGCTGACGTGTGGGGCCAGACGGGGCGCGGGCGGGAGGAGAGAGGGGAGGCGAGCGCCGACAGGCGGGCCCCTCCTGTCAGTGGGTGGGTGGAATTGGGCTGGGCCAAAAAGGCCGCTGTAGGGAGTTTCGGGGTTGAGGCCCATTAAGGATTAAAATTGATTTTCTGATTTAAAATAATTCCAGTAATTCATGTATTTGATTAAGGGTTGAATCACTGTTGATAAAAATTTGTAAAAATTCCTAAAATTATAGTTTGGTCTCTAGTTCATCTCATAAAATTTTCAGGTCCAAATTTTGAGTATTTCTCCCTGTTTGGCTTTATTTGGGCTCTTTGGTGATTTTTCCTTTAATAATAAATCCAGAAATAATTTAAATAATATTTTTCTTTTATTTTAATCCTTTTTAATTTCTGGGTGTTACAGGTTCCTATCAGAGACGTGGGCGAAGGAAAAAGCCAGGCGTGCCATACAAGAAAGAAAACCGAGCGGTCGATGACTGCAGACAAAAGCAGCCAGGGATTCTGATGAGGACATCTCCCACAATGTTGAAGACACCTCACTATATCATTTCAGGACTGATTACTCATTCACGTGCTCGAAAACTACATCATGAGGTGAACTCGTTCCTTTCTATCCATACTAATATGCATAAGGATGAGATGCTACTTATGGGAAATATTTTGATCCTTAGAAATATGGGAGCGGCGCTTCAGGACCAGTCAACCGATCAACTCCACCAATCGACCGATCTCAGCCACTGGTCATTGGCCATTTGACCACCAATCGACCCATCAGCAATACCAATCTCCGCTCGTCCGACTTCAACCATCAGCCATCGATCATCGGCTACCTGTCGGCCCAACCCCATCCATCGTCCATTAGTCTCGGACCAACTATCAGTCAGCCTCAACCATCAGCCAATCCCTAATTAGCCGATTTCAACCATCGGCCATCGACCGCTAACTCCACTCAGCCGATTACCGCCCACTATCGACCAAGCTCCATCTGAGGAGCCACCACTCGGGATGCACTGAGTCCAATTGGGAGTTCTAGTCTAGAACTACGTGGGGTTAGAATCACTTTTTTTGAGTATGTTAATGTTTGAGACTTTTAGGGCATGGCCCATATCCCCAGGTTAGGCCCATGCATCCCATGTCATGTAAACCCTATAAATAGGCGTCAACCTCCATTTCTAAGGTTCGGGTTTTGCTTTTATTAATATGCCATCGTAGTTTCACCGTATATCGGTTTGTGAAACCCCAAACTTAGAGTCCTTCAGATTATGATCTGTAATTTCAGATTGTGATTCCGTATTCTTGATTGTGTTCTCGATTCACATGTAGGGATAAGCCTTTTTGGTCAGGTCAATCGCGTTCGCACATGGTTGATAACCAATGGAGCCGTGGTGTAGCAATTGCAAGGTTTAGGTCAGTTCTGATCAAAAGCTGGATCATCAACGTCAAGATCTCCACAAATCATGTTTACCCTCTTGATGGAAGATCGAGCACCACCATATACTACCAAGTATTATCAAAGCCCAGGTTGCCCATAAGATATTTTTGTATCCCTTAGATTGTTCTTCGTCTTTGTCCCAGAACTCTCGAAAAAGCCACAAAGAAAAAAATCGTAGACATCTAGGACAAATTACCCTCATCGTCCTAGTGTTTCTAGCCTTTGCAATTTCATCACAACGTCGTATTGCTGAGTTTTGATCCATAGTCGACATTGGGTTGCTAGTTTAGAGTTATGTTCTTGGTCTCTAATCATAGCTCTAATCTTTCTTAGGCCTGAGATATATGAACCCAACCCTAAATCCTGCTCGGAGTCAGTCTGACCTTGCTTCGGTAAAACAACCATAACTTTTGCATACAAACTCTATTTGAGCTCTACCACCCGTCAAAACGACCGTGATGAAAATATGCATCCAGTTGTGAGTGGCAAAGCCACTTTTTATAATATTAAGTTTCCAAAATTCATTTGGTAAAGCAGAGTTCTAGAGGGTTATTGTCTATCCGCTTCTCTGTTTTTCTTCCATTCGACTACCTCTTGAGTAAAATATGTCTTGAGTAGAGCTCCTTGTGTTTAAAAAAAGAGAAGAGGAAAAGGCATGAAAAGAAGAGGAAAGTGATCTAGCTTGAGTCGGCTTCTGTTCTTAGACTAGTTTCTAGGAGCACGATTAGACCAACAACCAAGGCAAGTATTGTGGATTATTATTAAGCTTTACTAACTATTGTCGATCTGTGCTAATCCTTGCTACCAAAATATAGCCTACCAAGCTCCACCTTCCTTTTTTATCAGTACAGTTCCAGCCAGAAGTTGTTACACTCACGACTTCATCGGTATCATCCACAAGCCAACCGGTTGTACCACATGCTACGATTGATAAGATCCTTGCAATAGCTTGGTTAAATGCTCGAGTGTGAGCGACTCCACACCCTAGTAGTTCATATGGAACTAACACACTTGTGAGTTTCTTGGTGTTTTGTTTGTTCTCACTAATCATGTCAGGATCACCACACAAAGGCGATGGAAACGAATGTGTGTTCAAGAACAAGCTTGGAAAATTGCTGCAAGAACTCAATGCGAACATCCTCAAGAGTAACTAGGACAATGAGCACCAACTAGAGAGGATAGAGAGGAGCATTGCCACCATCGTTACCAGGATGGAGAACTTAGAAAAGCAGCCACAACCACCGAACAACCGAGATGAGGAGTTCAGGGCCGAAGGAATTAATCAAGATGAGTATGTCCCGCCCTTTCCCCAAGACCCTCCTCGTCCACGACAACCACGTCATCAAGATATGGGAGGTAACAATGACCCAAACCCTCGTGTTGATATCTTGTGCCAAGGTTAAGTTCAGCATACCATCTTTCTCGGGGTCTTATGATGTTGTGGTATACCTTAATTAGGAGATGACAGTAGAACAAAAATTCAACTCCCATCTTGTTCTAGAAATTCATAGAGTTAGACAAGACACCAGTGAGTTCACTGATTTTGCAATTATTTGGTGGAATGAACTAGCAAACGTGGGCTTAGCGCTAGACACATGGGATGGGCTAAAGAGGGCTATGCATGGTAGATTTGTCACCACTACCTTTAAGCGTGACTTACTTCAAAAATTACAATGGTTGAACCTGGGAAACAAATCGGTAGATGAGTACTACCAAGAGATGTAAATAGGAATGTTACGTTGTGAGGTAGTTGAGGATAAAGAGGCTAAAATGGTTAGATTCTTTGGTGGGTTAAAGAGAGAAATACAGGACATCATTGACTATAAAGAATATAATTCTCTCAATTGATTGTTTTACCTTGCTATGAAAGCAGAAAGAAAATTGCAAAGACGACAACCAAGGTCGAATGGAAATTTCATCGATTCAAGATCGGCATCTACAACTGTCAAAACAACACCTCCTACATGGACTACTGCCCCCTTCGAGTCTAGGGTGCATTCAACAACACCGTCAGCACCACCGATACAAGAGGCGAAGGGCCAATCATCGACCCCTTCAGCACTAGCAAACAGTTCTTCATCGGTTGCCTCCATAGGCCGATCCAGCAGAGTTATCTGCCACAACTGCAAGGGGAAAGGCCATATCATGAGAGACTGCCCGAGCAAGTGATATACATTCATCGCAATCGAAGAAGGTGGGTATGTTAGTGCTAGCAAAATTGAGGATGAAATTGCTTCAGAAACTAACAATGCGGGTATCGATGAGACCGATAGCGATGGAGAGAAGATTCTAGATGCCACTGCTACATAGACATACTAGAACTTGATTGCACAGTGTGCATTGAACACTCAAGTGGAATAAGCCGATACACTCTAGTGACACAACTTATTTCAAATGTACCTCATTGTTAAGGATCGACGTGTTCGTGTCATCATTGATGAAGGAAGCTGTAATAACTTGGTGAGCTCAGTTATGGTTGACAAGCTTGGATTGACCCCGCGTCCACATCCTCATCCCTACCATATCCAATGGTTCAACAATAGTGGTAAGGTTAAGGTAACACAATCGGCTAGAGTACAATTTTTCATCGACCCATACCATGACTTGGCTAATTGTGATGTAGTACTCATGCAAGCTTGTTCACTTTTATTAGGCCACCCATGAGAATTTGATACGAATGCCACCCATCATGGTAGAAATAATAAATATACACTTGGGCACAAGGGAAAGAAAATCACTTTACTCCCTATGACCCCTACTGAGATTGCGCAATGTGAGAAAGAGAGTGCTGAGAATAGCACGAGGGAGGATGTGCCACAATCTAAAAATCAGGAAGTAGTTCACGCCATTCTTTCACCTAATAAAGAGAAGAAAGATAATAATTCTAAATCTGATGGAATTAAATTGAATGGAGGAGTTATGCTTGCTACTAGATCTGATCTTGTCGGAATTAATGAACTTGACTCCTCTTGCTATGCTCTAATATGCAAAGAAGTGTTGTTTTAGATTGAAGATATTCCTACTTATTTGCCCCCTACTGTTATTAATCTTTTGCCGGAATACAAGGATATCTTCCTAGAAGAAATACCCCCGGGACTACCACCTATTCGAGGTATCGAACATCAAGTTGATTTGATTCCGGGCACGACATTGCCAAACTGAGCTTCCTATTGAATGAATCCGGAGGAGACCAAAGAAATTCAACGGCAAGTCCAAGAACTTTTGTACCGTGGGTACATGCGAGAAAGTCTTAGCCCCTATGATGTTCCTGTTCTTTTGGTTCCTAAGAAGGATGGTAGTTGGCGAATGTGTGTCGATTGTAGAGCCATCAATAACATTACAATCAACTATCGACACCCTATTCCTAGATTAGATGACATGCTTGATGAGTTTAGTGGATCTACCATTTTCATAAAGATTGACTTGCATAGTGGATACCACCAAATCAGAATGAAATTAGAAGATGAATGGAAAACAACTTTCCAAACTAAGTTTGGATTATATGAGTGGCTAGTCATGCCTTTTGGATTAACTAATGTGCCTAGCACATTCATGCATTTGATGAATGAAGTTTTGAAGTGTTTATTGAAAATTTGTGGTGGTTTACTTTGATGATATCTTGATATATAACAAGTCCAATGATGAACATTTAACTCATTTACATGTTGTTTTTAACACCTTGAGGGACGCTCACTTGTTCAGTAACCTTGAGAAGTGCAATTTTTGCATGAATCATGTTTCTTTTCTTGGTTATGTTGTTACTCCACAGGGCATTGAGGTGGATGAAGTAATATTGAAGCCATCAAGAGTTAGCCGACTCCTCAAACTATCACACAAGTGAGGAGCTTTCATGGACTCACCGGGTTCTATCGGCGGTTTGTGAAGGACTTTAACACTATTGCGTCCCTACTTAATGAGCTAACGAAGAAGGGTGCTTCCTTCATATGGGGTCCAGCACAGGAGCAAGCTTTTAACACATTTAAGGAGAAGCTTTCACATGCCCCTCTACTCCAACTCCTTGACTTTGGTAAGACCTTTGAGCTAGAATGTGATGCTAGTGGGATTGGGATAGGAGGAGTGCTCCTACAAGAAGGTAAACCCATTGCTTATTTTAGTGAGAAATTGCATGGAGCTAATCTAAATTATTGTACTTATGATAAAGAGTTGTATGCCTTAGTTTGAGTGTTAGAAACTTGGCAACATTATCTTTGGCCTAAGGAGTTTGTCATTCATTCTGACCATGAATCTTTGAAACACATTAGAAGCCAAGCAAAGCTGAATAAGCGACACACAAAATGGGTTGAGTTCATAGAATCATTTCCATATATCATTAAACATAAATGGGGAAAAGATAATGTCATTACTGATGCCTTCTCTAGGCGTTTCACTATGCTATCTCAGCTTGATCATAAAATATTTGGCCTAGAGACTCATAAAGATTTGTATTTCACTAATTTGGATTTCAAGGAAGCTTTTGAAAATTGTAGGGAAGGCCGAGCTTGGAATAAGTATGTGCTGGATGAGCGATTGTTATACCGAGCTAACAAGCCATGCATCCCAGCTAGCTCCATTCGCCTTTTATTCTTACAAGAAGCAAATGGAGGTGGATTGATGGGATATTTTGGAGCAAATAAAATAGGGTTAATTGCTTCTGTGTCACCGTTATTTTTCAATTCGCTAGAAATACCATTAAAATTTCGGTATTTACTCATATGCCATTACTATTTCAAATTCACTCTTTTATGCTATTTGGGTCTAAATATTCATAAAAGAGTAATGGTATAAAATGGCGAATTGGAAATAGTAATGGCATATGAGAAAATATTCAGAGTCTGTAGGTGAGCCCAACTGGCATAAAAGAGTGGATTCGAAATAGTAATGACATATGAGCAAATATCGAAGTTTTAATGGCATTTTTGACGAATTGGAAAATAACGGTGGCACAAAAGCAATTAACCCAAGAAAATAGAGGACGTGTTGTCCACACACTTGTTTTGGTCAAAGATGTGGCGAGATGTCGAGCACTACGTCTCACGTTGCACTACTTGTAACAAAGCTAAGTCATGCTTGAACCCCTTCGGACTTTATATGCCCCTTCCTATTCCTAGTATTCCGTGGGAAGATATATCAATGGATTTCATACTAGGTTTACTGAGGACAAAAACGGGAAAGGATACCATATTTTTAGTGGTCGATCGTTTCTCTAAAATGGCACATTTTATTCCTTGTCATAAGAGTGATGATGCTACAAACATTGATGATTTGTTTTTCAAGGAAATCATTCGTCTACATGGAGTGCCCAACACCATTGTCTCTGACCGAGATGCGAAGTTCTTGATCCACTTCTAGAGAAGCTTATGGAACAAGTTGGGAACCAAGCCGCTTTTTTCCACCACATGCCACCCACAGACCAATGGACAACCTGAGGTAGTCGATCATACATTATCGGCCATGTTACGGGCTATATTAAGAAGAATTTAAAGATTTGGGAAGAATGTTTACCTAATATGGAGTTTGTATACAATCAAATGCTACATTCTACCACCAAGGTGAGCCCTTTTTAGGTTGTGTATGTCTTTAATCCACGCGCCCCATCGATCTTTTGCTACTAACTACTTCTAAACAAGTACACTTAGATGTTGTAGCTCGTGCTGATTTTATTCAAAAATTACATGCCACAACTAAGTAAAACATTGACAAGATGATCGAAAGGTTTAAACATGTAGGAAGAAAGGGCAGGTGACATCTATCTTTTGAAACTGGAGATCTTGTTTGGTTACACTTGCGCAAGGATTATTTTCCTGAATTGAGAAAGTCTAAGTTGATGCCTCACGCTGATGGTCCTTTTAAGATAATTAAGAAAATTAATGACAATGCTTACCAGCTTGAGTTGCCTGCAAATTCTGGGATTAGTCCCACCTTTAATGTTTCAGATTTGAAGCCTTACTTAGGACATGAAGATGAGCTTGAGTCGAGTATGACTCCAATTTAAGAGGGGAAGGATGATGAGGACATCTCCCACAATGTTGAAGACACACCTCACTATATCATTCCAGGACCGATTACTCATTCACGTGCTCGGAAACTACATTATGAGGTACGCTCGTTCCTTGCTATCCATACTAATATGCACAAGGATGGGATGCTACTTATGGGAAATATTTTGATCCTTATAATATGGGAGAAGCGCTTTGGGACCAGTCAACTAATCAACTCCACCAATTGGCCGATCTTAGCCACTGGTCATTGGCCAGTCGACCGCCAATCGTCCCATCAGCGACACCAATCTCCACTCGTTCGACTTCAACCATCATCCATTGATCATCAGCTACCTATCGGTCCGACCCCAACCATTGGCCATTGGTCTCAGACCACCTATCAGTCGGCCTCAGCCATTAGCCGATCACCAATTGGCTGATTTCAACCATCGGCCATCGACCGCTGACTCCACTCGGCCGATTACCACCCACTATCAGCTAAGCACCATCTGAGGAGTCACCACTCAGGAGGCACTGAGTCCAATCGGGAGTCATAGTCCAGAATTATGTGGGGTCATAATCAGTTTTTGTTTTTGAGTCTGTTAATGTTTGAGACTTTTAGGGCATGACCCATATCCCTAGGTTAGGCTCATGCATCCCACGTCCTGTAAACCCTATAATTAGGTGGCAACCGCCATTGCTAGGGTTCGGGTTTTGCTTAGATTAATCTGCTGTTGCAGTTTCTCCGTATATCAGTTTGTGAAACCCCAAACTTTGAGTCTTTCAGATTAGTATCTGCAATTTCAGATTGCATTTTTGTGTTCTTGCTTATGTTCTTGATTCGCATGTAGGGATAAGCCTTCTTGGTGAGGTCAATCGCGTTCGCGCGTTGTTGATTACCAATGGAGCAGTGATGTAGGGATTGCAGGGTTCGAGTCAGTTCTGATAAAAAATCGGATCGTCAATGTCGAGATCTCCACAAATCGTGTTTACCCTCTTGACGGAAGATCGGACACCCCTGTGCGATATTAGACCCTTCTAGCAGCAGTGGTTGGACAGCAAAAGCGGTGACCAAAGATGCAGCTGGTGGTGGTAGAAAGCCAAACGGTGGCTTAGACAGGCAAGGGGAGAAGGCAACCAATTGGATTGATAATTGATGAAACCCTAGAGGACTGATGTCCATGGCTTTTATAGCCGACACGAAGAAATAAGAAAATACCAAACTATGCCTAGGGTATTTTTACATACATAGTGCCCAAAGGGCAAAAACATAAAATACTATTCCTATATATTTTCTTGATGCTTTGCTTGCATGGATTCCACGGCTTCACATCAGGTCTGTTGATCTTCACATGTACAGTTGATGTGCTCTATGGTTTTGAGCCTAAACTGCCAAAGCACTTGCCGCCCTTGCACCATGTAGACGGATTGGACCACCACGACCCCGCGGCTCTCTCAGTCCGGTAATCGCCTATCTATCTACCTGAGTCACACCAGCCAAGACCACGGCAAGTCACTTTCTTCGAAGTGCCTCCCTTCGGAGTGCCCCTTCGAAGTGCCTCCCCTCGGAGGACTTCCTCATGTTCTCTTCTCCTCCATTGATAATCACTCATCATATGGGATCCATGAGGCCCACGGTCTTCACCGTGGATACTCAATCTTCCCCTTTATTAGTGCATTGTAAACACACATGTCTCCATCTCTTCATCCTGAAAACACACGTGGAATCACAAAAACAAAACACAATAGAATAGAAAGAAGAAAACAAAAAATTGTCTCAATGACCAAAAGCCAAACAAAAACCAGAAAAGGTCAACATGCCAAATAGAAAAGAAATCAACAAAGATTTGAAATGAAATCTCATATGACTGTACTCTCAGAACTGACAACAAGGGTTTCAAAAGAGTAGAGTAAGGACAAAAGAGAATAAACTCCCCCTGAAAACAATCCCAGAGAAAGCCAAAATTCTACCCTTTAAACTCTCCTCTAATCTCCCAATCTCTCCCCCTAAGTCCTCAAATCTATCCCCCTTGTTAACAATTGGACTCATCAAGCGAGGCTAAAAACACTCGCAGAGACACAATACACTCCCCCTGAAATGCTGCTCCTACTCAAAATATGCCATGAATGCGAGAGAAGTGCAAGAGGAGTGAAAAAATCAAGCTTCTCAGATATGATTAGTAGAAATTACAAAAGCTAGCAAGTATAGCAAGGGATATTATCTTTTAAAACTATATGACAAGCTCAGGTGAATAATATCTAAAGGAAATCATGAGCAGGCAATTTTCAGGTTTTACAAATAAAAGCATCTCCACTCAGACTAGTAGACTAGACATGATAAGACATGATGTTGGACCGGAAACGGCGACCAGAGAAGGGGTGAATGGGAGCTTTTAAAATTTCAGGCTAAAAACAGCCTTCGATTTTAATCCTGTCTTCTGAGGAACAGGCTTCGAACACAACCTTCGAAGGTCTGGTTCGGAGGTACTTCGACAGCTCCGAACACAGGCTTCGCAGGAGCAAAAGTTTGAAGCCAAGAAGACTTCGCTCCACTAACAACCCTCGAAAATCTACTCTGCTAAGTCAGTGCAGGCTCTGCACGCAGGGTGCTTCGAGCAGGCTTCGCACTTCACCCTTCGCAAGAGTGGACACCCTACTGAGGACTTCGACCACGTACTTGGCAGCAGCAACTGGTGCTGGGCTTCGTACACGAAGGTCTAAACGCACACAAACGGACTTCGCTAAGGGCTTCGACACAAGAAGCAGAACGGGCCTCGATCAGGGCTTCGCTAGTAAGCAGCGAGGTCTTGCCTCCTGTTACACAGAGCGAACGCACACTGACAAAACACACTTCGCACAAAAGCAACCTTCGCCTAGACAGGCTTCGGTGCACTATAACTAGCGAGGTATGTAACGCGAGCTCAAGCAAAAAGCACAAAGAAGCAGGGCTTCGCCGCTTGAACAAGGAACACAATAAAATGAACTCTGGATGAATACAGCGAGGTATGTGGCTGCAGGAGCTCAACAGTAAATGCTCAAAGTGTTAAATGTTACCTACCGAGCTCCCATATTTATAGCCCACAGTTCACCCAAAGGAAGTGACTACTTTACCCCTAGGGTTTACATTGAATTTGTCTCTACAGAACTAAGGGGTACAAAAGGTAGTCCACCTTTATCCTGGAGGCTTCTCTGTCAGCTTTGCAGAGGGGTAAACGTCAGCTTTTTGCAGAACAGACAGTGTCAGCCTTTGCAGTCTTTGACCTTCTGCAGCCTCCCTTCGCACGCGAGGGTGCGGTAGCTTCGGCGAGAAACCTTGAGCTTGGTGGCCTTCGCTTCGCCGAAGATAGCCTTCGATACAGTGACGGTTTTGAGCCGAAGCCGTCAAAGCCCTTGGGCCTTCGCACCAACACCTCCGGAGTGGACCACCACGGCTTCGCAGCTTCACCCAGCTCGAACTCCGTCAGTCCGTGTACCGAAGCCATGCAGGCCGAAGTACCACAAGACAACCTCGCTCCGGAGCTAGCCTTGCTCCGAAGCCTTCCTCACTTCGAAGCCTTCCTCCGGAGTACCACCCTTCGAAGTCCCTCCTTCGTCCAAGGCCTCCGCATGAAGCATTCCATGAGCTCTTCATCGCAGTGTCTCTCCCCGAGCACACTCCTCGACGAGCCTCACCCGGACCATGCCTTCGATGCGCCTCGACTTCTGAGACCTTCGTCGGGTACCTTCGAATGTCTTCCTCCGGAGCACACTTCGAACTCCTTGCCTCCGCAGAGGACTTGTTCCATCCAACTCCGAAGTCACTCCTTCCGGAGTACCTTCGAAGTGCCTCACCTCCGAGGACTTTGTCTCGGAGTACCTTCAGCCGGAGCCACGCTCCGCACTCTCTGCCTTCACCTGGCGCACCTCGACCCGAGGACCGACCCGGACCCCTTCGCAGCCACCGTGACGGAGCTCCCCGCTCCCCTGGCATCAAGCCACCCACTTGACCCAGGTTCACCTGCCGCGAACCTCGTCCGTCACCTCCGAAGTCCCTGCGCACCACCGACAAACAGACAAGTGTTTCCAGTACTCCGGAGACCTCTCCGGGTTAGCAACCTCCAGTACACACTCCGGTGTACCGCCCAAAGTACCGAAGCCTTCGGTACAAACCCAGTCATCGTGTACTGCCGGACCCCTCCGACGAGCACACTCCGCTGCAACAGCTGCAGCAACCAAACCACCGAACACCCTTCGGTGAAACCACCTCCGAACACCCTCCGGAGGTACCCCTTCGAACAGAGGTTAAAAGCCTGTCAATCACTCATCACAAACACTGAAACCAACCCTTGGTTTCTCAATCTCCCCCTTGATGAGTGCATTGACAACCAAATCCAAGTTCAAGAAAATTTAAAATTTTCAGCACACAAGTGACCATAAAAAATCAGAAAAGAGCCAAATCATGTCACTTGATAAAAGAATTTTCCTCCCCTGTTTTCAAAAGAGTAAAAAGCCCTTTCGGCAATAAAAACTCCCCCTGAGTTAAGTTTTCCCCCTTTTTGGCAACAAAGAATCTTCTCCCCCTTTATGTCAAATTTTCTCCCCCTTTGGAAATTATACCCCTTGCGACGGAGAACAAAGCAAGTCTCTCCCTCTTGAGGAATTTCTCCCCCTTTGGCAATGCAAGCATCAAGGAGCATGTAGAAGATGCAAAGCTTCGAAATGAGCAGAATTGCAAAGACATATGAAGCAAAAATATGCCAACAATAACACCAATGATCATGGGCTCAGCTCAATTTAACATTCTCTAAAAACATGATGAAGCATGTGATTTTATCATTTTTGAAATAAAAGCATCACCACTTAGTCAAGGAAACTAGACAAGTAAAAGCAAGAACTGCGCAAAGCTAGTCAATTTCTACTCTAGACAGACAAGTCCAGTTCAAATGGAGCATGAAAAGCAATCTTGATAATCAATGAATTTTGTTGTTCTTTTCTTAGTGCCAGGGGTTATTTGTTTGTCCATCTTATACTTTCCAATCAGGCCAAGCCTAGGCATGAAACCATAAGAAGCTTAAGGCAATGATTTTGGCATACACTACACTATTCCAGTTCAGACCAATGTGCAATGGTAAGCAGTCTAGAATAGGGTAGTGCGACAAACAAACCCACCGGGATCTTTTAACTTAAAGCATGCAAATCATGGAATTTTTGATTTTAACCAAGTGAACCAATTGTTTGGTACTTTATGAATATCTATGAAAATGTTTTCAAGTTGCAATTTTTAGCATCCAAAGAAATGTGTCTTGCTGTCAAGTAGATAAAAGATAGTGAAAGCAGTCCTGCCTAAATATGCTAGATTCAAGACTAAGCAGTGAGCATGATTTGATTTTGAAAATAAAACATCATGCACAAGAATGTTTCAGATTGATTAAAAAGAGCTGAGCTGTTATGATGTCATAGGTTATAAGCAGGCATATAAGTGCAAAATATGTAAATGCAATTTCACACATAATGAGCAAATGCATATCCATCTAAAACAGCTCCCCCTCACAAAATGCCGTAAGGGTGACAAATACCAAGTTCCCCACGCAAGTAGGCAAATCGAGAAGCATCGAGGGGTTTTGTGAAAATGTCGGCAAGCTGGTGTTGGGTATCAACATATTGAAGTTCAATATCACCCTTCTCATTGTGATCTCTGAGAAAATGATACCGCACATCAATGTGTTTGGTTCTAGAATGCTGAACCAGGTTGTTTGCAATACAAATAGCACTAGTGTTATCACAGAAAAGTGGAACACTCTTATAATCTAACCCAAAATCCCGCAAAGTGGAAACCATCCACAAAATCTGAGAGCAACAGCTAGCTGCAGCAACATATTTAGCCTCAACCGTCGATTGTGCAACACTAGACTTATTGCGGGAAGACCAACAAACCAAAGAAGTACCCAAAAAATGACAAGTACCAGAGGTACTCTTCCTATCAATTCTTCACCCAGCAAAATCCGCATCTGAATAACCTCGAAGACATAAAGATGAAGATGCAGAATACCAAATGCCAAATTCAAGGGTATGTTTGAGATACCTTAGAATGCGCTTGACCGCTTGGCGGTGCGAAGCTCGTGGTGAAGCCTGAAAACGAGCGCACAGACACACTGCGAACTGTATATCTGGCCTCGTGGCAGTCAAGTAGAGGAGGGAGCCGATCATGCTTCGGAACTCCTTCTGATCTACGGCTTCTCCATCTTCGTCAGGGTCCAATGCTACAGATGTAGCCATTGGAGTGGCGAGGGGCTTCGCATCGGACATGTCAAACTTCTTGAGCAGGTCCTTGGTGTACTTCGTCTGGTGGACAAAAGTACCTTGTTTGCTTTGCTTGATTTGCAAACCAAGGAAAAAGGTGAGTTCACCCATCATTGACATTTCAAATTCCCTGCTCATGGTATCTGCAAACTCGACAACCAAAGCATGAGAAGAGCCACCAAAGATGATATCATCCACATAAATCTGAACTAGGAGGAAATATTTGCCATGCTTGAGAGTAAACAAAGTTTTATCAACAGAGCCCATCAAATACCCTCGCTCAAGCAGAAAAGACTTAAGTCTATCATACCATGCCCGAGGGGCCTGCTTGAGTCCATAAAGAGCCTTATGTAGTTTAAGAACTTTATGTGGGTACTTGGGGTTTTCAAAACCAGGGGGTTGTTTTACATAAACATCTTCACCTATGAAGCCATTAAGAAAAGCACTTTTGACATCCATTTGATAGAGTTTGAATCCCCGGGATGTCGCAAAGGCAAGCAAAATCCTAATGGCCTCAAGGCGCGCAACAGGTGCAAAAGTTTCAGTAAAATCAATCCCTTCTAGTTGAGAAAAGCCCTGAGCTACAAGTCTAGCCTTGTTTCTAACTATAGTCCCATCCTCCCCTTGTTTATTTTTGAAAATCCTTTTTGTTCCAATGAAATGAACATTTGGTGGAGGATCAACTAAAGTCCAGACTTGGTTTCTCTCAAAATTTTCAAGTTCCTCATGCATGGCATTGATCCAACTAGAATCAGAAAGTGCATGACTAACATCTAAGGGCTCGAAAGAAGCAACAAAAGCAGCATTAGTGAAATGGGCATGAGAACGAGTTACCCTTTGATCAAGCTCACCAATGATCTGCTCGGGAGGGTGCATGCTTTGAACATGGTGTGGAGCCTCGCGGCGGGATGCAGTCTCCCCCTCAACTTGTGCGTTGGAGTGGTCCAAGATGACCGATGTTGAGGTAGTCGTTTCGAGACCTCGTGCCGAAGTAGTTGAAGCGGGGTCAGCTTCGGGGGTCGATGTCGAGGGTAGCAGGGGTTCATCCTCGAATTCCTCGAGATCTTCTTCTTCGAATAAGGTCTGTTCCATGTCGTGTTCGTTTGCCTGTTCAAGAGCAGAACTAACAGAGGGGGTTGATTCATCAAAAGTCACATCACATGACTCGATGACAGTGTTAGTTTCCAAATTATAAACACGATAAGAATGACCATGAGTAGTGTAACCCAAAAAGATCCCGTCAGAAGATCGCGACTCAAATTTATCCAAGTTACCACGTTTTAGGATAAAGTAGCGACAGCCAAAAACTCGAAGATGAGTAACCTTGGGTTGTCTCCCAAAACGTAGCTCATAAGAAGTCAAGTTTAAAATTGAGCGCAGGAATATACGGTTTGAGATGTAGCAAGCAGTGTTCATGGCCTCAGCCCAGAATTTTCTAGGAGTCCTATGCTCATCAAGCATCGTCCTAGCCATCTCAACCAAAGTGCGGTTCTTCCTCTCAACAACACCGTTCTGTTGAGGAACCCGCGGAGCAGAGAATTGATGTTCTATGCCATGCTCCATGCAAAAGTCAACAAAGAGACTGTTTTTGAACTCGGTGCCATTATCACTTCGAATGAATTTCAATGCACCAGGGAGTTCAGTAAAAAGTCTCAAAGCCAAGCTCCGAAAGTGTGAAAACACTTCATCCTTGCTGGCAAGAAAGAAGACCCAAGAGTAGCGAGAGAAATCATCGACAATAACTAATACATACCACTTGCCGCCTAAAGAACTAACCCGAGAAGGACCTACAGTGTCCATATGGAGAAGTTCTCCGGGTTGTTCAGTCATCACTGTGGTGACTGGCGAATGCGAAGCGGCAATCATTTTTACATGTCGACACGGAGCGCGGACTAAATTCTTCTCAAACTTGAGCTTAGGCAATCCTCGGATCAGACCTAGGGCGCTCAGACGAGCGAGCAACTCAAAGCTCATATGCCCTAGTCTCCTATGCCACTTCCAAAGCTCAGAAGTCGAATGTGCAACAAGACAATGAGAAGAACCAGATGACTCTGAAAAATCAGCTCCAAAAACTCTCCCTACTCTAAAGATCTTACACACCACAACGCCATCAGAATTGAGCACTTGCGAAGTATCGCGATGGAATCGCACTTCGAAGCCCTCATCAAGCAACTGAGATACAGACAGCAAATTGTATCCCAGGTTTTCAACCAAAGCAACATCTTTGAGAGTGAAATTCGAGTTGATTCTTACCACACCTTTACCTTTCACTCTGCTCCTTCGATTGTTTCCGAAGGTGATATGTTCCCTTTGCTTGGTTGTGGTAAGGCATGGAGAACCATGCTGCATCTTCGGTCATGTGGCGCGAAAAACCAGAGTCCATGATCCACGTGCCCTCCAAGCCTCAATCTGTCGCCTACACATGATAAGAATATCTCGATCGCTCAGTGCTGGGGTGAGTGAAATAATGACGAGGCATCCAGCACTGAGTGACTCGAGTAGTAGGCACAGAAAAAATAGACGGTCTATGCACAAGAAAATCGAAATGATGCAAAGTGCGAGGTCTACCTACATGCTGTGATCGAAAAACATGACGAGGTCTCCTACTCTGACGAGGTACAAAGCTACTCGCCCGAGGTCTACCACCATATGGAACATGGTGAACACCTCGAGGAGCAAAACCTCTCCGAGAAGCACGAGGAGCCTTAAAAGCAGGACGATAGTAAAACTCAGACTCATGCATACCTAAAGATGGGTAATGCATATCCTAGTAACTCATCGCCTGAGAGCGTCGCTCATCCTTGATGCGACGAAAACAGAAACCAATCAAATGACCCGCCCGCTGACAGTAAGAACAGTGAAAAACTCTCCTAGGGGCACTCTCATGGGTCACAGGAGCAACTCTCACAGGCTCCTTGGGTTTTCTGCTGAGTGGTTTTCTTGGGAGGATTTTTCTTGGCAGGAGGAGTGGTTTTCTTTGGTGGTCGGGTAGGCTTTTTGGCTGTAGGTGTGTCTAACAGAGCTCTCTCTTTCTCTAGGGTGGTGGGAGAGGTAAAAATAGTTTTGGACTTACTGTCTGAAGGTATCCTCTCAAAACCCAAACCTAGAGCTACCCCTGCTCTGTCAGCACACAACTTGGTCTTGGCCAAGAGCAAATCCATCCTACCCTTTCCCTCAGTGCATTTATTTACCACGGAAAGAAGGTATTCATTTTCAGACATGAGGTTCTCAGCTCGCTCTCTAACAGTGCCTAGCTGGTCCTTAAGGGTGATGCAAGTGTCACAAAAAGTTGCACATCCTTAGAACTACTGGCTCTCTCCAATCTAGCCTCTAAATCATGAACATGCTTATCACGTAAATTAATGCTTTTGCGCAATAAAGAACAGTTCATGCAATCAATAACATCATGAGGTCTAGACTCCACCTCCAAAAGCTGCTTCTGTGCAGTCTCAAGCTCAGAAAGAGTTTGAGCATGTACAGAACGCAACTGAGCAAGCTCACCTATGACAACAGAACAAGATTCACATTCAGCATCATTAAACTTAGACTTAAGCATGGCATATTCAGTAGAAACATTTTCTAGCCTAAGTCTAAGGTCTTTTCTTTCTTTAGCGGCTTGCACAAGTAATCTATCCTGACCAAGAACTACTTCATTCAGCTCATCTAATTTAATTAATAGTTGGTCAGATGATAGAGTTACCTCAGATGAGTCAAGCTCATCGCCGCTGTGATCGCTGTCGGCCATGAAGCAAAGGCCGGTGAAGTCTCGTCCCTTCTTGTCCTTATTGTCCTCCTTCCTTGGGGACTCCTCCTCCTCAGAGCTCGACTCCTCAGTTGAGGACGTGTCGATGTCGCTGAGAGCAGCAACAAATGCTCTGGAAGCAGCTTTGGATACTTTCTTAGCCATTTTGCCACGCTTGCCCTTCACAAAAGGCTTCCTCTCCTTTTTGTGGTATTTGGGGCGCTCACTCTCATCTCTCTTCTTGAGCTTGGGGCAATTGGCCTTAATATGAGAGGTGTCGCTACATTCATAGCAACCACTAAAACCACTTCTCCTTTGATCCCGTCTCTCATGGTGAAAACGGGTGAACCTCCGGGCAATGAGAGCAAGCTCATCATCATCTAGAGTGTCCACCTGCTCCTTTGTGACTGAGACCAGGGAGGACAAAGCAAAACCATCTGCAAAAACACAAGTACCAGATGTGCTTGGTTCTGCAGTGGTGCCACGACTAGTGCTAGAAACCAATGCCAATGGCTGTGGCAAAGAGCTTCTGTGCACAGCAAGAGATGCCTTGGCAATCTCTGTGGACTTCAACTTGCTAAAGAGTTCATCACATGTCAAGGTGTCATAGCCTGCGGACTCCTCAATGCTGGATATCTTTACTTCCCATATGCTACGGTCAAGAGCATAGAGAATCTTGATAGCCCTATCATGATCACTGTAAGCAAGCGTCCCGTTGGATCGCAAGTTACTCACTATTGCATCAAAGCGAGAAAACATGGCATCTATAGATTCACCAGGTGCCTGCACAAACAGCTGATACTGTTGATTGTATGTGCTTTGGCGCCTGGCCTTGATCTGAGTAGAGCCCTCATGAAAAACAGTGAGTGTTGTCCAAATCTCCCTAGCAGTCCTAAGGTGCTGCACCCTATCGAACTCACTTCTACTCAAACCGATGAACAGTATATTTCTTGCCTTGGAGTTGGCATTATACTGATCCTTCTCAGTCTGAGAGGTGCGAGTCTCAGGGATGGAGTATTGTGAGTCCACAATCTCCCAAATTGCATTTCCTTGGCTTAACAAGTAAGCCTCCATGCGCACCATCCAGTATGCAAAATCTGTCCCATCAAACAGAGGAATTTTACTGCCTCTATCCATGTCGCCAACAGATCACAAAACCGGTTAAGGTCAACTGGTGATCTTAACCTGCTCTGATACCAATTGTTGGACCGGAAACGGCGACCAGAGGGGGGGTGAATGGGAGCTTTTAAAATTTCAGGCTAAAAACAGCCTTCGGTTTTAATCCTGTCTTCTGCGGAACAGGCTTCGAACACAACCTTCGAAGGTCTGGTTCGGAGGTACTTCGACAGCTCCGAACACAGGCTTCGCAGGAGCAAAAGTTCGAAGCCAAGAAGACTTCGCTCCACTAACAACCCTCGAAAATCTACTCTGCTAAGTCAGTGCAGGCTCTGCACGCAGGGTGCTTCGAGCAGGCTTCGCACTTCACCCTTCGCAAGAGTGGACACCCTACTGAGGACTTCGACCACGTACTTGGCAGCAGCAACTGGTGCTGGGCTTCGTACACGAAGGTCTAAACGCACACAAACGGACTTCGCTAAGGGCTTCGACACAAGAAGCAGAACGGGCCTCGATCAGGGCTTCGCTAGTAAGCAGCGAGGTCTTGCCTCCTGTTACACAGAGCGAACGCACACTGACAAAACACACTTCACACAAAAGCAACCTTCGCCTAGACAGGCTTCGGTGCACTATAACTAGCGAGGTATGTAACGCGAGCTCAAGCAAAAAGCACAAAGAAGCAGGGCTTCGCCGCTTGAACAAGGAACACAATAAAATGAACTCTGGATGAATACAGCGAGGTATGTGGCTACAGGAGCTCAACAGTAAATGCTCAAAGTGTTAAATGTTACCTACCGAGCTCCCATATTTATAGCCCACAGTTCACCCAAAGGAAGTGACTACTTTACCCCTAGGGTTTACATTGAATTTGTCTCTACAGAACTAAGGGGTACAAAAGGTAGTCCACCTTTATCCTGGAGGCTTCTCTGTCAGCTTTGCAGAGGGGACAACATCAGCTTTTTGCAGAACAGACAGTATCAGCCTTTGCAGTCTTTGACCTTCTGCAGCCTCCCTTCGCACGCGAGGGTGCGGTAGCTTCGGCGAGAAGCCTTGAGCTTGGTGGCCTTCGCTTCGCCGAAGATAGCCTTCGATACAGTGACGGTTTTGAGCCGAAGCCGTCAAAGCCCTTGGGCCTTCGCACCAACACCTCCGGAGTGGACCACCACGGCTTCGCAGCTTCACCCAGCTCGAACTCCGTCAGTCCGTGTACCGAAGCCATGCAGGCCGAAGTACCACAAGACAACCTCGCTCCGGAGCTAGCCTTGCTCCGAAGCCTTCCTCCCTCCGAAGCCTTCCTCCGGAGTACCACCCTTCGAAGTCCCTCCTTCGTCCAAGGCCTCCGCATGAAGCATTCCATGAGCCCTTCGTCGCAGTGTCTCTCCCCGAGCACAGTCCTCGACAAGCCTCACCCGGACCATGCCTTCGATGCGCCTCGACTTCTGAGACCTTCGTCGGGTACCTTCGAATGTCTCCCTCCGGAGCACACTTCGAACTCCTTGCCTCCGCAGAGGACTTGTTCCATCCAACTCCGAAGTCACTCCTTCTGGAGTACCTTCGAAGTGCCTCACCTCCGAGGACTTTGTCTCGGAGTACCTTCAGCCGGAGCCACGCTCCGCACTCTCTGCCTTCACCTGGCGCACCTCGACCCGAGGACCGACCCAGACGCAGCCACCGTGACGGAGCTCCCCAGTCCCCTGGCATCAAGCCACCCACTTGACCCAGGTTCACCTGCCGCGAACCTCGTCCGTCGCCTCCGAAGTCCCTGCGCACCACCGACAAACAGACAAGTGTTTCCAGTACTCCGGAGACCTCTCCGGGTTAGCAACCTCCGGTACACACTCCGGTGTACCGCCCAAAGTACCGAAGCCTTCGGTACAAACCCAGTCATCGTGTACTGCCGGACCCCTCTGATGAGCACACTCCGCTGCAACAGCTGCAGCAACCAAACCACCGAACACCCTTCGGTGAAACCACCTCCGAACACCCTCCGGAGGTACCCCTTCGAACAGAGGTTAAAAGCCTGTCAATCACTCATCACAAACACTGAAACCAACCCTTGGTTTCTCACATGAAGTGCAAAAGATTGCAAATATCTACCCATGTAAGCATATCCAAAAATATGGAGCTTCAACAAACTTTTTATCCAATAATTTTAATCTTTTCAATTCCTTTTTCATTTTGATTTAGTGCCAGGGGTTATTTGCTTGTCAACCTTATGATGACCGACCAAGCTAAGCCTATGTCAAGCAAAAAATCATTAGAAGCTTAAAGCATTAGTCTTGGCGTACACTACAATGTCCTAGTTCATACAAAAATGCTATGGTAAGCAGCCTAGAACAAAAGCGGTGTGACAAGGCAAACCCACCTGGATCTTTTCATTTAAACACATAAGACATGGATATCAATTTCATGATTTTTATCATTTCCATTACAAGATTTCCATGAAAAGAGTACAAATGTTCAAGTTGCATATTTGCATCCAGTGAAAAGGATTTAGCTACTAGGCATGTAAAAGATAGCAAAAGTAATCAACCTACACATACTAGTTACTAGACTGAGTAGTGACCAAGTTTTAGATTTTAAAGCATAAAATCCATGCTCATGACAAATATCAGAAATATTCATTATAGTTTAATCAGCATGGTCAAAGACAATTATCCAAAAGCATATACAAGCAAGTGCATGTAAAAGTAGTTAATCATATAACATAAACTCGTGCATGTGTGTGAATGCAACAAAGGATGATATGGACACACAAATGCAAAGAGAAAGTAAGAGAAAGAAAAATCTCAATGTATCCAACTCAAAAAGGATAAACAAAAATGTTGTACTGATTGAAGCTCATGGGGTTGAGACTAGAGAACCATATGCAAGTCCATGATCCATATGTCCTCCAAGCTCCGATCCTACAAAATCAAGGGTAAAAAGGACGAGCAAATGATGCGACACTAGAGTTAGCAAAAGAACCGAACCAATGTCGAGCCATCTGCTCAAAAGTGGGAAAACCAAAAGGTGTAAAATGGCTAGAATCAGAACAAGACTCTAAATCACTTGTAGGAAAACTAAAAGGAGTAAAATAGTTTGGACCAAAGCACGACGCTCTCTCAAAGTACACTCCACTAAACTGACTATAATCATGGCCACAAGATCCAAAATCGCATCAAGAATGACTTGGAGCTCTACCGGAATGGTATCAACCCTTCGGAGCACGGGCACGAAAGTCGTTTCTCCTACTACCATCTACATGACGTGCCCTGGCATCTCGCCTCTCCCCGTGTCGAGGAACCCTTATTCTACCACCCTGCTGATAGAACTGCTCTTGTCCACCTCTATCTCTCTTAGCTCTCTCAACCCACTTCCTCTTGAAGCAAAACTCCTCAAGATGACCATATCTCTTACAGAACTCACAATGGTAGGTCATTTTTTTGGGATGTGGTTGAGGGTTTGGGTTTTTAGGCTTAGTGGCATTGGATGAAATATTTTTGGTTGTGAAGCTTTATGGAAGGGTGTCAAGAGGAGTGTGCAGGTCTTTTGGCTTGGGAATCTAGATAGGCTTCTTGGGTAGAGCTTTGGGTTTTTCTTGGATCACTCCATCCTTGGGCTGAATAGTTTTGAAGGATTCAATAGTGTGGGTCTTGGGATGCCTCTTCTCTAGGCTCAGCTTACTCCACTCCATTGCCCTACTCAAAGCACTCTCAAGATCAGTCTTGGTGTAAGTATACCCAAGTCCGAACCCATCTTCCCTCTTGAATTGCTGGATCATCATTCCTAGCTAGGGCTCTTTGGCACTAACCCAACTCAAGATCTGTTAGACGTAAGAGTTCTCGTTTTCATCACAATCTATCTCTTCTCTTAAAGAAGCTAATACCTCCACCTGATCTAGGCAGACCCCACACTCATCATCTGGTTGGGAATACTTCCATAGCCTTTGAATCTCAGCATTCTTCTCAGTTAGTTATTTCCTTGGAGAAGGACAATCCTCACAGGCAGTGGAAGGAATTGTCAAAATATCTAAGTCAGCCTTAGTCTGTGTCAACTCAACTCTAAGCCTCACAAGCTCCATCAACTCCTCATCACCCTTTGCTCTCAACTTAGCTAGGTTGGCTACATGGTATGGGCAGTCTTTACAGGGCATGACAGTTGATGCTTGAGCGTCTTATTGATAGCAAAAAATAGCATTAATGGTCAAAATTATCAAAATATCACTTTTTGGTAGTTTTACCGAAAATATGCCGAGACCTGGCACAGGCCGGTCCAACCGGCCATGTAGGCCCGGTCAGACCGGCCGTATGGGCCCGGTTAGATCGACCCAACCCGAGTCTGAGCCCAATTAGTTGATTCTGGAGGATTTTTATCCCTAATTGATTTTGGATGACTTGGACTCGTGCACAATCCCAATTAGAAGCCCAAGACGTCATGCCCAACCTCTATAAATAGAGGCAAGGCCGATTCAAGGATGCCCCAAAACCGTAATAGATCCAATCTATTATCTACCTTCAATCACCTTTACTTTCTTTGCCCTAATTTTAGCCTAGTACGCACACCTTTGTTGGTTTGCGCTATTAACCATACGTCCGCCGCGTCGTAATCACGGTAAGTCCTTGTCGGTTCGCTCGTGAATCGTCCGTTTCATCCACGTAACAGATTTCTATCGGTTTTATCACTTTTTATTGGTAATTCGGTCTCATGGCCGAATTACTTTGATCTCTTGGTATTTTTTGCAGTGTTTCACCGTCCCTGACATCCCCAAGAAGTTTGGGCATGATTCATCCAAGGGAGGACGGTCGCCGGAGCCTGGAGACCGCTTTCTAGGAGCAGTCGGTCTGACCGGAGGTCACCTCCCGGTCCGACTGGCCCGTGCCGTGCCGTCATCTGACGCGCCGGCACATCGTGGTCCGACCGTGTGGGATCGGAATGGCGACTAGAGGGGGGTGAATAGGCGCCTCAACACTTTCTTTCGAACGTGATGGCCTAATCAAATCACCCAACACACCTCTAAAACACAATTTCAAGTTTTAATCCAATTAGTACAAAAATGGGCTCCTCAATATAGAGAATCAGCAATTAGCTTTGTTTCAAGATTTTTAAACAACAAATATCAATACACTCACACAAGGGATCAATTTAAGTTTGTAGAAGTGAATCAGCTCGTTTCAATTCAATTTCAAATGAAATCCTAGTACTTCTGAAATTTGTCGGATGATGAATAGTAAAAGCAGTTTTCAATAATATTCAGCATTCATATTTTGAAACAAATTGTATATTTCAAAATCAGTGAAAGTTTGATTTCAGCACTCACTAAACAGAACTTGTCACACTTGCTGAAAACAGGATTTTCTATATGTTGCACATCAATTTCAGAACAACTGAAAAGCACTCAATACTGCAAAAACTATTCAGAATCTGACAATAGCCAGGAAAAACTGTTTAGGAACAGAACACTCACTTCACATAATATATCTCAAGCATTTAGGTTTGAAATGCTACACAAAACAAACTTTGATTCTCAACACATGATCTGAAACTGATCAGAACTAATCTGGATCAGAAATCACTCACAAACTGGTTCTAGCTAATTCATGCCTGCACTGAAAACAGATTGGATTTCAGCCCAAAGATTTAAAACAGTACTGAACATTTCTGTTGGAATTTCAGAAAACTACAGAGAGCAGTTTTATAGGTTGAAACACTGAAGACAAGTTTAAATTTCTGGTTCAAAATCCTAAGCAGCTGAATCTTTCCAAACTGAACTAACTACCATTTAAAACAATTCAGTATACAGCTACTGAAAACTTGAAACAGTAAAACCTGAAACCCTCTTGGAGATGGAATATAATTCTGATTCAGGATAGGAACATTACTACAAAATGACTACAGAACTAACACTTTCACATAAAGTGAATACTCAGAACATAAACTGAAACTAGACCTTTAAAAAAAATTTGACACTGTTCTGATCATGAATAGTCTAGATTCTGAGTAAAGATGATTACTGAAAAGCAACAAGGTATGGTTCATTCAAAAATTGCAGCATTAATCCAAACTTATCAATAGCTTTTAGACTATCAGAATTACCTTCAAGAGACAAGGATTCACTGCTATACTGATCAAGACAAGCAATACAAGAGTAAAACAGAGAACTGTAGATAAGTGAATCTGAACCAAAACAGACTAATCACACATATTCATCTCTAGTTTGATCCATATACATATTCAGACAACAATCACAAAGCTGTTAATCACGGTCATAATGTTCTTGAGGTAGATCAAAGCACAGCTACTAAGAGACATGATCAGTCACAGAATTAGAAACAATTAACTGCAGAAGATTGCTGACGCAGATAGAACCAGATGTTCAAAAACATACAGACTCTGAATATATCAACAGAGAAGTTGAATCTGAAACTAGTGATTCAATAGAACATAGACTAGAGAAAAAACCTCAAACAGAGTTTCATTAGAGACTAGATTATGAAACTTGTAAAAGGATTGACCAGCAGGTTAAAAAAACATGTAGCAAACCAGTTCTGGAAAATCAAATTCAACCTGATTCTAAACTGAAATGATGGTATTCTCAGGAGACAGATTTCAGCACAAATATCTTTCTGAATTTTTCTAGCAAAAATGTTTGATCTACCTTTTACCAAGTAATCACTCAAGAAACACTTCAATGATCAGCCAAAATCTTGATGAACACTTGATGAAACATTTCATCAAACATGTGGGGAGCAAAACCAAAACTGAGCCACTTTTCAGAATAATTTTTTCAGCACTGTGGTGCCTACTTTGAGAAGCAAAATAATTTAGAAGACTTCACAGAAACATGTTGTAACTTTCGAAAATGGATCATTCAAACTATTCCCAACAAAAGTTACATAAACTTCATCATCAACTTCTGCACTAGATTCTCCACAAAATGCAGCACAAAAACGATCACAGCCACAAGAAACAGAATTACCAGGAATAGTGTTTTCGAAAACACTGCTGCAGATCCGAAAATTTCATCCCCAACACTGTTCCTCGTCCAAAGCTGATTCAAAACTGAGTTTTCTATTCTATATTCATTGCAAAATTTGTCGCTCAAGTGCTCTAATGGTTCAGCCAACTTAGGGGGGATAATATCCTACCAACTCCTCTTCTAGAAGCCCCCATTTGACACATAGACCCTTAGTAATTTCAGAATTAGCAATTCTAAAAATTACCCTATAAAAACTAAAAGAAAAATTACAAATTGACTCTCCTTTTAATATAATTTCAGAGTAGAGCCACTCTAAAAATTATACGAAGAGGTTACACTACAAAACTAAAAATTTAAACTAAAACTAGACACAAATTTTGTGGGATCAGAATTGCGACTAGAGGGGGAGTGAATAGGCGCCTCGACACTTTCTTTCGATTGTGATGGCCTAATCGAATCACTCAAAGCATCTCTAAAAACTCAATTTCAAGTTTCAATCCAATCAGTACAAAAATTGAGCTCCTCAAGATGGAAAATCACAAATCAACTTTGATTCAAGATTTTTAATCAACAACTATCAAAACACTCACTCAAGAGATCAATTTAATTTGTAAAAGTGAATCAGCTTGTTTCAATTCAATCACAATTGAAATTCCTGCACTTCTGAAACTTTTCGGACGATGAATAGTAAAGGTAACTTCAACAAAGTGCATTTGTTAATTTTTGGTTCAATTTTCAAGTTTCAACTTCAGATTCAATTCAATTCAGCACATACAGATTTTGAACTTGTCAAGAATGCTAGAAACTGAAGCTTCAATAAGCTGCACAATAAAACCAGATTTCTTGAAATACCCTCTACATGGCAATACTACTATTTCAGATCTGACAACAGCCAAGGCAAATTAATCTAGAACATGAAACTCACTTTTTAGGATATATATCTCAAGCAATATGAATGAACATTCTAAACAGGATAAAGTTTGAATATTAGTACTGGTTCTGAAAAACAGTAATCAACTAATTCAGTAAACACTAGCCTAGAATTCTGAGGATCAAATCATCAACACAGGATGAACTATAATACAAAACAGAACCAAATACAAACTGAAACTCACTGTATATCACACAGCAGTACTATTTAGATCACTTCACTTAGATTTCAGGTTAAAACAGATAACTAGAAATGAAAGGAAACTGAAGTGAAGTTCAAACAGATTAACTAATCATTCTATTTCAGAACTGATACACTTCAGATTACAGACTTTTGATCAAACAGTGATACAAAGTAGTTGAAGTCAGTAAATCAACAATAGATACTCATTCAGAATTCAATTGAACATACTATAGAACAGACAATTCAGACTCAGAACAATTCTCCTTTCTTCAATTTAGAACTTGACAATATTAGGATGAGGAACAGTGAAAATTCCAAATCAAGTTCAATTTTGAGTAGTGACAGAAATGATTCAATTTCAGAGCTGTTCAAAACTATTTCACACTTTCTTTTGATTGTGATGGCCTAATCGAATCACTCAAAGCATCTCTAAAAACTCAATTTCAAGTTTCAATCCAATCAGTACAAAAATTGAGCTCCTCAAGATGGAAAATCACAAATCAACTTTGATTCAAGATTTTTAATCAACAACTATCAAAACACTCACTCAAGAGATCAATTTAATTTGTAAAAGTGAATCAGCTTGTTTCAATTCAATCACAATTGAAATTCCTGCACTTCTGAAACTTTTCGGACGATGAATAGTAAAGGTAACTTCAACAAAGTGCATTTGTTAATTTTGGGTTCAATTTGCAAGTTTCAACTTCAGATTCAATTCAATTCAGCACATACAGATTTTGAACTTGTCAAGAATGCTAGAAACTGAAGCTTCAATAAGCTGCACAATAAAACCAGATTTCTTGAAATACCCTCTACATGGCAATACTACTATTTCAGATCTGACAACAGCCAAGGCAAATTAATCTAGAACATGAAACTCACTTTTTAGGATATATATCTCAAGCAATATGAATGAACATTCTAAACAGGATAAAGTTTGAATATTAGTACTGGTTCTGAAAAAC
This sequence comes from Zizania palustris, assembly GCA_019279435.1. NCBI lineage: Eukaryota > Viridiplantae > Streptophyta > Magnoliopsida > Poales > Poaceae > Zizania > Zizania palustris. The sequence goes on from JAAALK010000283.1 coordinate 18,199,456, forward strand.
AGTAATCAACTAATTCAGTAAACACTAGCCTAGAATTCTGAGGATCAAATCATCAACACAGGATGAACTATAATACAAAACAGAACCAAATACAAACTGAAACTCACTGTATATCACACAGCAGTACTATTTAGATCACTTCACTTAGATTTCAGGTTAAAACAGATAACTAGAAATGAAAGGAAACTGAAGTGAAGTTCAAACAGATTAACTAATCATTCTATTTCAGAACTGATACACTTCAGATTACAGACTTTTGATCAAACAGTGATACAAAGTAGTTGAAGTCAGTAAATCAACAATAGATACTCATTCAGAATTCAATTGAACATACTATAGAACAGACAATTCAGACTCAGAACAATTCTCCTTTCTTCAATTTAGAACTTGACAATATTAGGATGAGGAACAGTGAAAATTCCAAATCAAGTTCAATTTTGAGTAGTGACAGAAATGATTCAATTTCAGAGCTGTTCAAAACTATTTCACACTTAGTTACAGCATTTAGCAAATCATAGCCACATCCAAAAGGCAAGAACTGAACACTATATAGATTGAGACAATTAGACAATGTGGAAAACAGACTGTGCAGAAATCTAAAGAAACTGAACACTACACATCCTTTCTGAATTCCAACAGCAAAAACAGTATACCACTATTGATCTGAGTCTAAACAGAAAACAGATTCACTTCTTAACAACTACAGAGCAAAAAACACATGAACAGCTGACTTAAATAAAAACAGATTGAACTTAAAGTAATTGGATGTAAAGAGAAGTATCAAGGAGTACAAATACTCAATCATAATTTCAAACTTCTGAACATGAAAAATCACAAGTGAGCAATCAGGTTCATCCAGAAATTTCCATAGACATTTCAGGGAGAATCCACAAAATCATGTAGTGAATTCAGAATAGATTTCAGAGAAACAAAAATTTAGTTCAGAGTTAAGCCTAAAAACATAGTATCTCAAGAAGGCTTCCTAAACTCACAAATCCATCTTGATCAACACAAAATATTTAGTTCATCATTCAAACATGAAATCACTCAAAAACTACTTCAATGATCAGCCAAAAACTTTATGAACACTTGATGAAACATTTCATCAAACATGTGGGGAGCAAAACCAAAACTGAACCACTTTTCAGAATAATTTTTTCAGCACTGTGGTGCCTAATTTGAGCAGAAAAATAAATACAAATAAATCACAGAAAACCTTTGCAACTTTCATAAATGGATCATTCAATTCATGCACAACAAAAGTTACTTGGACATCTCACACAAGTTCTGCACTGGATTCTCCAGAAAACTGCTATCAAAATCGATCACAGTCACAAAGCATACCTGCACCCAGAAAAACTGTTCCAGCGCTGGAACTATTCCCCTTGTCGGATGATCTACAGTGTTGCGTTGGATTTAATCAAAATAGCTGAACTCAAGTGTTTTTCTCTAGCGTATTCATTGAAAAATTTGTCTCTAAAGCTCTCGAATGATTCAGCCAACTTGGGGGATAATATCCTACCAACTATTCTTTTAGAAGTCCCCAATTGACACATAGACCCTTAGTAATTTCAGATTTAACAATTCTGAAAATTAGCCTATTAAAACTAAAAGTAAAATTACAAATTGACTCTCTTTTTAATATAATTTCAGAGTAGAGCCACTCCAAAAATTATACCAAGAGATTACACTACTAAACTGAAAATTTGAACTAAAACTAGACACCTATTTATTGAATTAACAAAAACAATAAACGTTTCGACGGTTTTCAGCAAAAACCGACAAAGCCTCTCAATCCTTCGACTCGTGACACCGCTTCGCGACTTCGAGCGCCAGCAAGCCACTTCTGCTCTCGATCCCCTCGAGCCGCCCGAATGCTTGTCCTGGCCTCTCTCTCGCGAACCCAGTCGACACGCCGTCGCAGTCAGTCGTCTATCCAAGTCTCGCTCCATCTTTTCGTGCACTCTTGAGATCTTCCCAAACTTCTCCCGACCTTCCTGATCCTCCGGCATCAAGATCCCTGCTCGACCCTCGATCACTCGCTGTCGACAGTCGGTCAGTATCTCCACCCTGCACAAACAAGACAAGCCAAAACAAGGACGTGACGCACCACCGAAACCCTCAGCAGCCAAACCTCCACACCACATCGAAACCCTCGATGCACTCAACCCACTCTCAACCACTCATCCGCTCAGACGCTCATCCTTGTCAATCACTCATCATCCAGACCGAAACCACCCTTGGTTTCTCAATCTCCCCCATATGAGTGCATTGACAATCCCAAAGCAAAGACATGATGAGGATTGATAGTTACGCACACAAGTGACCATAAAAATTCATAAAAGAGCAACACATCTCACTTGGTAAAAGATCTCCCTACTTGGGCAAAAATTGCTTGGGCAAAAACCTTATGCAAGGCAAATCAAAAGCATCAAAAGCGCATCACATCCAAAAGCATTTCAACATGAAAGCCAACTCCCCCTTAACCAAGCAATCCAAAATCCAAAGCATCATGTAGATCATTTCTCCCCCTTTGACAATGCAGGCATCAAGGAGATAAAAGGATGCAAAGAGGGGGAAAAAAGGTAAAGCAGAGATGTGAGCTTCTGAGACATGAGCAGCTGCAATTACAGTACAAACAAGTATTCACCTTGAATAGCATCTAAAAGTATTGTATGACATCCTCATATGTATATCATCTAAACAAAAAGGCATGAGCAAGCATTTTCATGTTTTAGCAAATAAAAGCATCACCACTCAGACTAGTATACTAGACATGTCAAGGCAAGAGATGCAAAAGCTAAACAAGCACACACTAGATAAGCGTATCCCACTTCAAGGTGCTTCAGCAAACATGATATGCAATGAATTTCATTTTTTTTTTCATTTTTGTGCCAGGGGTTATTTGGATGTCAACCTTATGCTAACCGACCATGCTAAGCCTAGGTTGAAACCATCAGAAGCTTAAAGCAATGGTCTCGGCAAACACTACATCGTCCCGGTTCTTACCAAAGTGCTATGGTAAGCCGTCTAGAACAAAATAGTGTGACAAAGCAAACCCACCTGGATCTTTTCAAATTTCAGCACACAACAATATGAATATCATTCATTTCCATTTTCATTTTCATTCATTTTTCATTTTCTTTTTCATTCAATTTCATTTTCATTTTCAGACATTTTTGATGAACTCATGTTGCGTATCAGCATCCAAGTAAAAAGGACCTAGCTATCAGGTGTATAAAAGCTAGCAAAAACACTCAACCCATCCAAGCTAGTTTCTAGACTAAGCAGTGATTGTTTTCAAATTTTCACAAATAAAAGCCATGCTCATGGCAATTCTCAAATGAAATCATGCCAAGTACAGTCAACAGTATTAAAGACAATACTACAAAGGCATAACGAAGCATGTACTAGTAAAAGCAATTAATCATATGACAGAAGCTCATGCAATGCTACATAGCTCCCCCTCAAAACATGCTAGTATCTCTCGGATGCTCAGTGAGAGGGTGAGATAAAAATTGTTTTGGAATCCAGTATCGCAAAACTCAAGAACCAGGCAAAGTAGTAGACTGACCATGCACATAAGATAAGCCATGATAAAAAGTGCATGGTCTAGCAATAAAGCGCGAACCTAGAAATCGACGAGGTCTCCCAACCTATCGAGCATCAAAGCCTCTTACACGTGATCTACCACCATATGAAGCATGGTGTACACCATGAGGGGCAAAATCACTCTCAAAACCATGTGGGGCCTCAACATCAGGATAAGAGCGAAAAGCAGACTCATGCATACCTAAAGATGGGTCGTGCATGTCCTGAAAACTCATAGCAAAAGACTATCGCTCATCCCTGATACGATGAAAGCAAAACCCAACCAAATGACCCACCCGATGACAATAAGAATAGTGATACACTTTCTTGGGTGTGTGGGTATGGGTCTCAGGCACAAATCTCATAGTTTTCTTGGGTTTTGGCTGAGGAGGTTCATCTGAAGCACGAAGATCTTTCTTTGTCGGTTGGGTAGGATTCTTGGCTTTTTGATCGGTGTATAACTGGGCTATCTCTTTCTCAAGGGTAGTGGGAGGAGTGAAACAGTTTCACTCAAAGTGTTTGGAGTGGTTCTCTCATAACCCAACCCGAGAGCTAACCCTGCCCTATCAGCACACATTTTGGTTTTAGCCAAAAGCAGGTCCATCCTACCCTTTCCTTCAGTGCATTTTTCCACAATGGAGAGAAGGTAGTCATTCTCACATTTCAATTTTTCCGCTTGCTCTCTAGTAAAGCTGAGTTAGTCCTTAAGGGTGATGCAGGTGGGACACGTCGGCTGCATATCCTTAGAACACTCAACACTCTCCAATCTAGCCTTAAGTTCATCAACATGCCTATCTCTCAAATTGATGCTCTCAACAAGCAAAGGACAGTTCAAGCATTCGTTAATGACCGTAGGACTAGACTCCACCAACAAAAGCTGCTTTTTAGTTAATTCAAGTTTTTCAACAATTTGAGAATGTATAAAACACAACTGAGCAAGCTCATCCATAACAGTAAGACATGACTCACAATCGGCAACATCAGACTTAGATTTCAAAATAGCAAGTTCAGTGGAGATAGCTTCAAGTCTGAGTTTGAGTTCTTTACGTTCTTTAGCAACAAGTTTAAGCAATCTATCCTGAGAATAAACATCATCATGGAATTCATCATTCTGAACAAGAAGCTGATCATGGGATAGATATACCTCAGAAGTGTCGAGCTCATCGCTACTGTCGTTGCTGTCCACCGCGAAGCAAAGGTCGGTGAGGTCCACTGTCTTCTTCTCCTTCTTCTCCTTCTTGGGAGGCTCCTTTTCCTCCGAGCTTGGCTCCTCGCTTGATGTGCTGTCGATGTTGCTGAGGGCGACCATAAAAGCTTTGGCTACTCTCTTAGCCAATTTTCCTCGCTTTCCTCTGAAATAGGGTTTCTTGTTCCATTTTTGGTGCTTATGCTCATTTTCATTTTTAATTTTCAGTTTAGGGCAATTTGCTTTTATGTGAGACGTATCTCCACATTTAAAACACCCCTGTGACCCTCCTCTCCTTTGGTCTCGTCTATCATTGTAAAAGCGAGTGAACTTCCTGACGATGAGAGCTAGCTCCTCCTCATCTAGAGCATCCACTTGTTCTTTTGTGACAGAGATAAGGGAGGACAAGTCAAAAGCACCATAGAAAACACAAGCTCTAGAAACGCCAGACAAATTACCTTTAGATGAGGTACCATTGCTAGGAATGGAAATCAAAGCAATCGAAGGCAACAAGGCTTTTCCAGCTCCTGGTCGAGACGCCTTGGCGATCTCGGTGGACTTAAGCTTACTAAAGAGTTCATCGCAAGTCAGAGTGTCAAAGCTTGTCGACTCTTCAATACTGGAGATCTTCACCTCCCATATGCTACGATCCAGAGCATAGAGAAGTTTGGTCGCTCGGTCATGATCAGAGTAAGCTAGCGTTCCAGTGGAGCGCAAGTTACTAACAATGTCGTCAAAGCGAGCAAACAAAGCATCAACAGATTCGCTAGGGCCTTGCACGAACATTTGGTATTCTTGATTATACGTGCTCTTCCTCCTAGCCTTAATCTGCGATGTGCCCTCATGAAAAGTACTCAAGGTCGAACAAATTTCTCGTGCAGTGCGAAGTTGTTGGACCCTGTCGAACTCGTTGCGACTCAGACTGATAAAAAGAATGTTTCTAGCCTTGCTATTACATTCATATTGAGCCTTCTCAGTCTCTGAGGTACGAGTGTCAGGAATCACATATTGGGATGCAACAATGTCCCATATCGCACTTCCTTACCTAAGCAAATAAGCCTCCATGCGCACCTTCCAATAAACATAATCTCGACCATCAAACATCGGAATCTTTGTATTCCTTTCCATGTCGCCAAAACAAGGATCACAACCAGTTAAGGTCAACTCGTGATCAAACCGGCTCTGATACCAATTGTGGGATCAGAATGGCGACTAGAGGGGGGTGAATAGGCGCCTCGACACTTTCTTTCGAATGTGATGGCCTAATCGAATCACCCAAAGCATCTCTAAAAACTCAATTTCAAGTTTCAATCCAATCAGTACAAAAATTGAGCTCCTCAAGATGGAAAATCACAAATCAGCTTTGATTCAAGATTTTTAATCAACAACTATCAAAACACTCACTCAAGAGATCAATTTAAGTTTGTAAAAGTGAATCAGCTTGTTTCAATTCAATCACAATTGAAATTTCTGCACTTCTGAAATTTTTCGGATGATGAATAGTAAAGGTAACTTCAACAAAGTGCATTTGTTAATTTTTGGTTCAATTTGCAAGTTTCAACTTCAGATTCAATTCAATTCAGCACATACAGATTTTGAACTTGTCAAGAATGCTAGAAACTGAAGCTTCAATAAGCTGCACAACAAAACCAGATTTCTTGAAATACCCTCTACATGGCAATACTACTATTTCAGATCTGACAACAGCCAAGGCAAATTAATCTAGAACATGAAACTCACTTTTTAGGATATATATCTCAAGCAATATGAATGAACATTCTAAACAGGATAAAGTTTGAATATTAGTACTGGTTCTGAAAAACAGTAATCAACTAATTCAGTAAACACTAGCCTAGAATTCTGAGGATCAAATCATCAACACAGGATGAACTATAATACAAAACAGAACCAAATACAAACTGAAACTCACTGTATATCACACAGCAGTACTATTTAGATCACTTCACTTAGATTTCAGGTTAAAACAGATAACTAGAAATGAAAGGAAACTGAAGTGAAGTTCAAACAGATTAACTAATCATTCTATTTCAGAACTGATACACTTCAGATTACAGACTTTTGATCAAACAGTGATACAAAGTAGTTGAAGTCAGTAAATCAACAATAGATACTCATTCAGAATTCAATTGAACATACTATAGAACAGACAATTCAGACTCAGAACAATTCTCCTTTCTTCAATTTAGAACTTGACAATATTAGGATGAGGAATAGTGAAAATTCCAAATCAAGTTCAATTTTGAGTAGTGACAGAAATGATTCAATTTCAGAGCTGTTCAAAACTATTTCACACTTAGTTACAGCATTTAGCAAATCATAGCCACATCCAAAAGGCAAGAACTGAACACTATATAGATTGAGACAATTAGACAATGTGGAAAACAGAATGTGCATAAATCTGAAGAAACTGAACACTACACATCCTTTCTGAACTCCAACAGCAAAAACAGTATACAACTATTGATCTGAGTCTAAACAGAAAACAGATTCACTTCTTAACAACTACAGAGCAAAAAACACATGAACAGCTGACTTAAATAAAAACAGATTGAACTTAAAGTAATTGGATGTTAAGAGAAGTATCAAGGAGTACAAATACTCAGCCATAATTTCAATCTTCTGAACATGAAAAATCACAAGTGAGCAATCAGGTTCATCCAGAAATTTCCATAGACATTTCACGGAGAATCCACAAAATCATGTACTGAATTCAGAATAGATTTCAGAGAAACAAAAATTCAGTACAGAGTTAAGCCTAAAAACATAGTATCTCAAGAAGGCTTCCTAAACTCACTGATCCATCTTGATCAACACAAAATATTTATTTCATCATTCAAACATGAAATCACTCAAAAACTACTTCAATGATCAGCCAAGAACTTGATGAACACTTGATGAAAGATTTCATCAAACATGTGGGGAGCAAAACCAAAACTGAACCACTTTTCAGAATAATTTTTTCAGTACTGTGGTGCCTAATTTGAGCAGCAAAATAAATACAAAGAAATCAGAGAAAACCTTTGCAACTTTCAAAAATGGATCATTCAATTAATGCACAACAAAAGTTACTTGGACATCTCACACAAGTTCTGCACTGGATTCGCCAGAAAACTGCTATCAAAATCGATGACAGTCACAAAGCATACCTGCACCTAGAAAAACTGTTCCAGCGCTGGAACTATTCCCCTTGTCGGATGATCTACAGTGTTGCGCTGGATTTAATCAAAATAGCTGAACTCAAGTGTTTTTCTCTAGCGTATTCATTGAAAAATTTGTCTCTAAAGCTCTCGAATGATTCAGCCAACTTGGGGGATAATATCCTACCAACTATTCTTCAAGAAGCCCCCAATTGACACATAGACCCTTAGTAATTTCAGATTTAACAATTCTGAAAATTATCCTATAAAAACTAAAAGTAAAATTACAAATTGACTCTCCTTTTAATATAATTTCAGAGTAGAGCCACTCCAAAAATTATACCAAGAAGTTACACTACTAAACTGAAAATTTAAACTAAAACTAGGCACCTATTTATTGAATTAACAAAAACAATAAACGTTTCGACGGTTTTCAGCAAAAACTGACAAAGCCTCTCAACCCTTCGACTTGTGACACCGCTTCACAACTCCGAGCGCCAGCAAGCCACTTCCGCTCTCGATCCCCTCGAGCCGCCCGAATGCTTGTCCTGGCCTCCCTCTCGTGAACCCGGTCGACACGCCGTCGCAGTCAGCCGTCCATCCAAGTCTCGCTCCGTCTCTTCGTGCACTCTTGAGATCTTCCCAAACTTCGCCTGGCCTCCCTGATCCTCTGGCATCAAGCTCCTCGCTCGACCCTCGATCACCCACCGTCGACAGTCGGTCAACATCTCCACCCTGCACAAACAAGACAAGCCAAAACAAGGATGCGACGCACCACCGAAACCCTCAGAGCCAAACCTCCACACGACATCGAAACCCTCGATGCACTCAACCCACTCTCAACCACTCATCCGCTCAGACGCTCATACTTGTCAATCACTCATCATCCAGACCGAAACCACCCTTGGTTTCTCAAATTTATTGAATTAACAAAAACAGTAAATGTTTCGATGGTTTTCAGCAAAAACTGACAAAGCCTCTCAACCCTTCGACTCGTGACACCACTTCACGACTACGAGCGCCAGCAAGCCACTTCCTCTCTCGATCCACTCGATCCGCCTGAATGCTTGTCCTGGCCTCCCTGTCGCGAACCCGGTCGTCACGCCATTGCAGTCAGCCGTCCGTCCAAGTCTCGCTCCGTCTCTTCGTGCAGCCTTGAGATCTTCTCCAACTTCGCCCGGCCTCCTTGATCCTCTGGCATCAAGCTCCCCGCACGACCCTCGATCACCCGCCGTCAACAATCGGTCAGCATCTCCTACCTGCACAAACAAGACAAGCCAAAACAAGAATGTGACGCACCGCCGAAACCCTCGGCAGCCAAACCTCCATTTCACATCGAAACACTAGATGCACTCAAACCACTCTCATCCACTCAACCGCTCAGACGCTCATCCTTGTCAATCACTCATCATTTAAACCGAAACCACCCTTGGTTTCTCAGACTAGCGGACCCCGTAGGGGACTCCGAACGCCCTTCGCGCCAGAGGTAATTTTACGTCGGAGTTTGTTTTTCGCGTTGTCTTCGAGGCCTCTGAAAACCTTCGGTCCAACCGGGGTTAAACCCTCGGTCCGACCGACTGATAGGACGAAGGTCCCTTCGGGGTACCTTCGGGCCCCTTCGCATCCATGTGCCGAAGGCCCCCTTCGGTGAGGGCTTCGCACTGCCGGTCCAACTAGTAGTGTACCTTCTGTTTAACCAGACCTCTCTGGCCGGTCCGACCGCCTGTCAGGCTTCGGTCCGACCGACCTTGTTCTGGCCGGTTGGGTTTAGTTAGGTTTTTAGCATTTTAATTACTTTCCAACACTTCGGTTAATTGAGTAATTTTAGAATTAATATTATTTGATTGCCTGGCGACTCCGTTATCCCCTTACCACGGTTTAAGGATTGTCGGAACGCGATGTCAACGTCTCGCGACGTTTTTGGATCATCGAACTAACCCAAGTGCGGGGGCACTTTTTCGTGTCAACACACTTTTTGGCGACTCTGTTGGGGATTAACATGCCAAGTACATCTGCATCGGCGATGGGTACACCTGCTACCTCTACATCGATGGGACCCTCGATGCTGATGGATCCGGTGGGAAGCTTAGAGATTGATGATAGCAACATCATCATACCCACCGTTGAAGACCTCTCCGAGAAGGATAGGGCAGAGCTCGAGGCCAGGACAAGGGAGCTACACGCCCTTTTTCTTGGCCGCTTCACCAAGATCCGAGGGGGCTTCATCAAGCGCGACGGCGACGTCCCCGACCTCTCCGGGGCTAAGGTAACGCCATCGTCTCCTCGAATGTCCTCCTAGGACCTCGAGCAAAATATAGCCAACACTGTTGACCAGACCATTAGCGCTACCTTTGCAAACCGCGTAGAATCCATGGTTGGCATGAAATTGGACACGAAGATGGAGGCGATGTTTAGGAGATTCGGATTTCCCGAGGCCGTTTCCCCCACTCCAATAGCTAGTGTACCCCTTGTTCACCGCATGTATAGTAGAACCGATGGGAGTACCAGAAAGGTTGTCACGCCCTCAGCCACACCATCCAAGGGCATACATTCTCTGGAGCTGAAGGTGGGCAACAAGACGTTTCCTATGGCATTCTTTGTCGTCGATGTGCAAGGTAACTATAGTGTACTACTTAGGCGTAACTGGATTCACGCAAATTATTGTATTCCATCCACTTTGCACCAGTGCTTGATTCAGTGGGATGGCGATGATGTGGAGGTTGTACCAGCTGATACTTTGGCCCAAGTTGCTTTGGCCGATGTGTCTATCAACGCCGTCCATGATAAGGTAGAGTGTCTTTCAAGTAGAGATCTCTCGGATTACGACTTTGTCAGTGTGTACGAGGGGCGTTTTGTTCCCGTGTCTGTAAAGCCGGCTAGTGTAGCATGGCTATCTCTAAACTAGTAGCCATGTCTAGTACGACTAATCTTGATTGGCTAAAGTCTCGTGTGGAACAGTATCGGTCTTCTAAAGACGGTATTGCCAAAGCCATTGAAGATTTTAGAGAAGTTGAAAAGTTAGGTCAAGGTTTTGCGTCGGCCGATCCTCTAGAAGAGGTCGATATAGGCGATGGTATTATTCCAAGGCCGAATTTTGTAAACAAAAATTTGCAGGCTGATGAAAAGGCCGAAGTAATAAAGTTGCTTCGATCGTACGTTGATTGTTTTGCATGGGAGTATAGCGAGATGCCTGGACTTAGCCGTGAGCTCGTGGAGCATCGGCTGCCTATCAAACCCGGGTTTAGGCCTTATAAACATCCCCCTCGTCGCTTTAATTCTGTTGTATATGATAGAGTTAAAGAAGAGATAGAGCGATTGCTTAAGACTGAGTTTATTAGGCCATGCAGGTATGCCGAATGGGTCACTAACATTGTGCCTGTAGAAAAGAAAGGGAGTGACAATATTCGTGTGTATATTGATTTTAGGGACTTGAACAAGGCCACTCCGAAGGATGAGTACCCCATGCCAATGCCGACATGCTGATCAACGATGCTTCAGGACACAAGATACTTAGTTTTCTTGATGGCAACGCTGGTTATAATCAGATCTTTATAGCCGAAGAGGACGTCTACAAGATAGCCTTTCGATGCCCTAGTTTTGTCGGCTTGTTTGAGTGGGCTGTTATGACTTTTGGCTTAAAGAATGCTGGCGCTACATATCAACGTGCTATAAACTTAATCTTTCATGACTTGCTAGGAGTTATGCTAGAGGTCTACATAGATGATGTTGTAGTCAAATCGGATGCTATGGGAAACCATTTAGCCGATTTAAGAGTTGGTTTTGATAGGATGCGTCAGTATGGCTTAAAAATGAACCCTCTTAAGTGTGCTTTTGGCATGTCGGCGGGCAAGTTCTTGGGATTCATGATCCATGAAAGAGGTATTGAGATTGATCCCAAGAGTCTTGAGAATATTAGAAACTACGGAGCGCCGACATGCAAGAGAGATGTGCAAAAGTTGCTGGGCAAGGTTAATTATTTGTGTCCCTTTATATCTAATTTGTCTGGCAAAATTGATGCTTTTGTCCCCATACTTCGGCTAAAGAATGAAGCCGAGTTCACTTGGGGGGCAAGTCAGCAACACACTTTTGAGAAGATTAAAGGGTGCTTGTCATCACCGCCTGTGGTTAGAGCACCAAAAGCCAGGATTCCATTTTGGCTATACATTGCTGCAGAAGATAGCGTGATAGGAGTTGTGCTAACTCAGGAAGTGGAGGGGAAAGAGTACATCATCACTTTCTTAAGCCGCTGCCTATTGGATGCCGAGACGAGGTACATGTTTTTAGAACATTTATGTTTGTCTCTTTATTATGCATGCACCAAACTTTGGCACTATCTTCTATCTAGTACATGTATTGTTACTTGTCAGACTGATGTCATAAAGTATATGTTGCAAAAGCCAATTCTAAGAGGGATAATTAGAAAGTGGGCTTATGCTTTAATTGAGTATGATTTGGCTTATGAACCCTTAAAAGCTATGAAAGGCTAAGTCATCGCTAATTTTATAGTTGATCACCATGTAGATGTCAATTGGAGTAGTGACGCTGCTTTGATTGAGGTAATACCATGGAAACTTTACTTTGATGGTTCGGCTTGCAAAAATGGCCAAGGTGTTGGAGTTGTGCTCATATCGCCTAACGGTATGAGTTTCGAAACCTCGGCCCGATTAGAATTCCCTTGTACTAATAATCAAGCTGAATATGAAGCTTTGTTGTTAGGACTTGAATTGCTAAGATCTATGGGTATTAAATATGTTCATGCATATGGTGATTCACTATTAATAGTCCAACAAGTAGCTAGACTTGCTCAATGTTTTAATGGTTTGCTAAATAGCTACTTGGATAAATGTTTAGACATAATTTGAAATTTCACATGTGTCTAGAGAAGCTAATTCAATAGCAAATGACTTGGCTCAGCAAGCATCTGACTACCAAATTAAAAGAGGTAAATTTTTCGCACAAGAAAGGCCGATGCTAGGAACTATTTCAGTGCCCGAGTCAGAACATATCGGTCTGACTGGCCTGATACGACCGGTTCGACTGCAAGCTCCTGGTCGGTCTGACCACCCCGTGCCAGTTGTCCAGCAACGACCGGTCTAACCAGCCCTCTATGACCGGTCTGACCGCCCCGTGTCAGGAATTTTCAAGACACGGGGGGCGAGCCAAGGTTTGTAATTTAAATGCCAATTTAGAGGAAGATTTGGCGAGCACTTCAGGAAGTCGTGGGGATGATTGGAGGACTCCAATTATTCAATATTTAAGATATCCTAGCAAGCGGGTTGATCGGAAAGTTTGGCGGCAAGCGTTTAAATTTGTGCTACTTGACGGTGAGTTGTATCGTCGAACTATAGACGGGGTACTTTTGATATGTTTGAATACCGATCAATCTAGGCTTGCTGTGGGTGAAGTACATGAAGGTCTATGCGGTACTCATCAGTCGGCCCAGTAAATGAGTTGGATGCTCAAAAGAGCGGGTTTTTATTGGCCGACCATGACTGAAGACTGTTTAAAGTATTATAGGGAATGTGAAGTTTGTCAAAGGTTTGGTAATATTCAGTTGGCTCCTGCATCTTTACTTAACCCTATTATCAAGCCATGACCATTCTGAGGTTGGGCCTTGGACTTCATCAGCCAAATCTATCCTTCCTCATCAAAAGGGCATCGGTTCGTGTTGATGGCTACAGATTACTTCACCAAGTGGACCGAGGCCGTGCCTCTAAAGAACATGACGCAAAATGAGGTAATTGATTTCATATTGAATTACATTATACACAGATTCGGTATTCCTCAAACTCTTACTACAGATCAGGGTGCTTCATTTGTTTCTAAGGAAGTATGCGATTTTGCTGAATCTTAGGGTATAAAGTTGGTAAACTCTTCACCATACTATGCTCAGGCCAATGGTCAGGCCGAATCTAGTAATAAAACTGTGATTAAGCTCATTAAGAAAAAGATTGAAGAGTTTCCTAAAAGGTGTCATGAAGTGCTTTATCAAGCATTGTGGGCCTATAGAGTTGCAAAGCATGGTGCCACCAAAGCAAGTCCATATGAGTTGGTGTATGTACAAGACGTCATTTTACCCGTGGAGGTAAATCTTAGCTCTTTAAGGTTGCAATATGGCTTATCGGTCGATAAGTATGATACTCTTTTGAAGGATAATTTAGAAGAGGTGACTGATAAGAGCTTAAGAGCTCTATAAGCAATAGAAAGAGACAAAATAAGTGTGGCTAGAGCTTATAATAAGAAGGTAAGAGCAAAATCGTTTCAAGTTGGTGACCTGGTTTGGAAGACGATTTTGCCTTTAGGCACTGAGAGCCCAAAATTTGGTAAATAGTTGCCTAGTTAGGAAGGTCCTTTTAGAGTTGTTGAAATCGCTCCTGATAACGTGTATTTGTTAGAGTAGATGAAAGGAGAGCGATTTCGTAGGGCTTTGAATGGTAGATATTTGAAAAAGTACTTCCCAAGCATACGGAAAAACGCTAGATGTGTCGGAAGGCCGATATAAAGCATATCGTGATGAGGATATCACTAGCTCGGATATGACCATGATTGTGAGCAAACAAACTAAGGTGCATGCTTTCTATGTTAGATTTAAATTTTATTTATTTGAACCATGGATGCTACACCATGAGATACTTTTATTTACAGAAATTTTCACATGGATCAAGCGACACGTTGAGAGTGCACAAAGGGCATGGAACATCATGGAAGTTGATTGGGGACAAAGTCAAGGCCATGAAATCATAATATACAATTTTGGGACATTATTTATGTGCCAAGAGAATGTGGATATTAACTTCTACACATTTTTGACTTGGATTTAGACTACATGGACAGTAACAAATTCAAACATGAACAACTTTTACATGGCAGGTCCGATTTGTATGATTGTGGACTTTTTGGAAAGCTTGAGAAGTCCTCTTTCCAACAGATGCATATACACTTCCAGATTTGATCCGAGGAGATTGCAATAACCAAAACAATGCGTGTTACTCAGACTCGGACTTCAAGGAGAGCACGAGATTCACACATGCATATCTTTCACATGGAAGCTCCGATTTAGATGATATTGGACTTTTTAGAAAGATGAGGATGTCTACATGGAAGATAATATATTTATTCCACCAAAAGAATCCCGACCAAGGCTTAAGGATCTAAGTTTCTTTTTTCTAGTAATTCTGTTTTGGAAATAATTAGTTTCCATATGTAAAAAGTTTCCAAACTTTGGGGACGTCCCTAGGGTATAAATACCCCTAGAGACTTCAGTTGTAATTTGGGGGGTTTTGATTAGATAAAAGTTTAGCTAATGCTACTTGTCCGTGTAAACCCGTGATTGGTTAGATCGCCAGTTTCACGTTTCAGAACCCCAACTACCCTTTGTGCGTCTTTCATATCCAGCAATTATAGTTGCTCCTTTATCTTGTTCTTGCTCATTCTTTGATTGCTTGCAGGAACAAGGTTGATCACCGATAAGATCAACAACCCTTGGAGTTGGTGTATCGATCGCTAAGGCGCAACACAAACATCTCATACGGTTGTAGTCAGGTCGTCAACGTCATCTCCTTCCAATCAAAGTTATCTTATCTCTATCCTCTCACCGAAAGATCGGGCCACCCAATGCTCATCAAGTGGTATCAGAGCTATAGTTGATCAGTGAGAGATTTTGAGTTATCATTTTTTCCCTACAGTCTAGTAAAAGCCACACAAAAAATAGTTTACCCGAGAACTAAGCCTCTTTGAGCTTTTTACTAGTTCTGCTTGGTATCGGCTTTTTGAGTTTTTGGTTCCATCGTCTTGTGAAGTTGTTGGTCTTAGTGTTTAGTTCGTTTAGAGTTTTGAGTTATTGTCACGTTTTTTACCACCGTGTTTTTTTCTGTCTATCAAGTGTTTTGGGTATTTTTATCCCTTAGTTTTTGAGTTCAAATCAAATTGGAGTCGGTTTGTTTGTTGGAATTTGAGAATAATTTGGGCAGGTTGTGCAGGTGTTACTAAAACTGTCATATCTCACACCTGCCTACTCGGATTGGAGAGTTTTGATATATTTTGGAAAGCTTACAACCACATCTGTGTTTTTCCTTTTAGAGTCATCTTCAGATTCAATAGTTTCCTATCTATTTTAGATCGTACATAGCTCGGGAGTCTTGCAGTAAGAATTTGTGTATACACCTCATCATTTGCTGTTCTTTAAAAAAAGATAGAAGGGTGCAAAAAAAGAAATAAAAAAAGCCTCACCAAAAAAAGAGAAAAAAGAGCGAAAGAGTGAAGAAAGAAAACTTGTGACAAAAGAGGAGGAAAGCTAGTTCTACCTTAATCGGTTTGGTGGTATCGTTTGTGTCTAGGCTCGCGTGTCTAGTACGTTCAAGCCTAGGACTAGCACAATTCCGACATTGAACAATTACTCAATTTGCTTATGCTAATGTGGTTCTAGTTTTCCTTGCTACATATTTCAGCCTACCTAGAGCTCCACAGATTTGACTACAGCTTGTACAACCAAGTGTTTGCCAAGGCATCGATACATCTAATCTCCAAGCTATTTGTGGTTAAGTCAGTGTACAACACCTCCTGCTTGTATTGGTAAGAACTTGTAAGAGCTTGATACAGGATTGAGCGAGTGATTTTTGGTGCCTTCACAATCTTGTAATTAATATGAGCGTACATATTATTTGTATATTTCTTGTCTACTACTAATCATGGCAGGGATACACAAGGAGATAAGATATAGTGAAGCTCAATATCAACATATTCATTGACACCTAAGGGATCAACACGATAAATATGAGGTATGTGATGAATTTTTATCTAGGTTCAAATGTACAATACCTTATTTTGAAGGAAATTATGACCCTCATGCATATATTCAATGGGAGCTAGCTATAGATATTGCATTTGAAAAGTATAACATGTCTGAAAGAGAAAAGGTTATGGTTGCCTCTAAAGTGTTAGTTAAAGATGTTGCATATCATTGGAGACATCTTTGTAGACATGATAAAATACCTCAATCTTGGAAAGAATTAAAACAATATTTGAGAGATGCTTTTGTTCCTCCATATTATGCCGAAATTCTATTAAAGAAACTACAATGTTTAAAACAAGATAGCAAAAGTGTTTCCTCATACTATCATGATATGCATGCTTGTTTATTATGTTGTGCTATAGATGAATGTGAAGAAGCTACAGAACAAATGTTTTTACATGGGCTTAAAAAATAAATCCAAGAAATGCTTCTTCATGAAACATATAATTCTCTTTCTCGATTGTTTGAACTTGCGTGTCAAGCTGAATTTCAGATTACTATTGATTTAGACAAGACACCAATCGGTTTGCCCTCTAGTTCTACTGACTTTGAACAGGAAAAAGAGATCAAGTATGCACTTACATCATCAGAGAAGGTTTTGCAAGATAATATATGTGCTAAAATTAATCAAGGTGAGTGTGCTCCTCATCAAACACAATCATCTAATGTTCATGCTATTATAGAGCAACAATTAGTGGAATCTTTTGCTGAAATTTCTTTGTTAACAGATGATTTGCTTGAAACTCCTCATGACAAAGAAGAGTTGTGTGTTAATGCTTCACTTATATACATGCCACAACTAGTGGAAGAACGTGTTGTTTCTATTGTTAATTCCTCAAGCGTTGATTTTAAACATGTTTTCCACATTACTAATGAGAATGAAGAAATTAAATTGTTATCATCTTTAAATACATGGGGATATATTGAAATTATGGATCTTTGTGAGCTCACTTGTTTAAAAGAAAAATTATTTACAAGGTTTACTTTTCCATGTCATGCCAATGTTATTTTTCATATATTTGGCACATACCATAAGCAAGACATATACTTTTTGCATAGAGTTTACATATGTTCAGATTTGAAATTGCATGTAAAGCCTGAAAATAATTACCTTGAGCAAGTCATGTTAATTTATCCTACTGCCTCGAGAGTCTCTTGTTTTGATTTAAATACACAGGTTTGTTTTCAAGAAGGAGAGCATGTTAAGCTGTTCAACAACATCATATTTTTGTCTCCTTTCATCAAGGATGGTTCTTCACCGGCACATGTGAAACTAAATGTTAAGGTGAGTTGGTTTCCTCCTACTCATAGTGTAACAAAAGGACAAGTGATATTGCACAATGATATCTATTTTGTTAGGAGCTACAATGAGTGCGAATACAGGAACAAACCGAGGACGGTTTGTAGCCAAGAAGGAGAGAATGATGAGGACATCACTAGCTCAGATATGACCATGATTGTGAGCAAACAAACTAAGGTGCATGCTTTCTACATTAGATTTAAATTTTATTTATTTGAACCATGGATGCTACACCATGAGATACATTTATTTACAGAAATTCTCACATGGATCAAGCGACACGTTGAGAGTGCACAAAGGGCATGGAACATCATGGAAGTTGATTGGGGACCAAGTCAAGGCCATGAAAACATAATATACAATTTTGGGACGTTATTTATGTGCCAAGAGAAAGTGGAGATTAACTTCTACACATTTTTGACTTGGATTCGGACTGCATGGACAGTAACAAATTCAAATGTGCACAACTTTTACATGGTAGGTCCTATTTGTATGATTGTGGACTTTTTGGAAAGCTTGAGACGTCCTATTTCCAACAGATGTAGCTACACTTCCAGATTCGATCCGAGGAGATTGCAACAACCAAAACAATGCGTGTTACTCAGACTCGGACTTCAAGGAGAGCACGAGATTCACACATGCATATCTTTCACATGGAAGCTCCGATTTAGATGATATTGGACTTTTTGGAAAGCTGAGGATGTCTACATGGAAGATAATATATTTATTCCATCGAAAGAATCCCAGCCAAGGCTTAAGGATCTAAGTTTCTTTTTTCTAGTAATTCTATTTTGGAAATAATTAGTTTCCATATGTAATAAGTTTCCAAACTTTGGGGACGTCCCTAGGGCTATAAATACCCCTAGAGACTTCAGTTGTAATTTGGGGGGTTTTGATTAGATAAAAGTTTAGCCAATGCTACTTGTGCGTGTAAACCCGTGATCGGTTAGATCGCCGGTTTCACGTTTCAGAACCCCAACTACCCTTTGTGCATCTTTCATATCCAACAATTGTAGTTGCTCCTTTATCTTGTTCTTGCTCGTTTTTTGATTGCTTGCAGGAACAAGGTTGATCACCGATAAGATCAACAACCCTTGGAGTTGGTGTATCGATCGCTAAGGCGCAACACAAACGTCTCGTATGGTTGTAGTCGGGTCATCAACGTCATCTCCCACCAATCAAAGTTATCTTATCTTATCAACTCACCGAAAGATCGGGCCACCCGAGTCCCCATCATATTGCCCTTAGCTCGTTGTGCTTTTGGCCTACTAAAATTGGCCAAAACGCATGGGGCATGTGTTGATAGCAAAAAATGGCATTAATGGTCAAAATTATCAAAATATCACTTTTTCGTAGTTTTACCGAAAATATGCCGAGACCTGGCACTAGCCTGTCCAACCGGTAAGTCCTTGTCGGTTCGCTCGTGAATCGTTTGTTTCATCCACGTAACGGATTTCTATAGGTTTTTATCACTTTTTATTGGTAATTCGATCTCATGGCCGAATTACTTTGATCTCTTGGTATTTTTTGCAGTGTTTCACCGTCCCTGACTTCCCCAAGAAGTTTGGGCATGATCCATCAATGGGAGGACGGGCGTCGGAGCCCAGAGATCGCTTTCCAAGAGTAGTTAGTCTGACCAGAGGTCACCCCCGGTCCGACCGTCCCGTGTCGTGCCATCATCTGACGTGCCAGCACATCACAGTCCAACTGGCGGCACGATGCCGGTCTGACCAGACCCCGCAGGGGACTCCGAACGCCCTTCATGTCGGAGATTGCATCGAGCCGGAGGTAATTTTAAGTCGAAGTTTGTTTTTCGCATTGTCTTCGAGGCCTCTGAAAACCTTCGGTCCGACCGGGGTTAAACCCTCGGTCCGACTGACCGATAAGCTGAAGGTCCCTTCAGGGTCTCTTCGGGCCCCTTCTCATCCGTGTGCTGAAGGCCCCCTTCGGCGAGGGCTTCGCACTACCAGTCCAACCGGCAGTATACCTTCGGTTCGACCAGACCTCTCTGGTCGGTCCGATCGCCTATCAGGCTTCGGTCCGACCGGCCTTGTTCTGGCCAGTTGGGTTTTGTTAGGTTTTTAGCATTTTAATTACTTTCCAACATTTCGGTTAATTGAGTAATTTTAGAATTATTATTATTTGATTGCTTGGTGACTCCGTTATCCCCTTACCATGGTTTAAGGATTGTCGGAACACGACGTCAACGTCTCGCAACATTTTTGGATCATCGAACTGACCCAAGTGCGGGGCACGTTTTCGTGTCAACACATCTTTTAGATCTAATTGAGCGCTTTCAAGCTCAGTGTCCAAAGTTTCTCTCTCATCGACCCTTTCTATGTACCTAGACTTAAGAGAAATCATGTCACCTAGCAGTACCTCACATGTGGGACACTTAGCATCCTTAGGAAGGCAACGAGAAGAAGTCAAACACTCAATCTTGCTATTTGTAGTAGCAACCACACCGGTAAGCTCATCTAACCTCTTATTGTCCTTTCTAAGAAGTTTGTCATGATACTTTAACTCCTTACTAATTTCCTTAAGCAAATCAAGAATGTCAAGCTCATGAGGAGTTACCTCCTCCTCGTCGGTGTCGTCGTCGGAGCTGCTGGTGTCGTCCTTGTCCTCAAAAGCCATGCTGCAAAAGCTCTTGCAAGACTTGTTGTTGTGCTGATGTTGGGTCTTGTGCTTGTGCTTTCCCTTGTCGGAGATGAGGCAAACACCGACCAGATCAACATTGTCCTTCTTCTTCCCCTTCTTGATGATGATATCCTCATCGCTCAAGCTTGATAAATACAAAGAAGACGATGATCAATTTATGAAGCGACTTTCAATATCGGCGAGGAAGGCTTTGTCTCGCCTTTTGATCTCTCGGCAGTAATCTTTCATGGATTTTCGAAAGAACTTTGACTTGGGATTCTTCTTGGAGTAGTCGTTCTTGCTGGAGTAGTCGTGCTTGCTAGAGACGTAGGAGCCACTGCCGATACCCTTCTTTTGTAGTCATTCAGTTTGGGGCAGTTAGCGATGAAGTGACCTAGATCGCCACACTCAAAACAACCAAGTATGGTGCCATGCCTCTTGTTCATTCTCTTATCATATACGCGTCGAAAATGGTTGTTAAAGGGGCAAAGGTCATCATCTCCTAGAGTGTCCAGCTGCTCTTCAGTGATATTCATCAAAGAAGAAAGAGAAAAGTTGTGACATGTGATAGACTTAGTGGTGGTCGCAAAGGTCATGCTCTTGGAGCTAGATCCAGTGAGATTTGATTTCAACTGGATATCAACCTCAGAGGCCTTGAGCTTGCTTAAAAGCTTTATGATAGTCAAGGTATCGTATCCAACACTTTCACCAATGGAGGATACCTTGACCTCCCATAACTTAGGATCTAAGATATGAAGAACCTTGAGAGCTTGGTCATGGTCCGTCACCAACTGATTATGCTCATCCTTGTTAGCACAAAGCTTGTTGATGATCGACTGAAAGTGACCAAACAAGTCCTCAATAGGCTCACCTGACTTTTGTGAGAAATTTTCATACTCACGTTGGTAGGTATGATAGAGTCGAGCCTTGAACTGAGTTGTCCCCTCATGGTGTTATTGGAGGGTAGCCCAGATCTCTCGAGAAGTATCGAGATAGATCACACGCTCAAATTCAGTGAGACCTAAACCAGAAAATAGAATGCTCACTATTTTGTTGTTCTCATGCTCCACGACTATTACCGCAGTAGATCGCTCAGCAAAAGGATAGACAATGAAAGTAGCATGAACACACATGTCCCAAATTTTCGATCCCTGGATCAGTAAATAAGCTCATATGCAAGTCTTTCAATAATTATAGCCAAGGGACTCAAGGGATGGGACCTTTCCCGAAAAAAGTCATAGTCGCTAACTTGGGTTAGAACCAGTTAAGGTATAGAAAAACCCTAACCAAGATCTGATACCACTCTTAGGATGAAGAGTAGTGACCAGAGGGAGGGGGTGAATTGGTGCAAAAACAATTTCGCAAATCTCCAAAAAAACCAGATGCTATCACTCTCCTAATAGTTGAGATATATAGTAACAGATCGAGAGATCAAAAGAAATCAAAAGGATCACTCAAATTTTCCCTGAAAGAAATGCCACAAGCATTAAAAGATACACACCGACACTCAGACATTGCATTGAATATTTGACATTCATGCAGAAACTCATTCACACATTAACCAAATATTTCAACAAGCGTAACACTGACTAGCTCATTGGCAAACTCACAAGTGAAGTAAAAATATCATCAAAAAGGTTACATACATTTAGTTGGCATTTCATCAAGCACATGGAAAACACAAAATACTCACAGGTATTTAATTGAACAAACAAAATGCAGGATAAGATAACATGGTTACTTACACTTATTTATGATAAGGAAGATGGCTTGATGCAGACGTTGTCCTAGCACAAGTGGTTGGAGTAAGCAAAACTCTAACCTGGGGGAAGATGATTCCAAGTGGCGAAGGGCCTAGTGCTGGTCACTGAGCTCCACATGCGCGTGCTTATCGAGGAGAAGAAGGCAACTACAGGTCAAGCCGACGATAGGCCTGAGGCAAAGAAGAAAGTGCGTCCACCAAGTGCACATGATCTAGGCAGTGTGTGGACCTGCCTTGGGCTGTGCAAGTGCTGGCCAAGGGCGGAGAACCATGGGCACACGCGCTGAAGGTTGTTGGCCTTGGGCCACGCATGCTGGTAGACTGTGGTAGGAACACGAGCGCAATGAGTAGAACACATGCACAAGGCCAAACGACAGTAGACATTTTATAGTCTTGGGCCGGGTGAACGGATATTGTCAGTGATGCAGACGAAGGAAAAGCCATGTGCGCCGAACAAGGAAGAAAACCATACAGACGGTGACTACAGAGGAAACAACTAGGGACCTGCCAAGGACCACCTATAGGGAGATTAGAAGGATATTAGTAGATGATTAGTATGAGTTAATAGCAACTTGAGAGTCAAGTAAGGATTAGTAGTAAACTTGAGAGCCAAGTTAGCTGAGTTATAAATAGAGAGTATTACACTTGTATGAGAAATGAACAAGAAGAAAGGATTAGAAGGAACCGTCGGCTCATGCTTGGGGGTTTCTAGGCTGAGATTACTTTTCTGTTTACTGTGTTAGCTACTGTTCTTGTGTTCTTGCTGTGATTGTGATTGGGTCGCTGACAGGACCCTTCCGGCGGTTGTGGTGTGATAGAAAAAGTTGTGACCCAAGATGTAGCTGGCTGCGGTAGAAAGCCAAACGGTGTCTTAGAGAGGCAAGAGGAGAAGGCAACCAGTTTGATTAATAATTGTTGAACTATGGAGGGTCGATGTCCCTGGCTTTTATAGCCGACACAAAGAAACAAGAAAATACCAAACTGCCCTAGGATTTTTTATGGACATAGTGCTCAAAGGTCAAAAAAATAAAATAAAATACTATTCCTATATATTTTTCTCAATGCTTCACTTGCGTGGATTCCACGGCTTTGCATCAGGTATGTTGATCTTCACGTGTACGGTTGATGTGGTCGATGGTTTTGAGACCAAACCGCCAAAGCACTTGCCACCCTTGCACTGTGTATTTGGATTGGACCACCACGACCCCGCGGCTCTCTCAGCCCAACAATCGCCCATCCGTCTACCCGAGTCACATCGGCCAACGCCACGGAAAGTCGCTTCCTCCAAAGTGCCTCCCTTTATAGTGCCCCTTCGAAGTGCCTCCCCTCGGAGGAATTTCTCATCTTCTCTTCTCCTCTGTTGACAATCACTCATCATCTGGGAGCCATTAGGCCCACGATCTTCACCATGGATCCACATCAGAAGAGACGTTAGATTTTTGGGTCTCATATGTTAGCCACCTGCTCCAAACCATGTTAGTTATTTTCTGTCAATGTGGAATACCACGTAGGCAAAACCACCTTCTCAAACCGCCTCAAGGAGTAATTTTCCCAGTATATGACAGATAAAGAGATTAATAATCCGATTTTGTACTTTAGAGGAATATTTGTCTTCAGGTATATATTTGAGGGGTTAAGTAGACTTTTTCTTTCTTAAACTTGCAAGTCTCCAACTGCATATTGTCTTAGGTTGTCACAATGATTTGGGTGTGCTGCAATTTAGCTACAACATGCATATACATTTTTTCTTTAGAGTATGTTTGGATTTAAACACAAGGCAGAGAACACTACACAAGATTATATAAAAAGTCTGAGACATCAAACACTCTAATAATTTTATAATTTATCACCATAAAAAATGACAATAATTTATGCCATCATATCTTATATATTGTTGACTTATATGTTTTCATGTGTCATTGTCACGAAGTGTCAATATAATTAAGGGATCATATTAAGATTTACAATGGTAGAGCTTGTCTTCCTGGTGTGAAGGCTATGAAGGTTGTAGGGATGAGATACCAGTGGTCAGGTGCTAGGCTGCCGACAACGTGTGGGCACCAAGATATCATGACTTGTGGGCAAGTGAGAGGTGGAAGATTGGGGGGAAACCTAGGCAACACATTTGTTGCTAGGCTTACTTTATTTCATGACCCATCTATGGTATTTATAACTCCTAATAACAATCTAATTTGATATCTTATCTCTATCTTTAAAAAAGAAAACAACTAAATCAAATGAGGAAATTTAGCCCCTGATTGAGCCTCTAATTGGGCCTGCGCCTCTTATAGTGTAGACTGGTCCTAACATCTCTCCCAGCCTCTTCAAACTGCTCGACCCCAAGCTGAATGTTGGGGTAGGTGTCCTTGAATCCTTGGAGCTAGTCCCAGGTGGCGTAAGTGGTAGACATATTGTGCCATTGCACAAGAACGTGCCACACACCCTGGCGGAGATGAGCATGTAGGACACGCTCGAGGGTTGGTAGGAGACGGTCGTCCAACGTGGGTGGTAGAGGTACGTTGGTGGTGTTTTGAAGGGTCTATGTGGAAGACATCATGGAGGCAAGAACCCTCTGACAGATGGAGCCGGTAGGCCACTTGGTCGAGGTGCTCCACAACTTAGAAAGGCCCCGCGTAGCGGGGGCCAAGCTTCCCTTTGGCCCAAAGCTTGAGGGATTGAGTTGTTCGGTGGATGAGGCACAACCATACCAAGTCACCCACCACAAATTCTAGGTCACGGTGGTGTGCATTATAGTATCGCTTGGAGAGTTGCTAGGCCTAAAGAAGATGTTGCTAAACCTTGGTGAGGAAGTCATCGTGCTCTCTAAGGAGGCTATCCATCGTGTCCATGCATGTGGTCCCCTCCCTATACGGCAACAGCGGTGGGGATGACCGACCGTAGACCACATGAAATGGTGTGGCACGTAGGGTGGTGTGGAATGATGTGTTGTAGCGATACTCCACCTATGGCAGCAAGTACACCCATTCTCGGGGTCGATCTCTTATGATGCAACATAGGTACATGGCGATCACTTTGTTGATGACCTCAGACTGGTCATCAATCTATGGATGAAAGGTCGTGCTCATGCAGAGGGAGACACAAGACATCTTAAAAAGGTCATGCCACACATTGTTGGTGAAGACTAGGTCCCTATCACTGAAGATGGAGTAGGGGAAGTCATGTAGGCAGACGACTCCATCAAAGAAGGCCCAAGCGACGAACATGGCAGAGTAGGGGTGGTTGAGGGCAATGAAGTGCTCATACCTGGAGAAGCGGTCGATGATGGTGAGGATGACAAACTTACCGTGTACTTTGGGAAGGCCCTCAATGAAGTCCATCGAGATGTTAGCCCTCACTTGGGATGGCACGTCCAGGGGCTGTAGGAGGCTGACTGGATGCAGGGTCTCCATCTTGTTATACTAGCACATGCTTCATATGCATACCAGATCCTGCACCATGGTGCAATGGCACGGGATGAAGAAGTTGCCATGAAGCCGCTGAAGGGTCTTTTGGATGCCCTCATGTCCCATTGTATGGTTAAGGAGAGGACACGATGGTGCAGGTCCTATTGCGCTGGTGTTGGCGTAAAAGATTACGCTAACAGGTTTCTGTAGAAAAGAAACTAACAAACGAAGTGTTTGCGAAGCAAACTGTTCTAAGCCTCAGAAAGGATAATAGCTTAGAATAGTTCGAAAGTGTGTATTGAATCACTTGTAATCGGTCCCCATTACAGGGTGAAATGGGGGGTATTTATAGGCCTAAACATTAAGGAAAAGACCTATTTACCCCTCTATTACAACCGACATTAAGGAAACTATTCGGTTTCCTTAATAGGGCTAAAATGGTAAAAGACTAATCTAATAGGATAGAAGATAAGTCTTCCATCTTAGCTGGCAGAAAAGATCCTGAAGGGCTTTGGTTCGAAGACATACTTCGAACTAGTGCCTGTCTTCGGGCTTCTAACGAGGTTCTGGGCATCTTCGAAGGTGGTCTTCGGACAATCTTCGAATTGATTGACTGCCTTTATGCTGCTTCGGCAATAACCCCGAAGATGAGATATTTTCCCCCAACAGTAGCCCCTCGAATACGCTTCTCCGTTTGACCTGTAACGTTAGGAGAGCAGTATACGGAAAGAAAAGATAACCAATCATAGGGGTTATTGGTTTTTATTTTATCTTCGAAATGCATGAAGATATGAACTTCGAATCAATCATAAGGTAATTACTTTTCGAACTATCTTAGAACTGACTCAGGAAGTTCGAAAGTCTTTTTAGACTTAGAAAAAATAGCCGTTAGTTCCTGTTTCTAACGGAAGTTATATGATGCGTTATTTCCGGAGGAAAATAACGGGCGGGAATGCGAAAAGGCAGAGCCCAAACGGTAACCAACGGAACGATTAGGCTATAAATAAAGAGCCCAAAACTTAGCCGATTACCTTTTCACCGCTTTCTCTCAGTTAAAAGCTTTTGAGCCCTTTGAGTTCTTGAGCCCTAGCCTCTGAGTTCTTGAGCCCTAGCCTCCATTCCTTCAGATCAATCCAGCAACCGCGATGGTGAAGACCAAGGGATCTGCGCCTCCTTCGGCCTTGGCTCGGCAGCAGGCAGCCGCAGCAGCAGCAGCGGCGACATTGGCGGCGGCACCTTCGATGCAGACGGGAACATCCATGGCGGCAGGGGGAGAAATCCCCAAATCCTCGATGACCAAGGTCTGTCTCCAGCTTCGACTAAATACTTGGATCAGTCTTTTGAGTTAGGACCCTCTACCTGCAAGAGAGAATCTTTGGCAATCACAGCAGGGGGAAAGATTAGCAATGGGGTTATGGTTCGAAGGCCGGGCAAAGAATCAATTCCATCACCAAGACCCGGAGAGGTCGTAGTGTTCGAAGCTTTTTTCGAAGCAGGCTTAGGCCTCCCTGCTGTGGATTTCTTGGCCGAAGTTCTTGACCTGTTTCATGTAACCCTCCCCCAGCTGTCTCCGAATGCCGTAGCTAGATTAGCTATCTTTGAATGGGCGCTGAGAGCCGAAGGTTGTGAGGGGAGAGCTGAAATCTTCGCTGCGCTTCATAGAGCAACTTGTCAGCCGAAGACCTTCGTAGGCTCCGGAGGTGAGAAAGTAGTGGTTGCCTTCGGAAGCATCAATTTTAGGCTTCGAGACGAATATGCTCTGCGATTCCCTGCTAAGGCCATCAATGCTAGATGGTACACTGATTGGGTACTGAGATGGTTTTATGCCGAAGTCGGGGCTAGCAGTCCTCTGGCTGGGCCCCTCAAAGAAATCCGATTTCGGAAAGAAGCCCTAGTGCAACCTGACGAAGGCCAACTCGAAGCCCGCCTGAACCTGCTTGAAAAAGTTAGCCGAAGGCTCAGTATGCGAGACTTGGCTGAAGAATTCATCGGTCTTCAAATTCCTCCACTGATGGCCAACTGGCCTATCATCTTCGAAGATGACTCCGAAGGCGGCCTTCGCAAAATCAATTATACTTCGAGCCCTGCAGGTAACTTCGAAACCAACATGCATTGTACATATTTACTTCGAAGAAAGACTAACTCGAATTATTTTTTAGCTTCTTCAGACCCTATTACATCAGAGCAAATCGTAAGGGCTTCGGAGAAGATTCTGGGTGCTCCAACTCCGTCGGAAAAAGAATGGCGAATCAAATTAGTCGGAAGTTGGGAGCGATTTAACAGAGTATGGGGAATGCTGGAGTTAACTCCACCCCCTCTGATGGATTGGGTGCCTCAGGAGAAAGGCCCCAAGAAAAGAGTAGCTGAAGCCGGAGCTTCAAGTTCAGCAAAAACTCCGGTGAAGAAGGTGGCTCGGAAGCCAAAGAATCTCGCACCTTCGGATCCTGCTCCTTCAAGCTCAAGAACCTCACTTTCTGGTTCTAAAGAGGATGAAGGTATTTTATTAGTGAAATTAATTGATGAAGATGCAGCTCAACGAAATATTCACATTGAAGATACTGCAGGTATACCGGAGCCCCAAGCTAACATCGAAGAAGTAAGAGCTCCGGATACCCAGGAGGAACAAATCGAAGCCCCTATGGGTGTAGATGAGGCCGAAGTACCTACGAACGTACCGGAGTCTGGAGATAATGCTGATCAACCAAGGACTTCGGTAGTTCAAGAAGATACAACTCAGGCCGGAGTTCCTGTGGATGAAGGTGGGGACGAAGTCACTATGGCTTCGATTCCCGAAGAAGTAACGAGGACTCCCCAGGACGATGCTCCTGCAGTCCAAGATTTAGCGGCTGATTCGGATGAGGACTACACTTTTGATCCTCCGATCAGTCCGGTGCTCGATATTCCAGAGAATGTCGAAGGTAAATTTTGCATAATTCTTATAATTTTTGCAAAATTATACAATGTGTAATATTTTTGTTTTTTTAGAGCCTCCTGTTGTCGAAGTATCCCTCGAAGATACAATTCAAAGACCTTTGACAACTTCGGAGCCGCAACCGGAGGTTACTCTACCGGGCCTGGAAGAGGAAAAAGACACATAGAGCCTCTCCCTGCTCAAGGATCGACTTCATCTGAGTCAACAGATGAAAGTGAATCGACTGAGGGGGGGCCATCTTCAGAAGTTCCTAGGGCCTCAGAAGAACTCTCCGGACCTTCACTAAGCAGAGCTGATCAGAAGGCTTCAGTAATGCTTCCTCTCATAACTCCATTTTTGGAGGAGAAAACCGCACTTGGGACTTTGGTTAAACCTTTGGGTGAAGCCAGTCGCAAAGTCGGGGAAACAGAACTGGTAGCTCTTTTAAGTAGAGTGAAGGGTTCGGAGCTTAACCTTGCTGTGGAAAGAGCAGCTTATCAGGTATAAAGCATCTTCGAACCAAATAGCAAATTATATATGAATAATTTCTTATTTCAATTTTTCTTTTTTCTTAGCAAGCAGTCTTAGCCCGCGCTGCGGCTTTATCGAGTGAAAACGAAATTGCTCAACTTCGGGAAGAGAACGAAGCTCTTCAAAGAAATTTTAACTTCTCCGAAGGTCGAGTAGCTCAAATGGACAATGTAATATTAGCAGAGCGAAGGGCTAGGCAAAGCTTGGAGGCTGCGAAGAAAGAGCTCGAAGCTGAAAGAATTGTGCTTCGAGCGGAGATTGAAAGACTGCGGACGGAGGATGCTGCCAAGGGGTCTGAACTTGTAAGACTACAAGAAGAGGCTGGCCAACTCCGGACTCAGAAGAATGCTTTGACTACGGAGAATGCTAGAATCTCCGGAGTTTTAGCGGAAACGACTTCGGCCAAGGATGCACTTAATGCGGAAAAGCTCAAGTCTGAGAAGGTGGCTTCGGAGGTCATCGAGCAGATGTTAGGTGTCTTGGAGTACTTCGGTACTACTGGATCACTACCTTCGGATGACAATGTGACTCTGCTGCGCCGGTTAAAAAGGATCCAAGGAGCAGCGAAGCAAATGAAGACGGCAGGCATGCGTTATGGAGAACTCTCCGGACAAGTGTCTGCCCTTGGATTACTTCGTTACTACGAGGACTTGGGCCGAACAATCACTCCGAGCGCAGAGGGCTCCATCATCTTCGATGACGCGAGACTTTTGACTCCTTCCGAAGGCGTAGCTGCTGCTTGGCGAGCCTTCCAAACTTCATGGAGAGCCGAAGGTCGTTCTGCGATCAAGGCTTGGATTGATGAAGGCCAACGCCAGAAGCAAGTTCGGAGCCAAGCTTCGAGCAGTCAACCTCCGTCGAACCCGCAGGTTTAGGATTATTTAGGATTTTTTTTGATTATGTAAAGCTGATGCTTGTAAATATTTATCAATGAAAGTCTTGTTTGTCATATTTTTAGGCTTTGCCTCTTATGGAAGATATCGAAGTGTTAGAGCTTAACAGCGAACTTCGCTCACTGTGGAACACCTTCGAACTTCTAAAGAGTTATAAGCGTCCTCGATTTCTTATTCCTCGAGATGACTCCGGCGTTATTGCGCCCGAAATAATCAAAGACATATTGTCTTACATTAAAGAGGAAGATAAAGAGATTGACGCAAACACCTCGTCTTCTGAAGACACTAATTGGTCCGAAGACGAAGGTGAAGCCCAAAATAAAAGATCTGAAGATCTTAGAAGCTGGGAAAGAAGCCCCGAGCGGCTTCGAACTTGGGCCGAGCTTCAACAAGAGCAGAAGGATTTTAGAGCTTCGAAGGGGAGGAAGAGAGTTAAACGTAAAGTTCTTAGAACTTCCGATGTTGGAACTAGTCGTTCCACCCCTAGCTCTCGAGACCGAAGAGGTCTTCGATTCCTTCTTGGTATAGATACCAATTTTTCATAGTGTAATCTGTAAACACGTTTATTTTAATAATGAATGCCGATTTAAAATTGTCTCCATATTTACTAGCCCCTCTTTGGGTTTAAGCAACTTCGAACTGTATTCAAAGATGGTTATGCGCAAAGAAAAAACTTCGGAGTACAATTTTTTGGACGCATATGAACAGACATTCAAAGCTCATGGCTTAAATGCTGTTTTGCTTTAGCCACCTTCGGCTGTTTTTGCAGAAGTCTACCAGCCGGAGCTTGGACTTCGCAGAATTTGGCCACCTTCGGCTCTTTTTTGCAGAAGTCTACCAGCCGGAGCTTGGACTTCGCAGAATTTGGCCACCTTCGGCTCTTTTTTGCAGAAGTCTACCAGCCGGAGCTTGGACTTCGCAGAATTTGGCCACCTTCGGCTCTTTTTTGCAGAAGTCTACCAGCCGGAGCTTGGACTTCGCAGAATTTGGCCACCTTCGGCTCTTTTTACGGATGTCTGCAAGCTGCAGCTTGGACTCCGCAGATTTTGGCCACCTTCGGCTCTTTTTACGGAAGTCTACCAGCCGAAGCTTGGACTCCGTAGAATGTGGTATTGGCTCTTTTACGGATGCCTACAAGGTATCAGCTTGGGCTCCGGATGGATTTCAGCCACCACACCGGAGGCTTCGACTTTATGGGTACGAAGTCCGGAAATACAGCCCAGCTTGATGACACTTCCCTCTCGATCGACTTCCGTCCCAGCGCGTCCGCTCGGGAAACTAGGAGTGTCAAGGGGAAGGCAAACAGTAGGGTGTATGCTTTATTAATTTAGAGGTGATTACAAGCGAATTACAAGGAGCCCTTATGCAAAGTATCGCTTTAGGTGCTCCGCATGCCAAGTATGTGCTAACTCTTCACCTTCTAAATTAGCTAATTTGAATGAACCAGGGCGCCCTGAGCGGACAATTAGATATGGACCTTCCCATTTATTGCCTAACTTCCCTGGTGCTATAATGCTTCGTAGAACAAGATGACCCGGCCTTAACTCGCTGAGCTTAACCTTTGGGTCATACCAAGTCTTTGTCTGCTGATGATACTTTGATAAATTAGCTACAGCTCGAAGTCTTGTTTCTTCTGACAAATCTAACGAAGCTTGTCTTTCTTCTTCGATGTCTGGTTCGGTGCTGCGAAATGATCCCCCTTTGAGCTCCGTTGGAGTCATTGCTTCATCTCCGAATAGTAGTCTGAACGGAGTAAAACCTGTGGACCTTGTTTGCGTAGTCCGAATGGACCACAGAATCTTCGGAAGCTCTTCGGTCCACAGTCCCTTTGATAATCCTACTATTCTTCGATTTAGCCCTGATAAAATATTTCCATTGGCTCGTTCAACGGCTCCATTCGACTGAGGATGTCTCACTGCAGCAAAACATAGCTGAATGCCTAGGTCTTCGCAAAACTTCCTGAAGGGTTCTGCGTCGAACTGTGTTCCATTATCAACTGTGAGATATCTAGGCACTCCGAACCGGCAAATAATGTTCTTCCAGAAGAATTTCTGTACATTATTCGAAGTGATAGCTGTTAAGGGCTCTGCTTCTACCCATTTAG
Organism: Zizania palustris; assembly: GCA_019279435.1. NCBI lineage: Eukaryota > Viridiplantae > Streptophyta > Magnoliopsida > Poales > Poaceae > Zizania > Zizania palustris. Next base: position 18,231,727 of record JAAALK010000283.1, read on the forward strand.
AAAAATATTCAATGGCTACCACTGCGAACTTCAGATTTCCCTTTGCTAACGGAAAGGGACCAATTAGATCCATACCCCATCTGGCCATAGGCCATACCGGAGCAATGACTTGGAGAGCTGTTGGTGGGCGATGACTCCGTCGACCCATCCACTGGCATCCTTGACAAGTGCGGACCAAGCTCTCCGCATCAGCTGTTATTGTGGGCCAATAAAGCCCCTGGCGAAGTGTTTTTCCTGCCAGAGCTCTAGGGGCTAAATGACTTCCACAAAGGCCTTCGTGAATTTCTCGAAGAATTTCTTGGCCTTCGGCTTGAGATATACATCGGAGTAGAGGGGAACATACTCCGGCCTTGTATAATATACCATTGATTAACTGATAGTTTCTTGTTCTGAGCTTTAATCTTGACAATTGGGGCTCTTCGGGCAAATTTGTTCCTCCTTGCAAGAGTTCTATGATCGAATCTTTCCAATCTGCACTAGGAATGCAGAGAATCTCTGCAGAAGCAACTTGTGGCACCGAAGGTACATTGAGCTCCTCATAGAAAGCTTCGTCAGGCACATCCACAGCTCCGGCAGCAGCCTTCGCTAAAATGTCCGCTTGCACGTTTTCAGCTCTTGGTATACTCCGAATGGAAATACCCTTGAAATGTGCTTCGATCTTGCGAATTTCTTCCAAGTACTTTGCAAGCTGTGGATGTCGGACTTGAAAACTTTTGTCTACGTGCCCTGCTACTATCTGAGAATCTGTTTTTATAATTATCCTTGTAGCCCCTAGAGCACGTGCTTTCCGGAGTCCCAATAAAATTCCTTCGTACTCCGCTATATTATTGGTAGACTTAAAGTTGAGTCTTGCGGAGTACATTGCTCTTTGTCTTGATGGTGAAATCAATACTGCCCCAATGCCTGCTCCGGATGCTTGGAAAGCCCCATCGGAGTAAATAGTCCAAACTCCGTCATCTGATTTCTCCGGAGTCAACTTCGCAGGTGGAGTCCACTCTGCTACGAAGTCTGCTAGGACGTGAGATTTGATAGCTGTCCTTGCCAGGAAAGATATGCCGAAGGGTGCTAGTTCTACTGCCCACTTTCCAATCCTTCCAGTGGAATCTTTGCTTCGGAGCATATCTCCTAGAGGATATGAAGTTGGTACAATTACATTATGAGCCAAAAAATAATGTCTTAGCTTCCTCGAAGCCATTATCAGAGCATAAACGGACTTCTCAAGTTCGGAGTATCTTGTCTTCGCTCCTGACAATGCTTCGGATACGAAATAGACAGGATTTTGGACCAACTTCCCATTGATATCCGCTTCTCTGACAAGGACTGCGCTGACAGCTGAGCCTGTAGCTGCAAGATACAGAAGTAGGGTTTCGTCCGCAATAGGCACCGTAAGTGTAGCAAGATTGCTAAGATAATCTTTAATATCTTCGAAGCTTTTCTGACACTCCGGTGTCCATGCAAAATCTTCGGACCCTTTCAAAGCTTTAAAGATTGGCAAGCTCCTCTCCGCAGACCTTGATAAAAACCTGCTAAGTGCGGCCAGACGTCCAGTCAGCTTTTGCACTTGCTTTAAATTCTCCGGAGGAGCCATCTTCTGCAGCGCAGTTATTTGAGTAGGGCTACCTTCAATTCCCCTGCTTGAAACTAAGTACCCTAACAACTTTCCAGCCTTAGCTCCGAATATACATTTTTCGGGGTTAAGACGGATCCCACATGCCCGAAGGCTATTGAATGTTTCTGCTAAGTCTAGGCTATGTTGGTGCTTTAAAGCACTCTTTATTACAATATCATCCATATAGGCCTCCACATTGCGACCTAGTTGATGACCTAGAGCCTTAGCAACTAATCTTGAAAAAGTAGCCCCGGCATTTCTTAGGCCGAAGGGCATTCTTACATAGCAGAAGACTCTCGAAGGAGTTACAAAGCTCGTCTTGATTTCATCTTCGCGCTTCAACCATATTTGGTGATAACCAGAATACGCGTCGAGGAAGCTTAGTAACTCCGAACCTGCAGTGGAGTCAACTAGTTGATCAATTCGGGGCATGGGGTAGGGGTCACGTGGGCACGCTTTATTCAAAGATGTGAAATCAATGCACATGCGCCACTTTCCGGAGGACTTCTTCCTGACGAAGACTGGGTTGGCTAACCATTCTGTATGGGCCACTTCTCTGATAATCCCAGCCTTCAACAGTTTTTCAACTTCGTCCTTAGCTAGAGCAGCTCTCTCTGCGGACATCTTCCGGAGCCCTTGTCGAACAGGCCGGGCCTTCGGGTTTACAAGCAAGCTGTGCTCAATAATATCCCGATCGACTCCGGTGATATCTTCGTCAGACCAAGCGAAGACATCCAAATTTTCTTCTACGACCTTTTCCAAGGAAGTTGCAACTTCGGGAGGTAAATCTTTACCAAATTGAAAGGTGTATTCTTTACCATCTTTGACAATGACCTTCGTTGCAATCTCTCCTTCGGGACTTGGTCTTGGAAATGACTTCTTCGAAGCTTCGGAGGAGGCTGAAAAAATTTCTCCATTATCTTGGACACTGTTTACTTGCCTCGGATCAAGAGGAGGACCATGACCATATTCTGCCCTCCGAGCCATGGCTTGATCTCCGAAGACTGTCAGGACCCCTGCTTGTGTGGGCATCTTTATGCACAAGTAGTTGTGATGCGCCACTGCTCCGAACTGATTCAACATGCCTCGTCCGAAGATGACATTATAAGCATACGGGGCATCTACCACATCAAAGATAACTTCTTCAGTTCGGGCTAGTAAACCTTCTTCGAAGGTTACTTCCAGGCCTATCTGGCCAAGTGCATCAAGCGGAGGTCCTGCGAAGCCTTGCAGAGGACGAGCCGCTGGGAGGAGATGCTTCCGGGAAATGCATAACTGATCGAAGGCTTGCACAAATATGATATCTGCCGAGCTACCTCCGTCAATTAGCACCCTTCGGACTTCAGTCCCTGCAATATCAGCAGTAATAACCAATGGATCTGCATGCGGGAATTTGATACCAGCTGCATCCTCCGCAGAGAAAGATATTGGAACATGAGACCACTCCGGCTTTGCAGCTGCAGATGACGAAGTCCCAATGTGGCCTACTTCTCGAACGTACTCTCTCCGCTGCCTCTTGGACATGCTTCCGAGGGTACCTCCTCCGGAGATAGGGAGAACTACTCTCTTTCCTCTATCTTGCCCTTCTTCTTGCTTCAGAGGTGGCATAACATTGGCCACCGGAGGATGCCTTGCAGCATCAAAATTTTCTATCCGCGCCACAGCCTGGACCGGCTCTGGGCGCACTGCTGCTGCTGGACTTCGGTCGGTACTACCTCGACCCGAAGTTCTCTCCAAGTATTCTCCCCGAATGGTAAGGATAGCCTTGCAAGTGTCAGTTGCATGGCTTCGATTCTCTCCATGAATACAGCAAAAAAGGGTCTGGCCTTTGCCAGCCGTTTTCCCTGGCGGCCTCCAGCCGCTGGACTTGTTCCCCGCAGACTGTGGAGCTCTTGGTGCAAACTTCTGTGGGGGTGCAATGTTTAAGACTTCAGAGCGAGGGTGCTTTTGCCCTCTTCTTCTATCATGTTGCACTTCGAAGACGGGTTCTTGCGGCTGTGCCGAAGTCTTCAACTCTGCTTTAACTTCCGTCAATACTGTCGAAGTAGCAGTAGTCCTCCGAAGCCAACCTTCTTCTGACTTCGAGTACTCCTCGAAGTACGACATCAACTGTGATACTGTGGTGATGCTCTTCCGATGCAATTTATCCAGAAGGCCTTTATGACTGACGCCTTCCCGAGCCGCATCAACCACTGAGGATGTAGACAGCCCCCGGATTTGCGACTTCGTGTGAGCGAAGCGCTTGAAGTACTGTCTCAATGTTTCTCCAGGGAGCTGCTTCACTTGGAAAAGGCTCCCTGTTGACATGGGGGGCACGAAGGTGCCCTGAAAGTTACTTATGAACTTCCTCTTCAACTGTGACCAAGAAATGATTGATCCTGGCTTTAAAGACTAGAACCATCTCAACGCCACTCCTTGAAGAGCTAATGGGAAGCACTTCGCCATAGTCTCTCTGTCTCCGCCGCTAGCCTCGATTGCTAGGGCATAAGAACGCGCAAACTCACTGGGATCTTCGTCTCCGGCATACTTGCAAAGCTTCGAAGTTTTGAACTTCGGATTGAAGCGAACCTTCTGAAGCTCAGGATGCAACGGAGATTCATTGTCGTAAGAGGCGTTCTCCGGGGCTTCGGGATAATCAAGATCGTCGTCTTCGGGCACTTCGGGGATAGCTGGGGTGGCTTGAGAGCGAAGTCTGTTCGCAGCCTCTTGTCGCCACCTCGCTACCTCAGCTTGAAGATTGGCCATTTGAGTGGCCATGTCTCCAAGGCTATCTTCATCTCCTCCGGAAGGACCTTCCGGGTCTTGAGAACTGGTATGATCAGTTCGAATTGGAATGGAGGGTGGCGGAGTGGCTCCGGGCGGTCGGAGTATGGAAGGGGTTGGCGGAGAGGTTTCGTATCCTCGAGGGATAGAAGCCCCTTGCGGAGTTTGAGGTGGAGGGATAGTCGAAGACCCTCCGACTTCGACTGTGTCGAAGGGTATCTCTCCGGAGATCCGAGAGGACCTCCGAGTGGGATTGCGAGGTGCGCTCCGCTTAGGAGGCATGATGTAAGAAGTTGGTAGAGAACGAAGTTTTTTGGACTAGGTTCCCCACGGACGGCGCCAACTGTTGGCGTAAAAGATTACGCTAACAGGTTTCTGTAGAAAAGAAACTAACAAATGAAGTGTTTGCGAAGCAAACTGTTCTAAGCCTCCGAAAGGATAATAGCTTAGAATAGTTCGAAAGTGTGTATTGAATCACTTGTAATCGGTCCCCATTACAGGGTGAAATGGGGGGTATTTATAGGCCTAAACATTAAGGAAAAGACCTATTTACCCCTCTATTACAACCGACATTAAGAAAACTATTCGGTTTCCTTAATAGGGCTAAAATGGTAAAAGACTAATCTAATAGGATAGAAGATAAGTCTTCCATCTTAGCTGGCAGAAAAGATCCTGAAGGGCTTTGGTTCGAAGACATACTTCGAACTAGTGCCTGTCTTCGGGCTTCTAACGAGGTTCTGGGCATCTTCGAAGGTGGTCTTCGGACAATCTTCGAATTGATTGACTGCCTTTATGCTGCTTCGGCAATAACCCCGAAGATGAGATATTTTCCCCCAACAGCTGGGATGAAGATGTGCGAGCCATGTAGGAGGAGGCCCTCAGATGTGCCCTAGGGCTCCCCAATCTCACCATCCCAAAGCTACCGAAGGAGGTCATGGGTTACCTCGTCCATAGAAGTAGCCGCCTGAATCTTGTGAACGAGATGGAAAGACATGCCTGAGAGCGCTTGCAGCTCAGTCATGTTAGTGTCGTGGCAGGAAAGGGTGTCTACCACCATGTTCGGTTGGTCGGGGTTTATTCCACTATGAAGTCAAAGCCAAATAGCTTGTTGATCCATTGATGCTATGGTACTATCGATAAGCGCTAGTCGATGAGGAATTTGAGGTTGTAGTGGTTTCTGCGAATGAGGAAGCGTCGACCCCAAAGGTACGGTCGCTGAAAACAACTCAGTTAGTAGCATTTTATCAATATTGTCATTAATACACTAAAATTAAATAGGGGCATAGATGCACAATGATGCACTTTCAGTCACTAGTGGTGAACCGCCTACACGTGACCAATCAACTTGCACTCATAGGCCACCAACTTGAGATGGCAGACCGCGAATGGCCTTCTAAAGAAGGCGATCGACCTAGCATTTTGGTGAAGGACGACGCTGAACCTAGTGCTTGAGGCATCATAGTTTATGACAAAGGTCTTATCGAAGATGGGCATCTAGAGGACCAGCTCAGTGGAGAGGGCCCGCTGCGGTGCCTAGAATGTTGTCACTGCCTCATCATACCACATGAATGAATCCTTGCGTAGGAGCTAGTAGGGGCACTGTGATGGTGCCAAAGTCCTAGATGAACTTCCAGTAGTATACGACGAGGCCCGAGAAGCCGCGCAAGTAGGGCGTCAGCTAGGAGGTGACGACGTCCACCTTGTTGCTATCCATCGCGATGCCATTAGCAGAGATAATGTGGACGAGGTAGGTGACTCATAGTGCCCCAAAGGAGCACTTCAATATCTGAATTTTTTTAATAATATTTTTTTTAAAAAAATCAAATCTGGTATTCGAATTAAAAAAATTGCAAAAAATGGCCTCCCGTCGACATTCTATTCGCCGAACGTGGCCACATCAGCCATGTTCGGCTGATCAAGTGCCGAACGTGGCTCTATAAATAGGGTGCGTTTGGCCCCCTCTCCACCATGCTCGGCTGCCCCCATCCACTCCTTCTAGGTTAGTTTTTCTTCTCTTTTTTATATTCAGTTTTAAATATTTTAGTAGTATTTTAGGAGTAAGTTAGTAGTATTTTAGGAGTAATTTAGTAGTAGTTTAGGAGTAATTTAGTAGTAGTTTAAGAGTAGTTTAGGAGTAATTTAGTTGTACTTTAAATGTAATTTAGGAGTAATGAGCAACATACATTTATTTTACATGTGCTTTCGAGGTAATTTAGGGTTGATTTAGAGATAATTTAGGGTTATTTTAGAGAAAATTTAGAGTTATTTTACACATGTTTTAGAGACAATTATAGCGTAATGTACATGTTAAATAAACAAAGTTCTCTATTGTTCGTAGCTTTGTTGTGCTTGCTTAGCGTATTTATATTCAGTTTTTAATATTTTAGTATTATTTTAGTAGTAGCTGAGTAATATTTTAGGAGTAATTTAGTAGTACTTTAAGAGTAATTTAATAGTATTTTAGTAGTAGTTTAGGAGTAATTCTTTAAAACTTTAAGTATAATTTTGGAGTAATGTAGCATTTTTTGAAACAACTGTAATGATTACTATACATTAAATTTACATCTGCTTTCGACATAATGTATGATAATTTTTTAGATAATTTTTGAGATAAATTGAGGTTGTTTTACACATGTTTAAAAGATAATTATGGTATAGTTATTACCGTAATATGAAAATCTTGATGATGTGTAGTCAGTGTTGAACATTTGTTAGTTTTAGTCATAATGTTTGGTGCTTTACTTTAGGATAAAACATAATTGTGGTGTGAACTTAATGTTTTCAAGCATTATGGATAGAACATCATTTAGAATTTACTATGGAGATGGTCAAGTAGTTATTGGTCAAGACAATGCTGATCTTTGTAGTTTTCAATGTACCAAGAATAGTTTAAGTTAGGTGGAGGAGTGTGGAATTAACATTATTAAGAACTGGATGTATCATATTTTTGGTTAGATACGGAGTAGTGGGATCTTTATCTGTATGCTTGGTGCAACCGTATGCCCTAAGGGTCATTTTGGGAGATGGCTCCTATTACCTCGAGGAACATATGGAGGGGGTATGTTAAAAGAGCGTTAGAGAAAGGTTGGGAACAGATTTTGCTAGTCTACTTCACTCCTCGTGTCATTCCAACTATATACACAACACTAGATCAAGTCGTTCAGTTAGACAACCAATTAGAGGTCGACCAGAGTAGTCAACTCCATGAGGATATCCCCGAGATCTATGTAGTCAACTAATTAGATGACAACAATGACAATGAAGAGTTAGACATTCCGATTCCCAATGAGTGGAAAGCATAAGATTTTGATGCTCTTGCTATCGACGATGGATGTCAGACTCATTGGGAGTATGCACAAAATGAGGTGCACATGGATGTTGTGTATCCTACTAAGGATACAATGCAAGATGCCGTAAAATCATGGTCGTTGTCACTCTGATGATCATTTCGAGTTAATAAGTCAAACCGCACGACCTATGACATCATTTGTCAGAATCATGATTATCCATGGAGAGTTCATGCACATAATCCGAAGTGGGGAATTCATTGGGTCTGCTCAATTGTGGTTCAACATAAATGCGTGGTTGATGCAGCTGTGACTACACACAAGAATCTAAGTGCAAGTTACATTGCGAGGGTGATGTACTCAGATATTGTTGAGAATCTCAGTTATAGCCTTGGGCCTTAATACCAGGGCTGGTCCTGAAATTTTGGGGGCCCGGGGCAAACTAAAATTTATGAACCCTTATATATAACGATAGTATGATATTTTAATATAAAAACGTAAGATATTTTAGATAATTACACAATAGATTAGTTTAGTTGTAGTTATATTGCATATATACGTCATAACTAATATGTCGGTTTATAGAAATCATGCATGGTAATCTTTGAATAGTTTTGTTCCTCAAACAGACGAAAAAAAGGAAAAAATCCTTGAACTATTTACATATATATATTGGTAGACCTAAGATTTTGCCAACCGATTTATCACGTCAAAATCTCTATATGCAATTTGGTAGAATTTTTTTCTAACTGAGTAAATAATTATTAAATTTATGCCATAAATTATTTTTGTAATAACACAAATAATTATTAATTTTTTACTAGAATATTTTTTAGTCCTTAAACAGATGAAGAACAAAAAATAAAAGGAAAAATCATTGAATTATTCAAAGCTACTAGGGGTTCGAACCCAAAACCTTATATTTAAATAACATTCCCTAAACCACTACACCACTAAATGTTTTTATAGTCTAGATACTATTTTATTTTTTACTATATCCTTCACATATATATATGTATAGGGGCCCTTCGGGCTCGGGGGCCCGGGGCGGCCGCACCGCCGGCCCCCCTCAGGGCCGGCCCTGCTTAATACTGCCATAAAGAGAATATTTCAATATACAATCAACTACGCAAAGGCATGGAGGGCTAAACAGAAGGCACTTGAGATGAGGTTTGGTACATTTGAGGACTCATACCATAACCTACCCCTTTGTTTGGAGACGATGCAGACACGCAACCCTAGCACACACTAGACCTTTTAGGAGAAGGATGCAACATTTCCAGAAGGTGTGAAAATTCTGCACCGAGTATTCTTTGCATTCGGTGCTTACATCCGGGCGTTCCAGTATTGTCATCCTATTATTTGTGTCGATGGAATATTTCTAACCGAGAAGTATAGGGGTTAGATACTTACAACAATTGGTGTCGACGACAACAACCATGTTGTCCCAATTGCCTTTGCTTTCGTGGAAAGTGGTAACTATGAAAGTTGGTTGTGGTTCTTATGACAATTGCACATTGCAGTTGTTCAAGATAGACCAAATATTTGTGTGCTGCATGACTGACATGCCGGGCTTATAAGGGCAGTCCAACATATGAAGAATGATCTAGACGAGCCTTATCCTTAAAGGGACATTCAGTCCAGATGGTGTATGCGTCATTTAGGTGCAAATTTCTACTGTCACTTCGGCAAGAATAAAGAATTGGCTAATCTGTTTAAGAGACTATGTGCCCAACACTAATAGAGAAAGTTCAAGACTTTGTGGACTAAACTTGATGAGTTCACTTCCAAATACAAGCTTGAGAAGGCCACAGATCCAGAGCCAGACCCATTATGTTCACCACCCACGGATGATCAGCACACAATACACAAATGGAGGAGGACAAAAGTTCGATGCTTCTCGGATTGGATAAAATTCGGGAGTAAAGAGCAGTGGTCTTTACTATATGACACTCATGGCACAAGGTATGACATCATGACAACGAACTTTGTAGAAGTGTACAATTGGGTGATGCGGGGTATGCGATGCTTGCCTTTGGTTGGTATTATGGAGGGCATAATCCGTGGAACCACCAAGTATTTCATTGACCGGTATACTTCTGCTTTGGTGGTTCATATGAATGAGCGGTTGCTATATTGGAAAAAATATTGAAGAGTACTTAATAGAGAAAAGTAAGAAAGAAACACATCATCATGCCATTAAGACAAGTTCTTAGGAGCTTCACTTCGAGGTAACATGTTAGGACAAAGGCATATGAGGAATAAACTAGGATATTATTATTCATGAGTGCACAGTTACAGACACTTGTTGGTACAACTACAATAAAATCATCCTTATACCACCGGCCATGCAGTAATGTCATGGCAGCATGCGCCACATTTTATATGCATGCTAGATTGTATTTGTTTAGTTATTTCAGCAAAGAGAACGTTCTTCAGACTTGGAGCAGTGAACTACATGGTTATGGAGTCGTCGACTCAATCACGACATCTCCACTAGTTGGCACATGTCATTGGGTTTCAGATTCTGAACGTGTCAACTCTAGGGTTGGAAGAAGGAAGACCCGATGCATTCAAAATGATATGGATGAATCATAAGTAGGTCGGCGAAAGAAAAGGTGCTCTTTGTGCAACACGGTCGGACATTCGTACAAGAATTGCACACAAGACGTCACAAGCAGAATAGATCCCACATGAAACATTTATTGCAACATGACACAAATTGTACATAGTTTTTTAAACCCAATAATATAGTCTTTGATATTGTAGATGGCGGGTAACAATGCTTGGCCTTATGAGCTTCTCTCCCCCTCTACGGATGCCCACCATCAGGCACGAGCACTCACATCCCGTTCTACGGATGATCTTGCGCCTCTGCGAGTCCGAACACCATAGTATTCCTGGAGCATCCATCCTCAATGGGTTGGCAGGTTAGTTAATTGTGTATAATAGTGGTTCCTCTATTTTTTCACTTGACTAACATGTGGTTGCATATAGGTTACGCATTGTTGGGTTACTCCCTCTAGCGAGGTTGGTCGATGGAGCCAACATGTTTCCATTCAACCGAGCTCTTATCTCAGCGTGGGTCGACAGGTGGAGGCCAAAGACACATATTTTTCACATGCCTTGCGGGGAGGTGACAATCACACTAGAGGACATATCTATGCTGCTAGGACTTCCATTATGGGGAACGACAGTTGTTGGACTTGATGTTGGCCCAACATGGCGGGAAGACATACTGGCATGGTTTGTAGGTGTACATACATTCTTGCTAGATGGAGATGAGTTGCAGGACTTCACTTAGGCACACGACCCGGCGCAGAGTTGGTTGCGTGGATATCAGGTGTGTCATTTTAGTAAGTTACAAAAAAAGAAGTACTTTATTTTTCTATTGGACCATTGCTAATGTTTCTTCTTCCATAGGCGTAGCACCTCTATGCTAATGCTGACAACTACTTAGTTAGTCGTCATCTTGAGGCCTACATTATATGGCTTTTCGGTTGGGTCATGTTCACCAACACACATGCAAAGACTATGGATAGACACCTCGGGTGCTTTGCTCGAGCCATTGCCGATTCACCTGATCATGATGTGCCACAATACTCATGGGGTTCACTTGTGCTTTATGCCACATATCGTGGTCTCCGTGACCCATGTTGATGACGAATGGCACGCCATCAATCGTAGGTTGTCTATTATTGATACAAATTTGGTCATATGAGAGGGCATGTTTTGGTCGCCCTCAGGTTTACATGTCACCACACCTACTGTCCAAACACGATGATGACATCGACCGTCCTACGATGGGCTCCCTTTGGTGCCGATGGCCGGTCAATCTCCACTATACTTTACAATGTATTTATATTACTTATGTACTAACATATCTTCTTGTGTAGCTGACATGGGCACACTTGTAGACCCACCTATTGTACATGACTACACCATGCAGATGGACCACCTTCAGGTAGTGGACTTTCGATTGACGTTTTACAGTACACAATGTGCAGTGACAGTCACCTCATGGTATCTCTGTGCTATGCTAGTGGGATGTGGCGATCTGGAGGACACATAAAAGCTTGGTTTTCAACGTAATAGATGAGCCATATTGCGCACACCGTGTCTGTCGATAGTTTGGGAAAGCGCATGACTTTCTGCTTCTTCTCCATGTCGTTGTTCCTAAATATTTGCATAGGTGACCCCCGTATTACGTACTCATGTTGTAATATTATCTATCATATCTCACAATTCTTTGGTACAGGATGAAGCGTGGTGGGACACGTGGTGCTAGTTCCTAGTTGGCTTTACTACAACCATGGATCGATGGGTGGCTTGATGTCGTGCAGGATGTGAATGATGAGGAGAACGAGTATGATCCTATGGCATTCCACAACTATCTACGATGGTAATCCTTTCGGACTAGGGTGCATCTCTATAACGCCCCGATTTTACGAAATCGGAACTTTATTGCATTTCCATAGAAAAATAATAATAACAAGATGTCCATTATGCGACAACATACATACGGTCAATCATCCATGGTTCGTAGACCACATTATTACATAAGTATAAAATTTAAAAGAAACTATGAAAATAAAACTACATGACGAACATCTTCTTCAGGATCGCTTTCTTGACTAGGTTGCTACTCTAGACCATCCTCCTCATAGTACGCAGTCTCTGAAGTGTTTCCAACAAGTATGAGTACGAAAGTACTCAACAAGCCACCGAGAATGCAATAATAATGCAGGGTAGTAACAAAGGAGTGATAAGGGTTTAAAGTGCAGAAAAGTACATGTTTAAGTTGCAACATTTAGTGTAGTCAAATTTAATTATATTGAATAATAAACATGAACAATGCACCATCATCTAACTCGAGGAGTACATTTTCCCTCCTCGCTCAATAGTCCTTACATGCCATGTCATCATGCAACACTCATAAATGTAAACTAACTGCGAGTAGTCACGCAACCCGCCCTTGACCGTGGGCTTGGCTTTTCGAAAAGATTTAAACTCTGATCAGAGGTGTACCACTGCACCCACAAGGCACACACTCATCCCACACACCAAAGTGTAACGATATGACCCATACCATGGGAACTCGTGCCAAAACCTCAGCATGAGATGCTCCAATCCGATAACACCCGCTCTAGGTTTCGCCGGCGTGCTCGGCCACTCCGGGCTAACGCCGCACCCCCTTTTGTGCCACGTCGGTACAAGCCACTCGCAGGTGCTGCTTGACCCATCTCCAAGTGGTGCCTCGAGTTGGAACAACCCATAACTTAGTTAGGACTTACCCACTAGATTTGTGGTTAGTACAGAAGTGTATTGCAATGGATCTCGCAGACCGGTCCTTATAGTGCCCCGGGTGCTACCGACCAATGCCCTAGATTGCACCGGGAACCCACCATGCTGACACACTTAACTAAAACTCCATAACCAACAGAATTCCAAGGGTGAGAATAACGGGGATCATATAATAGAATTCAAATCTCTACGACTCATTTTTAACCTAGAGCGATCGGACGGCTGCAGGCGAGGCGGGGGGTTTTAAGTGAAAATGGATGCACGAGATCACACGATAGCCCTTCACCGAGATCTGACGGGCCAGATTAAACTGAGCAGTCGATTTAATCCTAACTGTCGGATCGAGATCGCACGGTCGCGGAGCTAGGGTTTCGGCCGAAGAGATTTGGGGGCGACGCGAGGAGGAAGATGGATCAGACATGTGGGGGCCACTATCAGTGGGAGGCTGTGGGTGTGGGCGCGGCAACGGTCGAGTCTGACGGGTGGGTCAAGCTCGGCTGGGGGGGGGTTGGCGCCGATAGGTGGGACCAGGGATTCGGGCGCGCGTGTGGTGAGTGAGGGGGTCGCTGATGGGTGGGGTCCATGAGGCAGAGAGGGGCACAGGGTTGAGTGGGCTGGGCCGGCCTGTGGAGGGGAAAAGGGGGAAGAGGGGCCCATTACTGTTTAGATGCTTTTTCTGAATAAAGATAATTGCTAAAATTAAATTAAAATATTTGGGTTTCCTCCAAGGGTGATAAAAATTTGTAAAAATTTTCAAAAATAGGTCCTGGTCTTGGGATCATATAGAAAATTTCTTAGGCTATGGTTTGGATGTTTTCTCTAGGTCCTAGTTTATTTGGGCATTTTTAGCTATATAGGAAATCCAAAAATAATCCTTTTTAGAAAAATATAAATAAAAATGTATTTTCACCTTTTTGAAAATTTGGGGTGTTACAAACCTATCCCCCTTATAGAGAATCTCGTCCTCGAGATTTAGAAAGCTTCTCGAAGAGCTCGGGGTATTGGGTCTTTAGCTCCTCTTTTTCCTAAGTGGCTTCCTCGACGGGGTGATTATCCCATTGAACCTTGCAGAAGCGGACCACTCGGCTCCTAGTCACTCTTTCCTTGACCTCCAGAATCCGGACAGGTTTCTCGATGTAGGTTAGGTCTACTTGGACGTTGAGCTGCTGGAGGTCGGTCTGTTCGATGGATACATGGAGGCATTTCTTCAGCTAAGAGACGTGAAACACGTAATGGACTCCTGCCAAAGATGGTTGTAGATCCAACTGATATGCAATCTCTCCTTGGCGGCGGAGGATCTAAAAGGGTCCGACATAACGGGGAGCTAACTTTTCTCTCATGTTGAACCTTTGGGTACCTCGGAGGGGAGTGACTCGGAGGTAGAAATAATTGCCCTCCTCAAAGGTCAAATCTCTTTGTCGGTTATCGACATAATTCTTCTATCGGGACTAGGCTACCTTTAACCTGTCCCTGATGACCTTAACCTTCTCTTCGGCTTCTCGTAAAATATCTGTCCCGAATAGCTGTGACTCACCGTTCTAATCCTAGAGTAGCGGCGTCCTACACTTACGTCCGTAAAGTGCCTCAAACGGGGACATCTGCAGGCAGACTTGATAGTTGTTGTTGTAGGAGAACTCCGTATAAGGCAAGTTCTTATCCCAAATTCTGCCAAAATCTAGGGCGCATGATCTAAGCATATCTTGCAACACCATGTTCACCCTTTTGGTCTGACCATCGGTCTGTGGATGATAGGCGGTGCTGAAGTTCAACCGGGTGCCGAGCTCTTCCTGAAGATTCTTCCAAAACTTGGAGGTGAACTGACTTCCTCGGTCGGACATGATCTTCTTCAGAACTCCGTGTAGGCACACAATTCAGGTCATGTATAGCTCAGCCAATCTCATGATGTTGTATGTCATCTTGATGGGGATGAAATGAGCTACCTTGGTGAGTCAATCGATGATCACCGAGATAGAGTCATGACCGGCTTGGGTCCTTGGCAATCCAGTGATGAAGTTCATCCCTACTTCTTCCCACTTCTGTTGGACCGAAAACGTCGACTAGAGGGGGGGTGAATGGGAGCTTTTAAAATTTCAGGCTAAAGATAGCCTTCTGTTATAAAACAGTCTCCTGTGGAACATGCTTCGAACACACCCTATAGAGGCCTGGTTCGGAGGTATTTCATAGCTCCAAAACCAGGATTCTCGAGGAGAAAAAGTTTGAAGTCAAGAAGACTTCGCTCCAGCTACAACACCAAAACTCAACTCTGCTTAGTCAGTGCAAGCTCCGCACACTGGGTGCCTTCGACCAAACTTCTCACTTCACCCTTCGCAAGAGATGACTTCCCTCTGAGGACTTCGATCAGATACTCTGCACCAGGACCTAGTACTAGGCTTCGTATTCCGAAGGTATGAACTCACACAGAGCACACTGCACTAAGGACTTTGACACGGTAAGAAAGGGCTTCGATCTTAGCCACACACAGTGCTTTGCTAGTAAACAGAGAGGGCTAGCCTTCAGTTTAAACAGAGCAAACTCTCACTGGAAAACACACTTTGATGCACAAACTCAAACCAGGAAGAAGTGGAGCACAATGAAATCAGAACATACAGAGCAATACAGACATACAAGTTCAAGCAGAAAATGAAAACAGAATCAAAGTTTCATTTCTTGAACAGGGAACACAAAATGAACTTACAAACTGAATATAGAAGTGGCGGCTAGCACAAGAGTTCTAGAATGGCTGCTCACAGTGTTACTGTTGCCTAGCCAGCCTCCATTATTTATAGGCACTATTTAGCCCTGTGAATAGACTACTTTACCCTTAGGGTTTACACTGATTTTGTCTCATCAGAATAGGGGGTACAGATGGTAGTCTACTTTATTTGGAGGTTTCTTTTGTCAGTCTTCGCAGAGGAGACAACATCAGCTTTAGCAGAGTATACACGATCAGCCTTTGCAGTTTTGGAGTCTTCTATAGTCCCCCTTCGCACGCGAGGGGTGCGGTAGCTTCGGCGAGAATCCTTGAGCCTGACGGCCTTCACTTTACCGAAGATAGCCTTCGATACAGTGACGGTTTTGAGCCGAAGCCATCAAAGCCTTTGAGTCTTTGTGCCATCACCTCTGGAGTGGACCACCATGGCTTCACAGATACTCCCAGCTCGAACTCCGTCAGTCCGTGTACCGAAGCCATGCATGGCTGAAGTACCTTAAGTCAGCCACACTCCGAAGCCCCACCTTCGGAGTACCACCCTTCGAAGTCCCTCCTTCGTCAAAGGCCTCCGCATGAAGCATTCCGTGAGCACTTTGTCGTAGTGTCTCTCCCCGAGCACACTCCTCGACGAACCTCATCCGGACCATTCCTTCGATGCACCTTGACTTCTGACACCTCCATCAGGTGAACCTTTGAGTGCCTCCATCTGGAGTACACTTCGAATGCCTTGCCTCATTGCTGAGGACTTTGTCCACCATACTCCAAAGTCACTCCATTCGGAGTACCCTTCGAAGTGCCTCGCCTCCGAGGACTTCGTCTCGGGGTACCTTTACTCGGAGCCACCCTCCATACTCTTTGCCTTCGCCTAGCGCACCTTGACCCGAGGACCGACCTCGACCCCTCGTAGCCTTCGTGACCGAGCTCCCCACTCGCCTAGTATCAAGCCTCCCGCTTGACCCAGGTTCACTCGCTGTGAACCATCCATCACCTCCGAAGTTACCTGCACACCACAGACAAACAGACAAGTGTATCTAGTACCCTTAGACCTCTCCAGGTAAACAACCTCTGGTACACACTCCGGTGTACCACCCAAAGTACCGAACACTTCGGTACGACCAAGTCATCGTGCACTGTCGGATCCCTCTGGCAGTCACACTCCGCTGCAATAGCTCCAGCAACTAAACCCACCAAATCCTTTGGTGAAAAAACCTCTGGACCCCTTCGGAAGGACCCCTTCAAATCTAGAGGATAAAATCTGTCAATCACTTATCACAGACTCCAAAACCAACCCTTGGTTTCTCAACTTCCACTCGAGGACCTTGAGGGGTTGCAAAAGTCCGGCAGGCCTCTGGTGCTCCGCCTTGCTCGCCAGCATGTGTCACACTTGGCCACATACTCAACTATTTCCCTCTTCATGCTGACCCACCAGTATTTCTCCTTCAGGTCTTGGTACATTTTTGTACTCCCGGGATGTATGGAGTATAGAGTCTCATGGGCTTCTTGAAGGATGAGGGCTTTCAGCTCGGGCTTGTCGGGCACACATATCTGGTTTCCGAACCAGACGGTACCATCCTCATCTTCGGAGAACCCTAGGGCTTTACCCTTCCTCCTATGTTTCTGGATCTCTAAGATATCAAGGTCTTCCTTCTGCGTCTCACGGATCTGGTCCATCAAGATAGGTCTGGCTTCTAGGGCAGCGAGGTATGCCTTGGTGGTGATCCCTAAATTTAACCTTTCCATCTCCTTGTATAACAACGGGGCCTGGTCCTATACCATGATGGAATTGCAGTACCCCTTTCGGCTTAGGGCATCCGCCACTACATTTGCCTTGCCCGGATGATAGTGCATGCCTAAGTCATAATCCTTGATTAACTCCAACCACCTTCTCTGCTTGAGGTTCAGGTCCGGTTGGGTGAATATGTACTTAAGGCTCTTATGGTCGGTGAAGACCTCACACCGGGTATCCACAAGATAGTGCCTCCATATCTTCAAGGCGTGAACCACGATTGCCAATTTGAGGTCATGGGTCAGGTAATTTAGCTCATATGGTCTCAGCTGACGAGAGGCATAAGATATCACCTTCCCATCTTGCATCAAAACACATCCCAAACCTTGGCGAGAGGCATCACAGTAGACGTGGAAGTCCTTTCATATGTCGGGCAGGGTTAGAATCGGGGCTAACATGAGCTTCTTCTTGAGGGTCTGAAAACATTCTTCGCAGTCTGGAGTCCATTCAAACTTTACCTCTTTCTGTAGCAATCTGGTCATGGGCTTGGCTATCTTTGAAAAGTTCTCGATGAACCTGTGGTAATACTCGGTCAATCCAAGAAAACTCCGAATCTCGGTTACATTTGTCGGATGTAACCAATTGGTCACTGCTTCTACGGTGGTAGGGTCCACTGCTATTCCTCCAGCAGATATGACATGGCCGAGAAACTTCACCTCGGATGACCAAAACTCACACTTGCTGTACTTAGCATACAACTGCTATTCCCTCAGCTTTCCTAGGGTCAGACGAAGGTAGGCTTCATGTTATTCCTTGGTCTTGGAATAGACGAGGATGTCATTGATGAATACCATAATGAACTTATCTAAGAACTCCATGAATACATTGTTCATCATGTTCATGAAGAAGGCGGGGGCATTCGTGAGTCCGAACGACATAATAGTATAATCGTATAATCCATAGCGGGACATGAAGGCAGTCTTGGGGATGTCCTCCTCCCTGATTCTCAGCTGATGGTAGTCCGACCTGAGGTCAATCTTGGAGAATACCAAGGATCCCTTCAACTGGTCAAATAGGTCATCGATCCGAGGCAGCTGGTACTTGTTCTTGATGGGCACATCGTTCAAGGCTCTATAATCCACGCATATTCTCTTGGTCTTGTCTTTCTTCATGGCGAAGATGACCGGTGCACCCCAAGCTGAGGTACTCGTTCAGATGTATCCCTTCTGTTCCAACTCCTCAATATTGCTCTTCACCTCAGCTCACTCATTGGCGGCCATCCAGTATGGGCGCTTGGAGATGGGGGTGGTCCCGGGGACAAGCTCGATTCTGAATTCGATGTCCCTCTTGGGAGGCATCCCTAGCAGGTCTTCTGGGAAGACGTCCATGTATTATCGGACCATGGGCACTTCTTCTAGGGCTAGCAAGTGAAGCGATACTCCGTTAGGGCCACAAGTAGTCATTTTAAAGGTGACAGCTTCGCCTCCGGAACTGGTCACGGTGACGGACTTATTAGCGCAGTCTATCACTCCCTTGTGTTTCATCAACTAATCCATTCCTAGGATGAGGTCAAGTCCCGTGCACTCTATAAGAACTGTCTCGGCCCAGAACAACACCCCTTGGATTTCTATCCTTACCGTTGACACGAAAACGTGCCCCCGCACTTGGGTCAGTTCGATGATCCAAAAGTGCATGGATACTTAGGGACAAGCCTAAGCATGACGTGGCACCGACATCGCATTCCGACTACCCTTAATAGTGATAAAGGGGTGGAGTCGCCAGGCAACCAGATTACACAAA
This sequence comes from Zizania palustris, assembly GCA_019279435.1. Taxonomy (NCBI): domain Eukaryota; kingdom Viridiplantae; phylum Streptophyta; class Magnoliopsida; order Poales; family Poaceae; genus Zizania; species Zizania palustris. Next base: position 18,250,926 of record JAAALK010000283.1, read on the forward strand.
ATAATCCAATTAGCCAAATGAAATAGATTAAACAGAATAAAATCAACAAACCAGCCGGAGCCCGCCTAGTTCGAAGTCTGGTGCGAAGGGTGCGCCGAAGGGTACCTTCGGCGTTCGGTGCGAAGTGCTCCACCGAAGGGTGCTTCGGCCTTCGGTGCGAATTGCTTCGCCGAAGGATACTTCGGCGTTCGGACTGATCCAGCCAAAGATGGACTCTGAACAGATCTGAACGCGATGATCACCTCCGAACAGCGGGGTTCGGCGTGATATCTGTGATACAGCAATCTATGAGACAATGACGTGAAGGCCACGCATGAGTGCAACTTCGTCCAGTGCGGAGTGGAGTCGTGGCGAAGCCTGTTGTGATGAAGTATGCTGGCGAAGCCTGTTGTCGAAGCCCGTGGTCTTGTCGAAGGGTGTCCTGGGGACCTCCGGAACTGGTCTCTCAGCTCCGGACACCTCTGGCGAAGGGGGCTCCGAACGTGCGAACCTGCAACAGAGACGATGCGAAGTACCAATTCGGCCTGAGGACCGAATTTGGCTAAGTGTTGCACGGGTAGCGAAGGTAGCAATCTGTTACGCAGATTAGCGGATACTTCACAGGTGAAGTACCAAGGCGATAACAATCTGTTATGTAGATTAACGGATACTTCACAAGCGAAGTAATAAGGATTACCACTATTCCGTAGTGGCCGTCGGAGGGCTTCCAAGCAAACCCACGAAGAGGTACAGGAAAATAAAGGTAAAGTAAAGGTACGATCAAAGCATGGGCTTTGGTTTGGTTTGAGTTGGGGGGCTTCTCCACGCCGGTCATGCCTCTCTATTTATAGGGGTTAACTCCTAATCTAATCTGCTATTAATCCGGCCAGATAGAGATAGAGATTGAGCTGGAAATGCGTCCAACTCCATCTCTGCCGAGGTGGGCTTCAGCCAGGCCCATCGAGGCCTGCTTCTTGGGCCGAAGCTTCGGTAGCGTGGGCTTCGGCTAGGCCCGTCGAGGCCTGCTCCTCGGGCCGAAGCTTCGGCAGCGTGGGCTTCGGCCAGGCCTGTCGAGGCCTGCTCCTCGGGCCGAAGCTTCGGCAGCGTGGGCCTCCGAAGGCTTCCTAGCCGAAGCCCATAGGCTGGCTTGAGGCTTTCGGAGCCCATAGCTCAACGGACTTCGGCCCTATAGGGCTTCGGACAGATCCTGGACATGTGTATTTTCAGCCCAAACAATCAAAAATTGATATTTTGACAATCTAGCCATTAATGCCATTTTTTGCCATCAACACATGCCCCCTGCCTTTTAGTGAACTAGTGAACTAAAAGCACAACGAGCTGAACACGATACCATTCGTATCGGCTTTTCGACACTTTTATTATGTTTGCCACACACTTGGGAAATACCTTTTCAAATACCTACCATTCAAAGCTCTTCGAAACCGCTCTCCCTGCAGGGATTCCAACACGTATACATTGCCGTGAGCGATTTCGGCTATCTTAAAAGGACCTTCCCAACTAGGTGACCATTTACCAAATTTGGGACTCTTCGTGCCTAAGGGTAAAATCATTTTCCACACCAAATCTCATATTTGAAATGATTTTGGTTTAACCTTCTTATTGTAGGCTTTAGCTACTCTCTTCTTGTCTACTTCTATGGCTTCTAAAGCCCTTATTCTCTTATCGGTCACTTCCTCTAGGTTATCCTTTAGAAGAGTTTCATATTCGTCGACCGATAAGCCGTCTTTCTTTAACACTCTTAAGGAGCCAAGATCTACCCCTACAAGCAGAACGACTTCTTGTCCATATACCAACTCATATGGACTGACCTTGGTGGCACCATGCTTTGTAATCCTACAAGCCCATAACACCTCGGAAAGCACTTCATGCCACCTTTTAGGAAACTCTTCGATTTTCTTCTTAGTAAGCTTAATCATGGTTTTATTGCTAGACTCGGCCTGACCATTGGCCTGAGCATAGTAAGGTGAAGAGTTTATCAACTTAATGCCATAGTATTCGGTGAAGTCCCTTACTTCTTTAGAAACAAATGAACTACCTTGATCCGTAGTAAGAGTTTGAGGGATGCCGAATCTATGTATGATGTGCTTCAAAATAAAATCACATACCTCATTGTGACTCATGTTCTTGAGAGGTACGACCTCGGTCCATTTTGTGAAGTAATTCGTTGCCATCAACACGAACCGACACCCCTTCGAGGAAGGAGGGTAGATCTGGCCGATGAAGTCTAAACCCCAACCTCGAAACGACCATGGCTTGACAATAGGATTGAGCAATGAGGCAGGACCTAACTGGATGTTGCCAAACTTCTGACATGCCTCATACCCTATGTAGTACCTAAAACAATCTTTAGTCATAGTCGGCCAATAAAACCCCGCTCTTTTGAGCATCCAACTCATCTTTTGGGCCGACTGATGAGTGCCGCAAAGCCCCTCATGGACTTCCCCTGTAGCCACTTGGGACTGCTCATGGTCTAAACACTTTAATAGCACTCCGTCGATGGTTCGGCGATACAATGTGTCGTCTACTAACACGAATTTGAACACTTGTTGCCGAACCTTCCGATCAACCCTTCGGCTAGGGTCTCTCAAGTATTGGACAATTGGGACTCTCCAATCGCCCTTACAGGTTTCAGAGGGCCTCGCTGGTCCACCTTCTGAAAAAACTTCTAAGCTACTGACTTCGGGGTGCCCCCCGAGCCATTCCAGCTCCTGTCGAAGCCTGGCCGAGGTGGCCGTTCGGAGTGTGCTGGGCCGAAGCCCACCGGAGGGTTCAGACTCCGGGGAGCCTTCTCCATCCGGGAGGATTCACACTATGGGCTCCGGCATGTCAGATCCTTTGATCGGCAGAGTACTTCGATCCAGGGGCTTCGGCGTGTGGTGACCTTCGGCGACCCGAGGGGTTCGACCCAGAGGGTGCGCCTGCCCATTGTTACTGGCCTCGGCAGTGAGACTAAACACCGGCTTCTCCAATACAGAAAATTTCCCTCTCCTGACTTGGCAGCCAGATGCTTGTTGAGACAAATCATTATCGACTGAATTGGCTTCTCTTGACACGTGAGATATTTTGAAATCATCAAAAGTAGCAACTATGTCTAGACACTTGTCCAAGTAGCTATTCAGCAAGCCATTAAAGCATTGAGCATTCTTAGCTACTTGTTGTACTACTAATAATGAATCTCCATACGCGTGAACATGTTTAGCGCCTACATACTCTAGTAGTTCAAGACCTAGCAACAAATCCTCGTATTCGGCTTGGTTATTAGTGGAAGGAAACTCTAGTCGGGCCGAGGTTTCAAAGCGCATACCCTTAGGTGATATGAGAACCACTCCAATACCTTGGCCACTCTTGCAAGCCGAACCATCAAAATAGATTCTCCATGGTACTATCTCAACTAGAGCAATAGTATCACTCCAGCTAACATCTATGTGATGATCAACTATAAAGTTGGCTATGACTTGGCCTTTGATTGCTCTTAGGGGCTCGTAGGCCAAATCGTATTCGATCAACGCGTAAGCCCATTTTCCTATTCTTCCACTTAGAATCGGCTTCTGTAACATGTTCTTTATAACATCGGTTTGGCAAACGACAACACATGTGGTGGGGAGATGATAATGGCGTAACTTGGTGCACGCGTAATAAAATGATAAACATAACCGTTCCACAAACGCGTACCTGGTTTCGGTGTCCATCAGGTGGCGGCTCAAGAATGTGATGATGTATTCCTTCCCCTCTACCTCCTGGGTTAGCACGGCCCCGATCATGCTATCTTCAGTGGTGATGTATAGCCGAAACGGAATCCCGGCCTTGGGTGCTCTCACCACGGGCGGTGATGACAAACACTCCTTGATTTTCTCAAAAGCACTTTGCTGGCTTGCCCCCGAGCGAACTCGGCTTCGTTTTTTAGCCGGAGTATGGGGACAAAGGCATTAATCTTGCCGGACAAGTTGGATATTAAGCGACACAAATAGTTCAACTTGCCTAGCAACTTTTGCACATCGTTCTTGCATGTCGGCGCTGCAACGTTTCTAATCTTTTCAAGTCTCTTAGGATCAATTTCTACGCCTCTCTCATGAATCATGAAGCCTAAGAACTTACCCGCCGACACACCAAAAGCACACTTGAGTGGGTTCATTTTCAACCCATTCTGTCGCATCCTGTCGAAAGCAACCTTCAAATCAGCTAAATGGTTTCCCATAGCATTCGATTTGACCACGACATCATCGATGTAAACTTCTAACATAACTCCTAACAAGTCATGAAAGATTAAGTTCATAGCGCGCTGATACATGGCGCCGGCATTTTTCAAACCAAAAGTCATGACGACCCACTCGAACAAACCGACAAAACTAGGGCATCGAAAGGCCATCTTATAGACCTCCTCTTCGGCCATAAAGATTTGATTATAACCAGCATTGCCATCAAGAAAACTTAGTACCTTATGTCCTGAGGCATCGTTGATCAACATGTCGGCTATCGGCATCGGATACTCGTCTTTTGGAGTGGCTCTGTTCAGATCCCTGAAATCAATGCATACCCGTATCTTGCCACTCCCTTTCTTCTCTACAGGCACAATGTTAGCAACCCATTCCGCATACCTGCATGGCCTAATAAATTCAGCATTGAGTAGTCATTCCACTTCTTCTTTAACTCGATCATAGACGACCGAATTAAAGCAACGGAGAGGCTGCTTATAAGGCCTAAATCCGGACTTGATGGGCAGCCGATGCTCTATGAGCTCGCGGCTTAGTCCTGGCATCTCGCTATACTCCCATGCGAAACAATCGACATATGACCGAAGTAACTTTATTACTTCAGCCTTTTCATCGGGCTGCAAATGTTGGTTTACAAAAGTCAGCCTTGGGATGCTGCCATTACCTATATCAACTTCCTCCAAGGGATCGGCCGACGCAAAACCTTGCCCTTATTTCTCAACTTCGCTAAAGTCTTCGATGGCTTCGGCAATACCGTCTTTATTAGACCGATATTGCTCCACACGAGACTTTAGCCAATCTAGATTATTCTTGCTAGACATGACTATTAATACAAAAATAGCCGTGCTACTCCAGCCAGCTTTACAGACACTGGTACAAACCGTCCTCCGGATACGCTGACAAAATCATAATCCGAAAGATCTCTACCTGATAGACACTCTACCTTGTTATGGACGGCGTCAACCGACACATCGACCAAAGCTACTTGGGCCGAAGTATCTGCGGGGATGAACTCCACCTCATCACCATCCCACTGTATCAAGCACTGGTGTAGAGTAGAGGGAATGCAATAGTTTGCGTGGATCCAGTCGCGTCCGAGTAACACGCTATAATTACCTTGTACGTCGACGACGAAGAAGGCTATTGGCAATGTTTTGTTGCCCACCGTTAACTCCATAGAGAGTACTCCCTTGGCCTCGGAGCTCTCGCCGCTAAATACATTGAGCATTAGGTTGGTCTTCTTTAGGTCATCTTCGTCCCTGCCAAGTTTCTTCAACAATGAATAAGGCATTAGGTTAACAGTGGCGCCACCGTCGACGAGCATCTAGGAAATCGGCTTCCCATCGATGTGACCCCTGACATAGAGGGGCTTTAGATGGCGAGCTGAGTCCTTAGGCTTCTCGAAGATGGCACTGCGTGGGCCGAGGTTCAATTGAGCGACCTCGGCCTCGTCCTGCGGCAGGGAAAACTCGGCAGGTAATGTGACGATGTTGATGTCCGTCGCCTGGGGTGCGGGCCCCTCGGAGATGGGCGAGTAATCGTCGTTGAGCATGTCATCATCGTCGTCGCTCGGACTAGGAGCTGGGTTGGTTATCTCAACCAGCTTCTCCCTCCATACCTGCTTCGTAGCTGGCCGAGGGTGGATCTCTTCGAAGATAGCATCGCGCTCATCCTCAGCTTTCTTCTCGCGCATCTCCTGTGCCTGCAGCCTTTGTAGGCATCTCTTCTGTGATTTGGACATGCATGGCGGAGCCCAAGATGGCTAAGCTTGGTGCCGGGTGCTACTGTTCGACTTTTGTTGATTCTGGCCGAAGTGGTACTGTGCCCTTCGGCCTTGGGCACCCTTTGTCCGGAGGGGGCTTCGCTGCGAACCCCGTTGGATGGACCGGCCTTGTTCGGCCGATCGAACCAAGCTCCGGCGCAGGGTTTGGCCGAAGCATGAGACTTACCTCCGTCAGACCTCGGTGACAAAGCCTTCGAGATTGGGACTTCCTGAGACCCAACTCTGATGGTTATGGCTTCGGATTCCCTAGCTTCGGCCTCCACATGCTCGCACCCTTCGGTTCGCTCTGCATGGTCCGATTTGGAGGTATCACGGATAGTTTGTGGACGATGCCCCCCTCCACTGTGTTTGTTTGCTCCTACCATCCATAATACTCCAAAGGAAAATAGGATACAGTATTAGGTTTCGGAGGGTACCCTGACCCGGATACATACGGAGCCCACGGGGTTCCCGCCCAGTCATATGGTGGAGGCATTGGAGGCTCTAGTGGCTTCACCCACTGTGAGCTGAACCCGTCACCCGGAGGGGGGTTTAGCCAAGTCGAAGGTGCCTCGGACCACACTAGCGAAGGGTCCTGCCAGGCCGGAGGTATGTTCGGCCAGTGCGGGCCAAAGCCTCCCATCGGAGAAGTCCAATGCGGTGCGGGGCTCGGCCATTGGGGGCCAAAGTTATTGTATTGGGGACTCGACCACTGGGGCTCGAAGCTGTTGTATGGGGGGTTCGGCCATTGTGGCTCGGAACCACCGTGCGGAGCATCAGGCCACCGTGGCCTGAAGCCTTCGGGCGGAGGGCTCGCTGGCTTCAACCCGAAGCCACCCCTCGAAGGTCTTAGCCCCTTCGGCTGTTTTAGCTTAGCGCGCAGTCCTGTTTCTTTGGCCCTCCTCTGATGCTTGTTCAAGAGCATGTTATATGTTACCTTCGGCCTCTTGCGAGCCTTAGCCGAAGGGGTATTGATGTTCTGTTTCCACACTCCTACCTCGGGGTTCTTTGGCACGAGTGTGCGAGTGCGCGGTTCTCCAATGATCACGTCTTTCCCTTTAGCAGACTCGGCCTGTTCTGGCCGAATCAACACCTTCTTCTCGCCGAGGTCAACGGCGTTGACTGGGAAAGGATCTTTATCTAGCTTCATCTTTGGATCATGGTCTATCTTCAATCGTCCTTCTTCTATGGCCGATTGTATCTGCCGTCGAAAAACATTACAATCATTAGTATTATGAGAATGTGAATCATGCCACTTAAAGTATGGATGCTGCTTTAACTCATCAGTAGGTGGGATGACTTGACCCTTGGGTAACCTGAGAAGCTAGCTTTTTAAGAGAAAATCAAATATTTTATCACATTTAGTTATATTAAACGAGTACTTGACCTCACTAAGCCTATTCTTTGTGGGGGATGGTCGTAACTCGGAGCAAGTGACAGGTTTATTTTTATTGTTTCAAACCCATTCGGCCGCGTACATGTCGGCCGAATCCTCTTCCTCTAACTCCTCATTAGAGCGTTCCATGATGTGGATCTCGGCCCTAGGCTTGTTAAACGTATTAATAAATTTCTTATCTTTAGCTCGGCCTTCTTGGACCAGAGCCTGCTGTAGAACTTGGCTAACAACTAAAAAGTTTTGGTTATCTAATCTTTCTTTAATTTCGGAATGTAACCCGTTAAAAGCTAACTCCTCCAAGTCCCTTTCTGAAATATTAAGACTAAAACATCGGTTTCTAGTATCCCTAAAATGCTTAACCGATGTCAAGTGTGAAAGCCTAAGTTCTGTCTCGCCTGTATAAAAATAATCGTGGAATTTCCGCTCCAAATCATCCCAAGTGTGGATGGAGTTCGGCGGGAGTGCCGAAAACCAAGTGAAAGCTGTGCCGGATAGCGAGAGAGAAAATAGTCTAACCTTTAAAGCATCTATCCCACTAATTTCTCCACATTGCGCCAAAAAATTGACTAATGTGCTCTAGCATAGTCTTGCTACCCTCGCCATCGAATTTAGTGAACTCAGGGATTCTATAGCCGTGGGGGTAGGGCACTGTATCAAGGTGGTCGGGGTATGGTTTACGGTAAACCCTAACCCGTCCCTTAGGCACGAAGCCAGCACAGTCCCTAAATAGTGCGCGGACCTGCTCCTCTATATCATCTTGGTATGTTGCTTGTGCGCGCCTTTCATGCAGGGGCGCGACACGTGGTGGGATATCAACATGTCAGCCATGGGCGTCTTCCCTACGTGCTATTTGTACAACGTGCTCGTGTCCGGGCATCTGCGCATGTGGTGCGGGTAGCGCGGGTATTGGCGCAGGTGGCGATGGATGAAATGTGGTATTGCTTTGGCCGTAGGTGTAATGATTGGTCTCGACCATAAGTGGTGAGGCCAGAGATATGATTGTGCCGGTGCTGTTGTTAGTCCTACCATATACGTGGTCTGTCGGAGGTGCACTAGCTATAGGAACCGAGGGTACGGCCTCAGTAAAGCGAAACCTTCTAAGAGTCGCCTCTACTTGGGAGCTGACTACCGAATCTAAGCGGTTGGCTAGCGAAGCGCTAACGGCTTGATCTACTGATGCGGCTATCTTCTGCTCAATTTCTAAAGAAGATAAATGAGGCGATACAGGTGTTACCTGGACCTGAGCGAGGTCGGGGGTGACGATGTCGCGCTTGACGAAGCCTACGCGTGTCTTGATGTAGCCTCCAAGCATCATGTCTTGGAGTGCCTTTAACTTTGCCTCGATCTCTGCTCGGTCTGCGGCGGGGATATCTTCAAGTGTAGGTGACAATATATTACGGTTGTCGATATCCGCGCCTCCTATTGCGTCCATCGGCGGTGTAGACATAGTCTTCGATGTAGACGTACCGGTGGCCGATGTAGACGTACTCATCATGTTGGCATAGCCTTTCCCCAGTGGAGTCGCCAAAAAGTGTGTTGACACAAAAACGTGCCCCCGTACTTGGGTCAGTTTGACGATCCAAAAGTGCACAGATACTTAGGGACAAGCCTAAGCGTGATGTGGCACCGACATCGCGTTCTGACTACCCTTAATAGTGATAAGGGGGGTGGAGTCGCCAGGCAACCAGATTACACAAAATAATCCAATTAGCCGAAAGAAATAGATTAAACAGAATAAAATCAACAAACCTGCCAGAGCCCGCCTGGTTCGAAGTCTAGTGCCAAGGGTGCGCCGAAGGGTACCTTCGGCGTTCGGTGCAAAGTGCTCCGCCGAAGGGTGCTTCGGCGTTCGGTGCGAAGTGCTCCGCCGAAGGATACTTCGATGTTCGGACTGATCTGGCCAAAGATGGACTCCGAACGGATCTGAACGCAATGATCACCTCCGAACAACGGGGTTTGGCGTGATATCTTTGATACAGCAATATATGAGACAATGACGCGAAGGCCACGCGTGAGTGCAACTTCGTCCAGTGCGGAGTGGAGTCGTGGTGAAGCCTGTTGTGATGAAGTATGCTGGCGAAGCCTGTTGTCGAAGCCTGTGGTCTTGTCGAAGGGTGTCCTGGGGACCTCCGGAACTGGTCTCTCAGCTCCGGACACCTCCGGCGAAGGGGGATCCGAACATGTGAACCTGCAACAGAGACGATGCGAAGTACCAATTTGGCCTGAGGACCAAATTTGGCTAAGTGTTGCACGGGTAGGGAAGGTAGCAATCTGTTACGCAGATTAGCAGATACTTCACAGGCGAAGTACCAATACGGTAACAATCTATTACGTAGATTAACGGATACTTCACAGGCGAAGTAACAAGGATTACCACTATTCCGTAGTGGCCGGTGGAGGGCTTCTAGGCAAACCCACGAAGAGGTACATGAAAATAAAGGTAAAGTAAAGGTACGATCAAAGCATGGGCTTTGGTTTGGTTTGAGTTGGGGGGGCTTCTCCACGCTGGCCATGCCTCTCTATTTATAGGGATTAAATCCTAATCTAATCTGCTATTAATCCGGCCAGATAGAGATAAAGATTGAGCTGGAAACATGTCCGACTCCATCTCTGCCGAGGTGGGCTTCGGCCAGGCCCATCGAGGCCTGCTTCTCGGGCCAAAGCTTCGGTAGCGTGGGCTTCGGCCAGGCCCGTCGAGGCCTACTCCTCGGGCCAAAGCTTCGGCATCATGGGCTTTGGCCAGGCCCGTCGAGGCCTGCTCCTCAGGCCGAAGCTTCGACAGCGTGGGCCTCCGAAGGCTTCCTGGCTGAAGCCCATAGGCTGGCTAGAGGCTTTCGGAGCCCATAGCTCAACGGACTTCGGCCCTATAGGGCTTCGGATAGATCCTGGACATGTGTATTTTTGGCCCAAACCATCAAAAATTGATATTTTGACAATCTAGCCATTAATGCCATTTTTTTGCCATCAACACTTACCCTTGGGCTGAACAGATTAGCTAGGTTCCTCTTGCCGGGGGTGGCGATCATCATGGGGATGGGCAGAGGGAGTACTTCCAAAGTTATTTATTCTCACAAAATCTTCTGATATGAAAGAATGTGTTGCCCCAGAATCAAATAGCATTATTGTGGGTACGAAATTCGCTATGAACATACCGAGCACTACTTCGGGGGCCTCCTGAGCTTCTTTGGCGTTGATGTGGTTTACGCGGGCGTGAACTGCCTTGTTGGGTGCAGTGCCTTGGGGTTGCTTGGGATGAGGACACTAGTGGGAGTAGTGCCCTTTCTTCCGACAGTTGAAGCAGACGATCGACTTGTCGTTTCGGTCCCTCAGCATCAGGGCTTTGGTAGCAAGTGCTGGTGGAGCGGCTGGAGCTGGTGGAGCGGGGCGAGGGTTCCCGGTACTTGAGCCACTAGCAGTGTGTGGTGACCTGTAGATGGATCGAGGATGGTAGGCGGGCGCTTGTGGCGGAGGGGTGAAGTGGGGCCTCTGGATGTTCCCCTATTGATGCTTGAAGGCGATCATCTTCCTCTTCTTGAGATCCAGCTTGTTCTGTTTGGTCTCTTGAAGAATGGCCTTGTTCACCAACTGTTAGAAGTCGGCGTAATCAGTGGCGATGAGCTGTATGGAGAGCTCATCCTTCAGTCCCCTGAGGAACTTAGCATGACGGGCGGCATCTGTCCGAACTTCCTCTGGTGCGTAGCGGGCCAGGCGGTTGAACTCATGGAGATACTCCATGACGGTCCGGTTTCCTTGCTGCAGGTCTCGGAATTCCTGCTGCTTGACGGCGACGACTTCGGTGGGGATGTGAGCAGCACGGAAGGCAATGGGGAACTCCGCCCAAGACACTTCGTGATCCTCAGGCTGAGACTCACGGTAGTTGGCCCACCATTCTGCGGCAGGTCCCTAGAGCTGGTGGGTGGCGAACACCACTCGCTCCCAGTCCGAAAACGGGAGGATATCCAACTTCTTTCCAATTGTCCTGAGCCAATCACCGGCCTCCATGGGATTCGTTGTGCTTGAAAAGATGGGGGGTCTCACGCGCAAGAACTCTGAGAGCTGAGGCACGGGAGCGGGGGCTTGTTGACGAGGGGCAGGCTCCACATTCTGCTGCTATAGATGGTCCAACTGAGTCTACTAGTGCTGCATCTGTGTTAAGAGGGCGGTGATCAATTGGTTCTGATTCGCCATCATTTCGTCCAACGTGGGATGGCTGGCAGATGGCAGCCCAGATTGGCGCTAGCCCGTTGCACCCTAGTTGGGCACAACACTCCTGGGCAGGCCGTTGGCTGCTCCCTCCTCGTTGTTGGAACCGGTGTTCTGGTTGTCTACCATCTTCTGAGAATAAATAATATTTTTAAACATAAGAGAAAGACTTAAAAAGTTCATTCCAAAAATATTTCAGGGGTGATCTTATAAAAAGTGGTACTAAATTATTTATTACATTGGAGCTCTTATTTTCATGCCACCTACAACACAAGCCGTTGTAGATGGTACCACAATCATAAAACAACCATGAAACAATCAGCGAGAACTATCGTTTAAGGGAATCTACTCATTGCCTGAGGAAGTCTCCGTGCTCTCGGAACAATGAGTATCCTGAGGGACGGTGGGCTCGATGAAGTTCTCGATGATGGGGTCAGCGATGATGGCAGGGCGCGGGGCAGCGGCGCTGGAGCTAGACGGTCCGACGGGTGCTAGCGGTGGCATGATCCTCTTGGGGAAAGGGGCTAGCTCCTAGATGGGCTTATTCCTCTTCGGGACGAGGAGAAGCATCTCCGCAATGTCCTTCTGCAGCTGGATGATCCGGTGCTACAGCTCGTCGTTCTATTGGATCAAGCTCTTCGTCTCATGACAAAGGAACTCGACCTCCTCGTGGTGCTCCTCGGCGTCGAGCACGGCCTCAGTGTGGAGGTCGTCCATGGCCTGGAGGAGATGGGTGTGCCGGGCCTTGACCGGATCGCGGTCAGAGAGGAATCTGACGTAGATGTTGCGGTGGGCACCGGGAGTACGCATCGGTACTAGCCGGAATGATGAGACCTGAAGACGATCGTCATAGATCATCCTCAGCTCCATTAGAGCCTGGAGGGCGGTGCGCTGGCACGCGACGTCGAAGGTCAGGCCTCCGAGTGCTGCCGTGAAGAAGGGCAGACAGTCACTGGACGCGTGGATCATGACGGAAATGTCACAAGGACCCGTGAACTCCTCCATGTAAACTACATGGAACTCCGGCTCGAAGCTAAATCCGAGAAAGGTTGCCATCATCCGAAGCTCCTGGATGAATCCCTTGCGGTGACGACAAAAGCTGTGGATGTGGTGGACAGGTATCTACAAATAAAACAAGTTCAAAAATAGTAAGGGAGAGGAACAAAAATTATGAAGTAGATTTTTATAAAATAGATTTTAACAAAGCTAAGTGTTAGGTTGGTCCGTTTGGCTTCCTACAGTCAAGTCGGCTCTGATACCATCTTGTAACGCCCTGATTTTACGAAATCGGAACTTTATTGAATTTCCATAGAAAAACAATAATAACAAGATGTCCATCATGCGACAACGTACATACGGTAAATAATCTGTGGTTCGCAGACCACATTATTAGATACGTATAAAATTTAAAATAAACTATGAAAATAAAACTACATGACGAACATCTTCTTTAGGATCACATTCTTGACTGGGTCGCTACTCCAGACCATCCGCCTCATAGTACGCGGTCTCTGAAGTGTTTCCAATGGGTATGAGTACAAAAGTACTCAACAAGCCACCAAGAATGCAATAATAATGAATGGTAGTACCAAAGGAATGGTAAGGGTTTAAAGTGAAGAAAAGTACATGTTTAAGTTGCAGCATTTAGTGTAGTCAAATTTAATTATACCTAATAATAAACATGAAAAATGCACCATCATCTAACTCGAGGAGTACGTTTTCCCTGCTCGCTCAACAGTCCTTACATGCCAAGTCATCATGCAACACTCATAAATGTAAACTAACTGCGAGTAGTCATGCAAACCACCCTTGACCATGGGCTTGGCTTTTCAAAAAGATTTAAACTCTGATCAGAGGTGTACCACTTTACCAATAAGGCACGCACTCATCCCACACACCAAAGTGTAACGAGATGACCCATACCATGGGAACTCGTGCCAAAACCTCAGCATGAGATGCTCCAATCCGATAACACCCGCTCTAGGTTTCGCCGGCGCGCCCGGCCACTCCATGCTAACGTCACACCCCCTTTTGCGTCACGTCGGTACAAGCCACCCGCAGGTGCTGCTTGACCCATCTCCAAGTGGTGCCTCGAGTTGGAACAACCCATACCTTAGTTAGGACTTACCCACTAGACTTGTGGTTAGTACGGAAGTGTATTGCAATGGATCCCGCAGACCGGTCCTTATAGTGCCCCACTTGCTACTGACCAATGCCCTAGCTTGCACCCAGAACCCACCATGCTTACACATTTAACTAAAACTCCATAACCAACAAAATTCCAAGGGTGAGAATAACAGGGATCATATAATAGAATTTAAATCTCTATGACTCGTTTTTAACCTATAGTGGTCGTGTCAATACATTGGACACTATCTAATAATACTAGTAACATGATGACAATGAGTTTAGGCTCAATAGCATGGCTTGGGTTTGCAATTCAAGGTCGGGGATCTAAATAAATATAATGTAAGGCTTTCGATTTGACTAATGCATGTATAACCTATGAGTTTTAGCGATATTTTAAGAAAACTAGGTTCAATATGCTCAAAAATTAGTTTGGTGACTTGCTTTGTTCGGCGAAAGGTGATGGTGGAACCTCCGAGTAGTATTCCGGCTCTTCAACGGCGTCGTAGTCTTCTCGATATGAATAAAATAAACATAACATTCAATTAAACAATCCAAAATCACACAACAAGCATATAGGTTTTGATTGGGTTAAATTAAGGGAAATAAAGTTATTAATCTCCTGAAACTACTATTTAAATTTCTAAAATAATTTCTAAAGGAGTTATGAATTTTTCTAAAAAGAAATATAAATGTATCTTAATGTATTTTAAATCTCCCATTAATAAATAATAAAAAGTTCTGAATAAACCTACTGTTTTTATTGCATAAATATGATGAGAATAAAAATATAAATTTTCTAAAATTGAAATGGTCAAATTTGGAGTTAAAATGAGCAAGATATGAATTTTTGAAGTTTAAAAAAATTCTGGAATTTAAATTAAACCCTAAACAGTCGCCGGTCCACAGTGAGCCGAGTTCACCGTGAACCCGCGCACTGTGCGCGTGTGCTAGATCATGGATCATCGTTGGATCGCGATCAGACGGCTGTAGGCGAGGCGAGGGGTTTTAAGTGAAAATGGACGCACAAGATCGCACGATAGCCCTTCACCGAGATCTGACGGGCCAGATTAAACCGAGCGGCTGATTTAATCCTGATCGTCGGATCGAGATCGCACGGTCACGGATGAATCCGACACGGCACGGGTACTTTACCCATGCCGGTCATCTTCCCCGGCGATGGCGATGGGCTAGCGGCGACGTCGATGGCCGGCGGCCGGTTCAGAGGGCTAAAATGGGACCAGCATAGCACGACGGTTAAGGGGGTACCAGAGATGAGGCCTAGGGTGGACGGAGCGTGGCCGGCGTCGAGCGGGGGTGGCGAAGGCATTCAGGTCCTCTTCGGCGGTGGGGCTCTGGTGGGTTTCGTCGGCGAGGGAGGAGTGGCCGAGGTCGGGGAGGTCACGGTGGTCAGGACGGTGCAGTCGGTGTGACAGAGGAGGCCTCCGGCGATGGCGAGTGGTGGCTGGAGTCCGGCAGTGGTGCGACATTCAAAAGCGAAGCACGGGCATTCTGTTCGGTTGAATGCAATTAGGCATGAAGACCGAACATGGCGGTGGTCGGGGTTTTAAATAGAGGTGTTGGCGGTGTAAAAATGGTAGGTGAGTACATGGAAACCCGAGGGGTACTTTCCATGTTTCTGGCGAGCTCTTGCCATGCATGCGCGCTGCGATTATGAGATTCAAACGCGTTGATTAATAGGGGGAAACAGTCGGCGGATCTCAGGGAGCATTAATATGGTGCCAATTTTATGGAAGGGGCCGGTGGCGAGGGTATTGCGGAGCTAGGGTTTCGGCCAGAGAGATTTGTGGGGGGTGCGAGGAGGAAGACGAAGCTGACATGTGTGGGCCACTGTCAGCGGGCAACTGTGGGTGTGGGCGCGGCAACGATCGGGTCTGACAGGTGGAGTCGGGCTCGGCCGGGAGGGGGGTTGGCGTTGACAGGTGGGACGGGGGATTTGGGCACCCGCGTGGTGAGTGAGGGGGTCGCTGATGGGTGGGGTCCACGAGGCAGAGAGGGGTGCGGGGTTGAGTGGGCTGGGCCGGCCTGTGGAGGGGAAAGGGGAAGAGGGGCCATTACTGTTTAAATGCTTTTTCTGAATAAAGATAATTGCTGAAATTGAATTAAATTATTTGGGTTGCCTCTAAGGGTGATAAAAATTTGTAAAAATTCTCAAAAATAGGTCCTGGTCTTGGGATCATATAGAAATTTTCTTAGGCTATGGTTTGGATGTTTTCTCTAGGTCCTAGTTTATTTGGGCATTTTCAGCTTTATAGGAAATCCAAAATAATCCTTTTCAGAAAAATATAAATAAAAATGTATTTTCACCTTTTTGAAAATTCAGGGTGTTATAGTCTCATCATAGGATGGGGCAATGATCCTCGACCTGCTCCTACTGTGATGCAAGGACATCCTACTCACATAGCCGCTGTGTGGCATGAGTCAGTTATACATGTCAATCATCTATGTTCATTTGTAGTAGCCAGCCTTTTATGACTGTTGCTTGTGTGCAGACCGATCGTACTTGGAGCGTACGACACCACATTGACAAAATGGTTGAATGGTGGACCGCCTAGACCGATGTTGTGCATGACTCGCTAGACTGGACGATGCTATGGGATAGTCCTGATGACCTCGACCGGTGTCTTACATTGACATCACCATGACCACCTCTAGCAACTGTAGCTCAGCCACCACCTACTGCTGGCCCTCAGCCGCCACCTGCTGCTATCCCTCAGCCACCACATCCTTAGCCAGTGCCTTCGATGATGCCAACCAATCCGATGATGCCAGTCCCTCCGATGATGCCACCTTATTAGTATCTGTCACCCCCACATTACTTCTATGATATGGGCAATTCGTTTGTTCTGGGGCCATCATCAGGTGCAAGTCCATCAGGTTATGGAGCATATGCGACACCTATTGAGTATTGTAGTCTCTAACATAGAATTTTGTTACAATTTATCTTTTCACTAATCTCTTATTTTTGTACAGCGCCATATATGTATCCATACTCCGCGTGTTAGAGCACCTCTGGACCTCTCGACTGATCTCACGATGGCTTCCAACAGTCACCTGGTTTCGATGCTTGGGAGGGTGGTGACCACATTGAGGTGTTTAGGCCTTCGTAACTTCAGGGAGCCCCACTGCCCACTCAGCCTTAGGAGCAGTGCCCCGCTAGGCTAACTAGGGTGCATCGATCACAAGATAAGCTTACATTGTCTGATCGGCCACTAGATGGACTTGGGGTAGGCATCGTTATTAGGCCAATTAGGGTGCGTCAATCACCACATAGGCTTACATTGTATCGAACCTTTTGTATTAGATGTTGCTTTTTCTTATGATTATGCTTGTATTCGTTTCTTTTATTATGATTCTGCTTGTATGCACATCTTTGTTATGATGAGATATATTTCACCATAAAACTTCTACCCACAATTTTATCATATAACTTGTAGCACCACAAAGTAACAAATGCATACTAATTATTTAATACTCCAGCACAAATGACACATAACGAGGTACATGACATAACACGGTACAATACATTACAATTGACAAATACAAAATATTATGGATTTGTATAAAATAGTTTAGTACTTATCGTTGGTGGGAACAACATGAGCCTACGGGGGTACCCGTAGTATGATTTGTTTAGGTAGAAGGGGAGTCACGACTATGGACCGATAGTTACCTCGATGTGTGAGGCAGAAAAAGAGTAATACGGTGGACACGAGAGGATTTTAGATAGGTTTGGGCCTCCCTAAGGATAATAGCCCTACTCATGTGTGTATGATTGCTTTGTGTGTGTGTGAGTCTTCTTGTTGCTTGTCGTGTATTGCGTGTCTTATGTTCTCCTCTTATCTAGGGCCTCCCCTTGGTCCTTTTATATGAGAAGGACGATGGAGGGTTACATGAGATTAACTGTCGTGATTGTGGATGGGAAAATAGCCGCATAACAACCGTTTATAGGCGGGAATAATTACAGTGATTAAGATAGTCTTGATGAGGGTAACCATTGGCTTGATGATTCAGAGCCGACTGTTGGATTCCCAGCACTTGGGCGAATCTTTCCCCGAGTGCCTAATTAGGTGATAAGGTGGTCCTTCACAGGCTGGACTTCATAGCAGTCGGCAGCCTAACAATCAGTACGAAACCACTCGGTAGGGTACCCGTGGTTAATGTCCCTGATAGTAGCCCCCGATCTCTTTTCAGCGCGCAACTCACTCGGAGCAGGTGGAAAGAGCTCTAAGCAGTCTTGATTTTTATTGGTGCACAACCTAGGTGCACCTACCGAGTGCAGCGCCCGAGGCTGAAGTTTCATCGGAGAATAAGCTTCAGTTGCAAAAAACATTTTTCTGGGGACTTTTCCTTCAGCACCAGCGAGTAAAGCAACCGTGCGGTTCTCCATTGGCAAGAGTGACCGTACAGGAGATGGCATTTGAAGTTGTCAGTTCACTGCTTTTCGGTTCATCTTCTAGGGCGCGGTTTCAAGACCTTTTGACAGTTCTGGGAACCGTGCCAACGGAATTGATGGCGAAAGTGATCTTTGGGGTTGCTTGTTTGGCAACCACAATGCTTTGGGACTCAGAACCGCCACTTTCTTCTTCAATCGATCCCCTGGCTCCCTGCAAAGGTTCCCAGCATTTTAACTGTGTGGTGTGTTATTGCAAAGCCTAGTGGTTGTTCAATTTGAAACCCTTTGCGAGCATCTTCAAGGCCCCAATGGCGGCGGGTGCTTCCTAGAAGCCAGTTGATCGTGCAGAGGAGTTCCGCACATCCACCATGGGGAGGATATGGTGATGGTGTTGGAGAGCCATGGGGAGATCCCACCAAAAGTCATCTCTTCGTGGCGAGTGGCCGGTAGTGAGGCATTCCCTTCTCCTGATACCCACGAGATCGTGGTCTTTGATTCTTTCTTTTCTCGTGGTTTTGGGTTGTCCACACACCCTTTTCTTCGTGGAATCCTTCATCACTACAACATTTCTCTTTGCAATCTGAACCATAATCCCATGCATTATCTTGCCATATTTGTCGAAATGTGTGAAGTATTCTTGTGAATTGACCCCCACTTCAATCTTTTCCGTCGTTTCTTCTACTTGCGATCTCTTGGGCGCAAGGTGATCGGAGGGTGCGGACTCTAGCTTCCTGATAAGAAGGGGTGGCACTCGAGTGGCACTCGGATTGGTTTTACATGGCCAACCATGAGCCATCCCTTTCTCCTGAGATTGACCGAGTGCCACAGTAGGCACCCACTTGGATTGACCGGTGCCCGGCTGAGGAGCATGGGCAAGTCGATGAGTTGGTGGCTCTGGTCCAGCATCTTCAGGAGAACAATGTCACAAGCCTCCACGTTGTGGTGAACTTCTTGTTTCGCTGGATTACGCTGCTGAAGGAGCAGCTTCACCCCGGGTATGAGTACTCGGGTCCTGGCAATCCAACTAGAGAGTTAGGTGGAGAGTTGACCGGGAAGGAGGAAGAGGCGAGGGCGCGGAGCATCTTCAGCTGCAAGGTCAAAGTCTGGAGCGTCATTGGTTGTCGCCTCTTTTGGCTCAGCGTTCGATGAACCATGTAGATGGTCTTCGATTCTTTGACTCTTGATTTTGCAGAGTGAAGCTGCCTTCGTCTCCCTACCTCCACTATCGAAGCCCCCCAGTCGGGTAGAAGGACACCGGGTCAGATGATGATGCATCTGGTAGGAAGAGAGAGGGGATAGAGATGTGCTCTCCTCCGGTGAAGAAGTCAACGGAAACATCGCCCAACCGTCGATTGACCCGGAGCTCGACCAAGGAGACGGCGAGCAAGGGGCCGACGTAGTTACCTCTGAAGGTCCCTTCATCCTTTGTCGGAGAGGTGAGTGTCGACTTCGAGATTTCCGAGAGGGCGCCCACGGCAGCTAGGGTCGCAGCATCGTCTTATTCCGTGTATACCCCACCTCTGCCTTCACCTTCATGACCGCCACCACCTCCTTCAGCCTCAGCGACTGGTTTTGCTCCTAGTGCGGGGCCTAGATCGTGGACAAAGAAGATGGTGTTCCGGCAATCGACATGGTGAGGGTGTCGAGAGGTAGTTTATCTTCTGAAGTATTTCTTCATAACCTTTTTTCTGTTCTTATTTTTCAGCAGTGTGGATGGATTGTCGTTGGTCGAACCGAGTTCAGTCGAAGTGACTAATTCTACCACACTGAGCACCGCTTTGATAGTCTATGTGGCACCGCCGAGGTTGCCTAAGGGCCAGAAGTCTCCGGCTCCCTCAAGAATAGAGGAGTGCCACAAGAGGGTGGAGCGTCGCCACTGGGCAAAGAGTCAGCGGTCGTTCCTCCTTCGTTGAGGAGGTCTGAGGGTCCGCCGTCGGCCACGAGGATGGCTACGATGGAGCTTGGCGGGATGAGGAAGGAGCCACCCGCTCCCATCGTCATGGCCAGGAGTATGCCATCGGCCTCTAGTCTCTTCTCGACCCAACAGGAATCGGGGAGCACGGGCAAGTGTCTAGAGTCACTCTGGCATCACGGTCGGAGGATGATGGTGAGTATCCTGCAAAACATTTGCGTACCTTGTGGTATGTT
Organism: Zizania palustris; assembly: GCA_019279435.1. Lineage (NCBI taxonomy): Eukaryota > Viridiplantae > Streptophyta > Magnoliopsida > Poales > Poaceae > Zizania > Zizania palustris. Next base: position 18,271,190 of record JAAALK010000283.1, read on the forward strand.
CTGACCCAAGTACCCACGTAGGATCTGGCCAACCAGCTGGGAGAGCAGCTGTACTCCGAGGCAGATGAGCTGAAGCGCTTGGAGAGGGAGAATCACGTTTTCCACGAGCAGCTTGATCTTTAGTCCCTTGGTAAATTTTTACACTCTTAATGTCTTGCCGATGGGATTTGATCATTAATTGCCTTTATCTTTTGTAGAGCTATCGGTGTTGGGGAGCATCTTGAGACGGTCACCAATCAAGCGCACCGATCAGCTGACAAAGCGGTAGTTGAGAGGGACGCTGCCTTAGCCGAATTGGAGAAGTCAAATAAACAACTAGCTGAGTCAGAAGCTTCAGCTCAAAAGTGGCTTGGTGAGTATAAAAGTATGGACTCCTTCCAAGGGCTTCTTTGTTTCTAGCAGATTCTTGTGAATGTACGCCCTGCAAACTCATTTTGCTTTGTAGAGCTTAATCACCGAGTGGGTGCTCAATTTGCTAATTTGGAGCAACGCCTGTCTAGCACCTAGAATCATTTGGATGCCTACCAGATGAATGCCGAGATGCTGATCTGAATGGTCGACGATGAGCTTTCGAGCAGGCAGTGGTCGGTGGAGGAGTCTTTGGCCTGACTGGAGGGTGCTGACGATCGATTGAGGTGGACCACTTGGGACTTCGCAAGAACGATGATTGTACACGTGTTTGGGATCGTCTCAGCGTTGTATCCGACTGCTCATCTGGATTTTATCTGAGCAGGGTGGTTAGCACACTTCAGTGAGGCCGATGTTGAACGGATCCATGCCGAGGTTGGAGAGACCGCCGAGGCCTTGATCTCGGATATTGAGTTCTATCCTCCTTCACCTACCAAGTGAACAAAAATATGTGTGACATATTTGCAAGACATTATCTTATTAAATGTAACATCACTTTATCACTTTATATTTTTTCATTAGGTTGGACTAGTCGTGATCCTTCAACTGTAGGACATAGCACCGGCTCACTAGCACAGGGATACTCAAGCCACATGCACACTTCTCAAAGTCGGTAGTGCTCTGTATAGTTCATAAGGTGTCACAGAGGACCAGTCGGGAAAGGCGACTCAGTTGGTAATCAGTCAATTTGACTTAGCTAGAGCGGATCATGGATACAAAGTAAATTATCACGATTTCCTAAAAAGAGTATTGCCAATCAAAAGGCATTTATTAAGCATCCAGGGAAAGGGTCTTCCACAGCTCAGCTAGAGAGGATCGTGGATACAGAGTGGGAAGACAACAACTAGACCAAGAAAATGACGCTTAAGAGCCAAAAGCTTATTAAGCATTCGGACATAGGGGGCCTTCCCCAACTCAACCAGAGCAGATCTTGGATACAGAGAGAGAAGGCCACACTATTCCGAAAAATGCTTAGAAGCCAACAATATTTGAATTTGAATAATATGTCAATTTCTTGTAAAGTTCAGAGACTGAAGCATCATCGAGCACTCCCTGCTCATCAACTAGAAGGCTAGAGCCATTCGACAAGGGCTCCATAAGCTATCTACCAAAAGAGTGGACCTCACCAAGGCGTAAGTGGAGAAGTTACTTCGAGCCGGAGTCATTAGGGAGGTAGGCCATATAGAGTGGTTGTCTAACCCTGTCTTCATTAAAAAGAAGAACTCTGAGAAGTGGCGCATGTGTATCGACTTTACTTCATTGAATAAAGCATGCCCTCGTGACCCCTACCCCATGACTCGAATAGATCAACTTGTGGATTCTACAGCCGGCTCTGAACTTTTAAGTTTCCTCGATGCATATTCTAGCTACCATTAGATATGGCTCAGGCGCGAGGATGAAGCCAAAACAAGTTTTGTTACACCCTCCAGTGACTTTTGTTATGTAAGAATGCACTTTGGCTTGAGAAATGTCAAAGCAACATTCTTTAGGTTAATTGGTAAGGCTCTAGATCACCAAATAGGAGAAAATGTCGAGGCCTTTATGGATGACATTGTAATAAAAAACGCAAAGAAAGGCCAACATAACTTTGATCTTGCGGAGACCTTCAAGAGCCTCCAAGAGTGGAATCCGCTTAAACTCCGAGAAATGTGTGTTTGGGGAACAAGTAGGGAAGCTGCTGGGGTATTTAGTTTTGAGTTGAGGCATCGAAGCTAGCCCCATGCAAATAAGCATGCTCCGAAGAATGGCTCCTCCGGAGAATTTAAAACAAGTCCAGAAGCTAGCAGGATGCCTCGCCGCCTTGAGCAAGTTTCTTTCCAAGTCTGCAGAATGAAGCCTCCCTATTTTCAAGGCCTTGAAGAGCTCAAAGGACTTCACTTGGACCCCAGAATGCTAGAAGAGTTTTGAAGACATCAAAGACTACCTTGCCAATCTATCAACACTAACAACCTCCTCGCCGATGAGACCTTGTTGTTGTACCTTGCAGTGACAGGCTTCATCGTAAGTGCAGTACTCGTCCGGGAAGCAGAAGCAGATGGGAAACTGGTTCAAAATCTAGTATACTTCATTTCTAAAAAAATTGTGTATGCACTTGTAATGGCTTCGAGGAAGCTGTGACATTATTTTTTAGCCCATAATGTAATTGTCCCAACATCTTACCCCCTTGGAGACATGCTCTGCAGCAAGGATTCCACTGGGAGGATAGGGAAATGGGTTGTTGAGCTGGCACCCTATTGACACGAAAATGTGCCCCCGCACTTGGGTCAGTTTGACGATCCAAAAGCATGCAGATACTTAGGGACAAGCATAAGCGTAACACAACACTAACGTTGTGTTCCGTCTACCCTTAATAGTGGCAAGGGGGTGGAGTCACCAGGTAATCAGATCACACAAAAATAATCCAATTAGCCGAAAAGAAATATATTAAATAAAATAAATCAGCAAGCTGACTGGAGCCTGACTGATTTGAAGTGTACCGTGCGAAGGGTTTCACCGAAGGGTACCTTCGGTGTCTGATGCGAAGGGTCTCGCCGAAGGTAGTCTTCGGCCTTTGGACTGATCTGGCTGAAGGCAGGCTCCGAATAGAACTCGACGCGAAATCATCTCTGAACAGCGGGGTTCGGCGCGAAGTCTCTGACACGACAAAAATATTCCAACGCGATGCACTAGCGTGACTTCGTCTGGCGCGGGGTAAAAACAAGGTGAAGCCTGATGTGACGAAGCCTGTTGTGGAGCATGTTGGCGTGTCGGACTCGGTCAAACCGACAATAGTGTGATGGTCCCACACAGGTAGTCAAAGCAGTATTCCCGCCAAAGGGTGCTCGAGCAACCTCCGAAACCAGTCTCTTGGCTCTGGACACTTCCAGCGAAGTGGCTTCGAGTGTGAGAACCTGCAACAGAATAGAGATCAAGTGCCAATTCATCCTAGCGACCGAATCTGCTAAGTGTTGCAGTAGATAAACGAAGGTAGCAATCTGTTACGTAGATTAACAGATACTTCACAAGTGAAGTAACAAGGCGATAACAATCTATTACGTAGATTAACATGTACTTCACAGGCGAAGTAACAAGGATTACCACTGTTTCCACATGGCCAGCGAAGGGCTTCTAGGAAAATCCACGAAGGTTGCAGAAAAGTAAATTAAAAGTAAAGGTACGGTTCAAAGCTAGGGCTTTGTGATTGATTTGTGTTGGGGGGTGTAACACCCCAATTTTTCAAAACAATAAAAATATTATTAAATTCAATTTATGGGAATTATTATTTCAGAAAAATACTTTTAATTCCCTTTTATACCCTTTTGAACTACAACATGGAGTAGATGACCAAATCAGGAGGTGAAACTTTTTGTATATGATCCTAAGACCAAAATATAATTTTGAGAATTTTTATAAATTTTTACCAGCCTTGGAAGTAGCCCTAATCTTTTAATCTATTTTCTGGAATTATTTTTATTTAGAAAAGTATTAGAACAGTAATGGGATCCTCCCCTCCCTTCTCTCTCTCCCGGCCGGCCCAGCCCGTTACCGCGCTCGCCTCTGGCTGACAAACGGACCCCACCTGTCGGCGCCGAAACTTTCCCCTCGCGCGCGCACCCGACACCACGGCCCCACTTGTCAGCCTTCCCGTTCGTTCGCTCGCGCTCACTGGCCCGTGGACCCCGCCTGTCAGATTCGTCGTCTCCGCGAGATCCGCCCCGGATCCCCCCCCCTCGCCGGCCGAAGCCCTAACTCTGCCTAGGATCCGCCCTCGCCGGCCCCCCCTTTAATCCGACGCGTGCATTGAAGTCCCCTCACCGCGCCGGCCGTTTCCCCCTATTAATCCCGCCCGATTCACGTCCAGGTGCGTTGAACCGCGTCAACCCGAGCTCGTCGGCGTCAAGGCGCATTTATCCCCGGCCACCGTCGATTACGCCCCCTCTGCCCCCGCCGGTGATCCTATTTAAACCCCCAGGCCACCCGCATTTCACCCCCACGCCTACACGTCGCGAGAACGCACAGAACGCCCTCACTCCAAGCTTTAGCGCATTCCCTCTGGTTCGTCTCCGGCCACCGCTCGCCGTCGCACCGGACCGCCTCCGCCCGTGCCCCCGCCCCCATCGTGACCGCCAGGACCTCGCCGACCTCGGCCACCACTTCGTCGACGACGAACCTCGCCGGATCGCCGTTCCCGCCTCGGAACCGAGAACCTTCGCCGCCACCGCTCGTCGCCGGCCTCACCCCGTCGACCCCGAACCACCGCAACGGTACCCTTTTGTTCCCCTCGGTACCCCCTTTCCGTTTTTAGCCCTAGCTAGACTAGATAGCCCTCGACCTCGCCGGAATCGCTCGCCGTCGTACCACCGGAGTCGGGGAAGAAGGGGTACTTTACCCCCCCGACACGCACTGTGCCGGATTCAATCTTGGCCGTGCGATCCAGATCCAACGCTTGGATTAAATCATCTGTTCGGTTTAATCCTGGCCGTCGGATCTGAGTGAAGCGGTACGGTGCGATCCCGTGCGTCCGTTTGTTTTAAAACCCCGCGTTTAATCTCGTGCGTCCACGTGGTACCCCTTCGAACGTTTTAATCCTGGCCGTCCGTAGCCACTTACGCGTCCCGCCTCGCCCTCGCGCGTCGGATCTGGATCCGACGGTCCAGATCGAGCCGGCGCACGCGCACAGTGCGCGGGTTCACCGTGGGCCTGGCTCACCGTGGACCCGAGGGGTTTAAAATTTGAAAATAAATTCCAGAAATGCTTTTAAACTTGTAAAATTCATATCTAATGCATTTGAACTCTAAAAATTACCATTCCAATTTCAGAAAATTCATAAAATTATTCTCTACATATTTATGCAATAAAAACAGTAGGTTTACTTTGACATTTTCATGTTTATTTAAATAAGTATTCAAATGCCCTTAGGATTAAAATGCAAATTTAAATATTTAAACTCCAGAAAATTTATATAATTATTCCTTTCTGTTTAAACACTAGAACCACTGAGTTTTCTCTGAATCATTTATATTAAATTGATTAGAAAACTTAATGTAGTATTATGCACACTTAAAAAACCCTTTTATGAAAGACAATAATTCATTTAGATTCATTTTAAATTAATGGAGAAATAAATTTCAGAACTTTAACCATTGAATTTATTTTATTTATAATCAAACCAACTTTAACTTATGTGTTTATAATGTAATGTTATTCTGTTTGATTGGATGTTGTGTTCATTTTTATTTTACTTTATATTAAAAAGACTACGACGTCGCCGAGGAGCCGGAGTACTTCCCCGAAGTCCCTCCCTCTCCCTTTGCTGAACAAGGCAAGTCACCAAACAATTCTTTTGAACATATTGAACCCATGTTTGAATTGACTATCGCTATAACACATAGGTTATATATGCATTAGTCAAATGAACCCTTACATTATATTTATTTAGGATCCCCCGACCTTGATGTGCAACCCAAGCCATGCTATCTCGCCTAACCTCCTTGTCACCATATGATCAATGATATTAGCTAGTGTCCAAAGTATTGACACGGCCGCTATAGGATAAAAATGAGTCGTAGCAAAATGGTTCTATTATATGATCCCCGTTGCTTCTTATCCTTGGAAATTCTGTTGGTGATGAGTCATGGTTGTGAGTGTATGCATGGTGGGTTCCGGGTGCAAGCTAGGGCATTGGTCAGTCGCACCCGGGGCACTATAAGGACCGGTCTGAGGGATCCGTTGCAATACACTTACGTACTAACCACAAGTCTAGTGGGTAAGTCCTAACTAAGGTATGGGTTGTTCCAAACCGAGGCCACCATTTGGAGATGGGTCAAGTTGCACCTGCGGGTGACTTGTACCAATGTGGCGCAAAAGGGGGTGCGACGTTAGCCGGGATGCGGCCCGGCGCGCCGGCGAAACCTAGAGCGGGTGGTTATCGCTTGGAACATCTCATATTGAGGTTTTGGCACGAGTTCCCGTGAAATGGGTCATCTCGTTGAGATGAGTGCGTGCCTTGTGGGTACAGTAGTACATCTCTGATCAGAGTCTTAAATCTTTTCGAAAAGCCGAGCCCACGGTCAAGGGCGGGTTGCGTGACATCCCCAGTTAGTTTACTTTGAATATGAATGTGCATGATGGATTGACATGTAAGGACTGTTGTGCGAGGAGGTAAAACGTACTCCTCGAGTTAGTTGATGTTGATGATGTTCATGTTTACTTTCCGCATGATTAAAATATGATTACACTAAATGCCATAACTGCAATTGCTTTATTCCGCATTGTTAGCCTTTATCCTTCCTTGTTTATTATCCTGCATTATTATTTGCATTTGCGGTGGCTTGTTGAGTACTTTTTGTACTCATACCCGTTGGACCCCACAGAGGATGCTTATCTTGAAGACGGTCTGGAGTAGAGACCCAGTCGAGAAGAAAGATCCTGAAGAAGACGTTCGTCATGCCGCTGTTTAATTATCTTATTACCGTTTTTATTAAAACAATGTTGTAATAAATATGGTCTGCGTACCATGGATTTTATCGTATGTACGTTGTCGCATGATGAACCTCTTGTATTATTGTTTTTCTATGGAAATTCAATAATGTCTCGATTTTGATAAATCGGGGCGCTACAAGATGGTATCAGAGCCGACTCGACTGTAGGAAGCCAAACAGACCCGCCTAGCCATTAGCCATAGGAAATTATTTCTCGAAAATCTACTTCATAAACTTTGTTCCTCTCCTCACTTTTATTCAACTTGCTGTTTTGTAGATGCCAGTCTACCAAGTCCACAGCTACTGCCGCCACTATGAGGGCTTCGTCCGGGAGCTCCGCATGATGCTCACCTTCCTCGGGTTCCTCTTCGAACCCGAATTTCAAGGAGTCTACCCCGACGAGTTCGCCGGGCCTTGTGACGTCTCCCTCACCGTCCATGGCTCCGGAGAACACCTGCCGCCCTACACCACCGCACTTGGAGGCCCGACTTTCGACGTCGCGTGCCAACGAGTCGCCCTCCAGGCCCTCATGGAGCTGAGGATGATCTACGACGATCGTCTTCAGAACTCATCCTTCCGGCTTGTGCCGAAGCGTACTCCCGGAGCCCACCGTAGCATCTACCTCGGAGTTCACTCCGTGCGTGATCCGGTCATGGCCCGGCAGTCGCGTCTTCTGCAGGCCATGGATGATCTCCACACCGAGGCGGTGCTCGACGCCGACGAGCATCATGAGGCGGTTGCATTTCTTCGTGAAGAAACGAAGAACCTGATCCAACAGAACGGCGAGCTGCAGCGCAAGATCATACAGCTGCAGAAGGATATAGCGGAGATGGTTCCTCTTCTTCCTAGGAAGAAGAAACCCATCCGTGAGCCCCTCCCTCGCCCCAAGAGGATCCCGCCACGACCCTCCCCCGCCAGGCCTTCCACCAGCGCCCCTACACCACGCCCCGGCCTCGTCTCCGACTCCATCATCGAGAATTTTCTCGAGCCCACCATCTCTCTGGAGCCGCGCACTCGTGGTTCCGAGAGCACGGAGACCGCCTCCGGTGGCGAGTAGGCGTTAGGAGATGCAAATTTAAATAAAGATCTTAATTTTGTATGTGGTGCCGTCTGCAACGAGTTGGGTTGTAGACGGAATAAGAACTTGATTGTAATAAACAATTTATACCACTGGATATGTTTATGTGTTTGAATGCTATATGTTATTTTGGTTAATTTTTGTTTCGTCATCTTTTGCTTTATCACTTTATATATTCAGAAGATGGCCGACCACCAGAACACCGGCTCTAACAACGGAGCAGGAGGGAGCCGAGATGCGCCTGAGGGTGTTGTGCCCAACTGGGGTGCAACAGGACCGCGTCAATCCGGGTCGCCTTCCGCCAATCACCCCACCTTGGCGGAAATGATGGCGAATCAGAACCATCTGATCACCGCCCTCCTCACCCAAATGCAGCACCAACAGGCTCAGTTGGACCGTCTGCAGAACGGGGAACCCGCCCCTCGCGCACCAGCACCCGCGGCCGCTCCGCAACTCTCCGAGTTTTTGCGCGTGCGCCCGCCCATCTTCTCGAGCACAACCAACCCGATGGAGGCCGGAGATTGGCTTCGCACCATCGAGAAGAAGCTCGACCTCCTCCCCTGCACAGACCGGGAGCGGGTGGCCTTCGCCACTCACCAGCTCCAGGGTCCCACCGCTGAATGGTGGGACAACTACCGTGCGTCCCAGCCAGAGGGCCACATGGTGACTTGGGCGGAGTTCACCATCGCCTTTCGTGCCGCCCACGTCCCCGCCGGTGTCATCGCGGTGAAGCAGCAGGAGTTCCGCGACCTGCAACAAGGCAACCGAACTGTCATGGAGTACCTCCATGAGTTCAACCGCCTCGCTCGCTACGCACCGGAGGAAGTGCGCACCGACGCCCTCCGCCAAGCCAAGTTCCTAAGGGGACTTAAGGATGAGCTGTCCATCCAGCTCGTCGCCGCCGACTTCGCCGACTTCCAGCGGCTGGTCAATAAAGCGCTCATCCAAGAGACTGAGCAGAACAAGCTGGACCTCAAGAAGAGGAAGATGATCGCCTTCAAGCATCAGTAGGCGAACACTCAGAGGCCCCGCTTCGTCCCTCCGCCACCAGCGCCCGCCTACCATCCTCGGCCCGCCTACAGGCCACCTCACGCAGCCGGTGGATCCAACGCCGGGCATCCTCGCCCCGCTCCACCAACTCCGGCCGCTCAGCCGGCACCAGCCGCCAAGGCCCCGATCTTGAGGGATCGTCAAGGAAGGCCGGTCGTCTGCTTCAACTGCCGCAAGGAAGGGCACTATTCGCACCAGTGTCCTCACCCCAAGCAGAACCAAGGCGCAGCACCCCACCAGGCCGTTCGCGCCCGCGTCAACCACATCAGCGCGGAGGAAGCTCAGGAGGCTCCTGAAGTCATACTCGGTACGTTTACTATGAATTCCGTACCGGCCGTCATATTATTTGACTCTAGAGCAACCCACTCTTTCGTCTCGGAAGATTTTGCAAAAACAAACAATCTGGACGTGCTCCCTCTACCCATTCCCATGGTGATTGCCACCCCCGGCAATAGGACCTCAGCTCGCTTCTATAGCCCTAAGGTTCAACTTGACATCCAAGGAGTGCTGTTTCGGGCCGAGCCTGTCCTCATCCGATGCACCGGACTCGACCTTATACTAGGTATGGATTGGTTGATGAAGCACAAGGGAGTGATCGACTGTGCCAACAAGTCCGTCACGGTGACCAGTCCTGAAGGCGTGACCGTCACCTTCCGGATGGCCAGTCGCAAACCACTCGGAGCATCCCTTCGCTCAATGGCTCTTGAAGAGGTGCCAATAGTCAAGGAGTTTGCAGATGTTTTCCCTGAAGATCTGCCCGGAATGCCTCCCAAGCGGGACATCGAATTCAGAATCGAGCTTGTCCCGGGGACCACTCCAATCTCCAAGCGCCCATACCGAATGGCCACCAATGAACTAGCCGAAGTCAAGAGCAATATCGAAGACCTAGAGCAGAAAGGTTACATCCGACCGAGTACCTCACCTTGGGGTGCACCGGTCATATTTGCCATGAAGAAGGACAAGACCAAGAGGATGTGCGTGGACTATAGAGCCTTGAACGACGTAACCATCAAGAACAAATACCCATTGCCTCGGATCGACGACCTGTTCGATCAGCTAAAAGGATCCTCGGTGTTTTCCAAGATTGACCTCAGGTCAGGTTATCACCAGTTGAGGATCAGGGAGGAAGATATACCCAAGACTGCCTTCACCTCCTGCTATGGACTCTACGAGTACACTGTGATGTCGTTCGGACTCACGAATGCCCCGGCCTTTTTCATGAACATGATGAACAACGTATTCATGGAGTTCTTGGATAAGTTCATCGTGGTATTCATCGACGATAGCCTCGTTTACTCCAAGACCAAGGAAGAAGACGAGACTCACCTCCGTCTGACCCTCGGAAAGTTAAGGGAGCAGCAACTGTACGCCAAATACAGCAAGTGCGAATTTTGGTCGTCTGAGGTGAAGTTCCTCGGTCATGTTATATCTTCCGGAGGAATAGCAGTGGACCCAACCACCGTAGAAGCGGTAACCAACTGGCTGCAGCCCACGACCGTGACCGAGATCCGGAGTTTCCTCGGATTGGCCGGATACTACCGCCGGTTCATCGAGAATTTTTCCAAGATCGCCAAGCCTATGACCAGACTTCTGCAGAAAGAGGTGAAGTTTGACTGGACCCCCGACTGCGAAGAAAGCTTCCAGACCCTCAAGAAGAAGCTTGTGTCAGCTCCCATTCTGACTCTGCCAGACATCCGGAAAGACTTCCACGTCTACTGTGATGCCTCTCGTCAAGGATTGGGATGCGTCTTAATGCAAGAAGGGAAAGTGATATCCTACGCCTCCCGGCAATTGAGACCGCATGAGCTGAACTACCCAACCCACGATCTGGAACTAGCAGCCGTGGTTCATGCCTTGAAGATATGGAGACATTACCTTGTGGGAAATCGGTGTGAGGTCTTCACCGACCACAAGAGCCTCAAGTACATATTCACCCAACCAGATCTGAATCTCAGGCAAAGGAGATGGTTGGAACTGATCAAGGATTACGACTTGGGCATCCATTATCATCCGGGCAAAGCGAACGTGGTGGCAGACGCCCTTAGTCGAAAAGGGTACTGCAATGCCATCATGATTCAGGACCAAGCTCATTTACTGTATAAGGAGATGGAAAGGTTAAACCTAGGGATCACCACTCGAGAGTACCTCGCTGCCTTGGAGTCTCGGCCTGTCTTAATAGACCAGATCCGAGAGAAGCAGAAGGAAGACCCAGACATCCTGGAGATCCAGCAAAACATGAGGAAGGGTAAAGCCCCCGGATTCTCCGAGGATGAACATGGTACCATTTGGTTCGGAAACCGAGTATGCGTACCCGACCTACCTGAGTTGAAGACTCTCATCCTTCAAGAAGCCCACGATACTCTATACTCCATCCATCCCGGGAGTACAAAGATGTATCAAGACCTAAAGGAGAAATATTGGTGGGTCAGCATGAAGAGAGAAATAGCTGAGTATGTGGCCAAGTGCGACACGTGCCGGCGAGTCAAGGCAGAGCATCAGAGACCTGCCGGACTTCTTCAACCCCTCAAAGTCCCTGAATGGAAGTGGGAAGAGATAGGAATGGACTTCATCACGGGACTGCCCAGGACCCAAGCTGGTCATGATTCTATCTGGGTGATCGTCGATCGACTCACCAAGGTAGCTCACTTCGTTCCGGTCAAGACAACTTACACCGTCGCCAAGTTGGCTGAATTGTATATGACCCGGATCGTATGCCTTCACGGAGTTCCTAAGAAGATTGTATCTGACCGTGGGAGTCAGTTTACCTCCAAGTTTTGGAAGAACCTTCAAGAGGAACTCGGCACCCGGCTGAACTTTAGCACCGCCTATCATCCGCAGACCGGCGGTCAAACCGAAAGGGTCAACCAGATATTGGAGGATATGCTTAGAGCTTGTGCTCTAGACTTTGGCGGAATGTGGGACAAGAACTTACCTTATGCAGAGTTCTCCTACAACAACAGCTATCAAGCCAGCCTGCAAATGTCCCCGTTCGAAGCACTCTATGGGCGTAAGTGCAGAACGTCGTTGCTCTGGGATCAAACCGGAGAATCACAACTGTTTGGGACTGACCTATTGAGAGAAGCTGAAGAGAAAGTTAAGATCATAAGAGACCGACTGAAGGCAGCCCAATCCAGGCAAAAGAGCTATGCCGACAACCGTCGAAGAGACCTAGCCTTTGAGGAGGGCGATTATGTCTACCTCCGGGTCACTCCCCTCCGTGGCACTCAAAGGTTCAACATGAAAGGCAAACTAGCACCCCGCTACGTCGGACCTTTCCAGATCCTCCGTCGACAAGGAGAAGTGGCATATCAACTTGAACTGCCTCCATCTTTGGCAGGGGTTCATGATGTGTTCCATGTCTCTCAGCTGAAGAAGTGCCTCCGTGTACCCACCGAGCAAGCCGACCTTCAGCAGCTCAATGTCCAAGAAGACTTGACCTACATAGAGAGACCCGTCAAGATCTTGGAAACCAAGGAAAGAGTAACCAGAAGTCGCGTCGTCCGCTTCTGCAAAGTCCAATGGAACAACCATCCCGCCGAAGAAGCCACCTGGGAAAAAGAAGACGAGCTGAAAGCCCAATACCCCGAGCTATTCGAGTAGCGTTCCAATCTCGAGGACGAGATTCTTGTAAGGGGGATAGGTTTGTAACACCCCAATTTTTCAAAACAATAAAAATATTATTAAATTCAATTTATGGGAATTATTATTTCAGAAAAATACTTTTAATTCCCTTTTATACCCTTTTGAACTACAACATGGAGTAGATGACCAAATCAGGAGGTGAAACTTTTTGTATATGATCCTAAGACCAAAATATAATTTTGAGAATTTTTATAAATTTTTACCAGCCTTGGAAGTAGCCCTAATCTTTTAATCTATTTTCTGGAATTATTTTTATTCAGAAAAGTATTAGAACAGTAATGGGCTCCTCCCCTCCCTTCTCTCTCTCCCGGCCGGCCCAGCCCGTTACCGCGCTCGCCTCTGGCTGACAAACGGACCCCACCTGTCGGCGCCGAAACTTTCCCCTCGCGCGCGCACCAGACACCACGGCCCCACTTGTCAGCCTTCCCGTTCGTTCGCTCGCTCTCACTGGCCCGTGGACCCCGCCTGTCAGATTCGTCGTCTCCGCGAGATCCGCCCCGGATCCCCCCCCTCGCCGGCCGAAGCCCTAACTCCGCCTAGGATCCGCCCTCGCCGGCCCCCCCCCCTTTAATCCGACGCGTGCATTGAAGTCCCCTCACCGCGCCGGCCGTTTCCCCCTATTAATCCCGCCCGATTCACGTCCAGGTGCGTTGAACCGCGTCAACCCGAGCTCGTCGGCGTCAAGGCGCATTTATCCCCGGCCACCGTCGATTACGCCCCCTCTGCCCCCGCCGGTGATCCTATTTAAACCCCTAGGCCACCCGCATTTCACCCCCACGCCTACACGTCGCGAGAACGCACAGAACGCCCTCACTCCAAGCTTTAGCGCATTCCCTCTGGTTCGTCTCCGGCCACCGCTCGCCGTCGCACCGGACCGCCTCCGCCCGTGCCCCCGCCCCCATCGTGACCGCCAGGACCTCGCCGACCTCGGCCACCACTTCGTCGACGACGAACCTCGCCGGATCGCCGTTCCCGCCTCGGAACCGAGAACCTTCGCCGCCACCGCTCGTCGCCGGCCTCACCCCGTCGACCCCGAACCACCGCAACGGTACCCTTTTGTTCCCCTCGGTACCCCCTTTCCGTTTTTAGCCCTAGCTAGACTAGATAGCCCTCGACCTCGCCGGAATCGCTCGCCGTCGTACCACCGGAGTCGGGGAAGAAGGGGTACTTTACCCCCCCGACACGCACTGTGCCGGATTCAATCCTGGCCGTGCGATCCAGATCCAACGCTTGGATTAAATCATCTGTTCGGTTTAATCCTGGCCGTCGGATCTGAGTGAAGCGGTACGGTGCGATCCCGTGCGTCCGTTTGTTTTAAAACCCCGCGTTTAATCTCGTGCGTCCACGTGGTACCCCTTCGAACGTTTTAATCCTGGCCGTCCGTAGCCACTTACGCGTCCCGCCTCGCCCTCGCGCGTCGGATCTGGATCCGACGGTCCAGATCGAGCCGGCGCACGCGCACAGTGCGCGGGTTCACCGTGGGCCTGGCTCACCGTGGACCCGAGGGGTTTAAAATTTGAAAATAAATTCCAGAAATGCTTTTAAACTTGTAAAATTCATATCTAATGCATTTGAACTCTAAAAATTACCATTCCAATTTCAGAAAATTCATAAAATTATTCTCTACATATTTATGCAATAAAAACAGTAGGTTTACTTTGACATTTTCATGTTTATTTAAATAAGTATTCAAATGCCCTTAGGATTAAAATGCAAATTTAAATATTTAAACTCCAGAAAATTTATATAATTATTCCTTTCTGTTTAAACACTAGAACCACTGAGTTTTCTCTGAATCATTTATATTAAATTGATTAGAAAACTTAATGTAGTATTATACACACTTAAAAAACCCTTTTATGAAAGACAATAATTCATTTAGATTCATTTTAAATTAATGGAGAAATAAATTTCAGAACTTTAACCATTGAATTTATTTTATTTATAATCAAACCAACTTTAACTTATGTGTTTATAATGTAATGTTATTCTGTTTGATTGGATGTTGTGTTCATTTTTATTTTACTTTATATTAAAAAGACTACGACGTCGCCGAGGAGCCGGAGTACTTCCCCGAAGTCCCTCCCTCTCCCTTTGCTGAACAAGGCAAGTCACCAAACAATTCTTTTGAACATATTGAACCCATGTTTGAATTGACTATCGCTATAACACATAGGTTATATATGCATTAGTCAAATGAACCCTTACATTATATTTATTTAGGATCCCCCGACCTTGATGTGCAACCCAAGCCATGCTATCTCGCCTAACCTCCTTGTCACCATATGATCAATGATATTAGCTAGTGTCCAAAGTATTGACACGGCCGCTATAGGATAAAAATGAGTCGTAGCAAAATGGTTCTATTATATGATCCCCGTTGCTTCTTATCCTTGGAAATTCTGTTGGTGATGAGTCATGGTTGTGAGTGTATGCATGGTGGGTTCCGGGTGCAAGCTAGGGCATTGGTCAGTCGCACCCGGGGCACTATAAGGACCGGTCTGAGGGATCCGTTGCAATACACTTACGTACTAACCACAAGTCTAGTGGGTAAGTCCTAACTAAGGTATGGGTTGTTCCAAACCGAGGCCACCATTTGGAGATGGGTCAAGTTGCACCTGCGGGTGACTTGTACCAATGTGGCGCAAAAGGGGGTGCGACGTTAGCCGGGATGCGGCCCGGCGCGCCGGCGAAACCTAGAGCGGGTGGTTATCGCTTGGAACATCTCATATTGAGGTTTTGGCATGAGTTCCCGTGAAATGGGTCATCTCGTTGAGATGAGTGCGTGCCTTGTGGGTACAGTAGTACATCTCTGATCAGAGTCTTAAATCTTTTCGAAAAGCCGAGCCCACGGTCAAGGGCGGGTTGTGTGACATCCCCAGTTAGTTTACTTTGAATATGAATGTGCATGATGGATTGACATGTAAGGACTGTTGTGCGAGGAGGTAAAACGTACTCCTCGAGTTAGTTGATGTTGATGATGTTCATGTTTACTTTCCGCATGATTAAAATATGATTACACTAAATGCCATAACTGCAATTGCTTTATTCCGCATTGTTAGCCTTTATCCTTCCTTGTTTATTATCCTGCATTATTATTTGCATTTGCGGTGGCTTGTTGAGTACTTTTTGTACTCATACCCGTTGGACCCCACAGAGGATGCTTATCTTGAAGACGGTCTGGAGTAGAGACCCAGTCGAGAAGAAAGATCCTGAAGAAGACGTTCGTCATGCCGCTGTTTAATTATCTTATTACCGTTTTTATTAAAACAATGTTGTAATAAATATGGTCTGCGTACCATGGATTTTATCGTATGTACGTTGTCGCATGATGAACCTCTTGTATTATTGTTTTTCTATGGAAATTCAATAATGTCTCGATTTTGATAAATCGGGGCGCTACAGGGGGGGTTTATGAACCGGCCTCACCCCTATATTTATAGGGGCTAGTCTTCTAATATCTAAGATTCATTTGTTATGATTCGGCCTAATCACACATTGGGATAAAATTAGCCAGAATCAGACTCAAACTCTATCTCTAGAAATTAGCCTGAAGTGGGCCTTCGGCAAGGCCTACCGAAGCCTGCTCCTTGGGCCGAAGCTTCGGCGAGGCAGGCCTCCGAAGGCCTTCAGGCCGAAGGTAGCAAGCCGCTAGAAGGCTTTCGAAGCCCAAAGCTCAATGGGCCTTCGGCCCTATAGGGCTTCGGCCTAATCCAGGACATTTGTATTTTTGGCCCAATATTACCAAAATTGATATTTTGACAATCTTGACCATTTAATGCCATTTTTTCTATCAACACATGCCCCCTGCCTTTTAGTGAACTAAGTGAACTAAAAGCATAATAGGCTAAGGATGATACCTTCCATATTGGCCTCTCGACACTTTCAAGCAGTTTGCCACACACTCGGGAAATACTTTTTCAAGTACCTGCCATTCAGAGCTCTTCGAAATCGCTCTCTGTAGGACCGAAAGTAGCGACCAGAGGGGGGGTGAATGGGCGCCTAAAAATTCTTTCGAATCAATGGCCTGCTCCCAAAACCCAACGCATTTTAAAAAGAAAAACTAAACAGCAACGCGAGAACAGATTGACTAAGTCTGCAGATTCGAAGTTTGCTGATTCTGAGGTTGCATATTCTGAGGTTGCAGATTCTGAGGTTGCAGATTCTGAGGTTGCAGATTCGGAGGTTGCAGATTCGAAGTATGCAGATTCGAAGTATGCAGATTCGAAGTATGCAGATTCGAAGTATGCAGATTCGAAGGTTGCAGATTCGAAGTATGCAGATTCGAAGGTTGCAGATTCGAAGTATGCAGATTCGAAGTATGCAGATTCGAAGCTTGCAGATTCGAAGTCTGCTGATTTGAAGTCTGCTGATTCGAAGTCTGCAGGTTCGAAGCTTGCAGATTCGAAGTCTGCAGATTCGAAGCTTGCAGATTCGAAGTCTGCTGATTCGAAGTCTGCAGGTTCGAAGCTTGCAGATTCGAAGTCTGCAGATTCGAAGCTTGCAGATTCGAAGTCTGCTGATTCGAAGTCTGCTGATTCGAAGCCTGCTGATTCGAAGTCTGCAGGTTCGAAGCTTGCAGATTCGAAGTCTGCAGATTCGAAGCTTGCAGATTCGAAGTCTGCTGATTCGAAGTCTGCTGATTCGAAGCCTGCAGATTCGAAGCTTGCAGATTCGAAGTCTGCAACACAGAGTTGGACTTCACACAAGAAAAGGGACTTTGACCCTGCCAACTCGATCAAAAAGCAACACAGGAAAAGCAAGGCTAAAGTACTAGCATACTGTAGCTACAGGAAAGTAGTACTACTTGCTACAGAGTAGTAGTACTACTTGCAACAGCAAGAACTAGTACTACTTCTCACGAAGAACACATACAACAGAGAAGCTTCTGTTCCAAATAAATTGATCGCACGCACAGAGAATGAACTGCAGTGCACAAAAAAGCTTCGCACAAGCAAAAACAGCCAGATTAAAAGCTCTCCCAGACAACAAAAAGTCACTTAAAAACTTCAGGAAGAACAAGGCTTGTTGCCTGGTGACCCACGCATGAACAGGGGAGAGAGAATGCAAGAAACAAAATGACCCAAAGGAGTAGTATTGATTTTCAGCAAAAGGGTAGTCCAAACCCTAGGGGTTGGGGTCCTATTTATAGGCAGCCCAACACTAGGAATATTCTACCTGCCCCTTAGGGTTTTTACAGACTCAAAAATAAAGGAAAAGACTCTACTGCCCTTAGGTATTTTTACAGACACGACAGACTGACTGTGGGCCTAGAGTTACAGATGACTTATCCGGAAGCTAAGTTTTCGTAGCGACTACGGCTTCTCTTCTGGACAGTCGGATACAAGATCGACGGTCGTCAGTTTTACGCCGAAACTGACAAAGCCTCCACCGACTTTGCACCAGGTACCCGGATTGGGCCGGCCCGATCCCTCCCTTCTTGAGCACAAAGCACTTGCAGCCAAACGCTCGCAAGTGGCTCACCTTGGGCTGTCTGCCAAACCGCAACTCATATGATGTCTTACATAGGTAAGCTCTAAGAAAAATGCGGTTGGCCAGATAGCAAGCCGTGTTCATGGCTTCAGCCCAAAAGCGCCTAGGAGTCCTGTGCTCATCGAGCATCGTCCTGGCCATCTCGACTAGCGTGCGGTTCTTTCGTTCCACAACGCCGTTCTGTGGGGGAGTGTAAGGAGAGGAAAACTGATGGTCCAGACCCTGATCACTACAGAAGCTGACAAACTGAGAATTCTTGAACTCAGAACCGTTGTCGGAGCGAATTGCTCGCATCCGGCCATTGTTCTCATTCTTCAGCTTCAAAATCAGGTCATGGACAAATTGAAAAGTTTCATCCTTAGACTCCAAAAAGAAAACCCACGAGAAACGAGAAAAGTCGTCAACAATCACAAGTGCATACCATTTCCCACCGACTGAGCGTACCCGAGCTGGACCTACAGTGTCCAAATGTAAAAGCTCGCCTGGATACGAGGTCAACACCTGAGTCACAGGTGAATGAGAAGCGGCAACCATTTTTCCATGACGACAGGGATGACACACTAGATCCTTCTCCATCTTAAGCTTGGGCAATCCTCGGATGAGGTCCATAGAGCTTAACCTGACTAGCAGATCAAAACTCAAATGACCTAACCTCCTATGCCACTTCCAGAGCTCAGAGGAGGATCCAGCAATCAAACAGCGAGAAGGGCCAAAAGAACTAGAGAAGTCAATTCGAAAAACTTTACCGAAGGGTAAAATCTGACAAACTAAAGACCCTCTAGAATCAACCACAGAAGAATTTCCCTTCTTAAAACGCACTTCCAAACCATCCTCAAGAAGTTGCGACACAGAAATTAAATTAAAATTCAGATTTTTGACCAAAGCAACATTCTTTAAAGAGAAATGGTCTGAGATGCTGATTGAGCCTATGCCACTTACTTTCCCTTGACCGTTGTTCCCGAATGTAATGTACTCTTTGGAGCTCGGGGGAGTGAGACTGGAGAACCATCTGCGATGTCCCGTCATGTGGCGAGAGCATCCTGAGTCCATGATCCAAACATCCTCCAGTCCCCGGTCCTGCACAATCAATGTCTGTAAGTGGGAGCAAATGGTCCGGCACCAGGTTTAGCAAAAGAGCTAAACCAGTGTCGAGCCATCTGCTCAAAAGATGGAAAGCGAAAACCATCAAAAGAGTTTGGACCAAAACGCGGCTCAAAACGCGGTCCACGGTCCTTCCTAACCCTGCGGCCACGAGGTCCAGAACCGTAGCCAACACGGTCTGGAACTCTGCCGGAACGAACACCACCAACTGGAGCATGGGCAAGAAAGCCGTCTCCTCTACCACCACCTACACGACGCGGCCTGGCCTCCAGCCTCTCCCCGCGCCGAGGAACACGCAGTCTACCACCCTGCTGGTAGAACTGCACCTGATCACTACGAGCCCTCTCTGCTCTCTCAACCCGCTTCCTCCTGAAGCAAAACTCCGCAAGATGCCCGTCTCTCTGACAATACTCACAATGATAGGTAGGCTTCTTGGGATGTGGTTGAGGCTTGGGGTTCTTGGGCTTGGTAGTGTTTGGTGTGGTCTTCTTGGGCTGAGAGGGTCCAGGAAGAGAATCTAAAGAGGAGTGGAGGTGTTTGGGCTTAGGAACCCAGATAGGTTTCTTGGGTGGAGCTTTAGGTGGTTCATTGATCACTCCATCCTTGGGCTGACAAGCCAGGGAAGACTCAGTAGAGTGGGTCTTGGGATACCTCTGCTCTGGAGTCATTTTACTCCACTCCACTGCCCGGCTAATGGCACTCTCAAAGTCAGCCTTGGTGTAGGTATAACCTACCCCAAACCCATCCTGCCTCTTGAACTGCTGGATCATCATGCCGAGTTGTGGCTCTCTAGCACTGATCCAACTCAGGATAGACCGGAGATAAAAATTCTCATTCTGAGAATCAGCTAGCTCCTCTCTCAAGAAAGCTAGTACCTCCACCTGAGACAAGCAGGTCTCACACTCACTCTCCACTTGGACAGACTTTTCAGATTTCAGCTTGATCAACTCCATTCTAAGAGACAGACAGTTCTCACAGACAGTGGGTGGAACTGACAATGTCTCAAGCTCTAGCTTAGTCTGCGCAAGCTCAGCTCTTAACCTCTCCAAATCACCCAAATGCTCATCGCCCTTGGATTTCAGCTCAGCTAAGGCAGCTAGATGAGTTGGGCAATGAACACAGGGTGTGACGACAGTGGCTTGAGCATCTTTCAGCTCCAGCTGAGCGCTTTCAAGCTCAGTGGCCAAAGCATCCCTCTCATCAACCCTTTCTGTGTACCTAGACTTCAAAGTCGACAGGTCACACAGGAGCGCCTCACACTTCGGGCACTCACTGCTACCACCCAAGCAAGGGGAAGAAGATAGACTCTCAACTCTGCCGTTGGCTACGGCAAGCTCACTTTCTAACTCATCTATCCTTTTCTTAGCCCCCCTAAGCAGTTTTTCCCGATACTTCAACTCCTGACGATTGCTCTCAAGTAAATCAACAATTTCGCGCTCATATGATGATACCTTGCTATCGTCGTCGTCGGAGTCGTCGGAGGAGCTCTTTTCTTCCTTATCCCCAAGAGCCATTGAACAGAAGCTCTTGCGGGATCTTCGGCGCTGGTGTGAGCGGCTCTTCGGCTTGTCTCCGAAGGCCATGAAGCAGAGGCCCGCCGGATCGTCCTTGTCCTTCCCCTTCCTGATGACGATCTCCTCATCGCTTGAGCTTGATGAAGAGGAAGAAGACATGGACTGCTTGGAGTAGCTCTTCTCCATCTCGGCGAAGAAGGCCTTGTCGCGCTTCTTGTTCTCTCGCCGGTAGTCCTTCAGGGCCTTCTTGAAGAAACGAGTCTTCGGCTTGCCCTTGTTGAAGGATGAGCTCTCATGCTTGCCGGAGTCGTGGAAGCTGCCACTGGTGCCCTTCTTGTGGCCGTTGCGCTTGGGGCAGTCGGCGATGAAGTGTCCTGGATCACCACACTCAAAGCATCCGGATTTTGTGCCGTGTCTTTTGAACATTCTTTTGTCATAGACACGACGCACCCGGTTGTTAAACAGACACAACTCATCATCTCCCAAAGACTCAAGCTGGTCCTCAGTGATAGACATTAAAGAGAACCCAGCACAACTCACAGCAGAGGGATCAACAGAAGGTGTAGCAAGGGCCAGGGATTTTGATCCCGAACCAGTGAGATTTGATCTCAGCTGGATATCTACCTCAGTGGCCTTCAGCTTGCTAAATAACTCAGAAATGGTCAAGGTATCGTAAGAAGTGCTCTCAACGATAGAGGATACCTTGATCTCCCAGATCTTTGGGTCCAAGGTATGAAGAACCTTGAGCGCCTGCTCGTGATCTGAGACTAACTGAGCACCCTCAGCCTTGTTGTCCCGAAGCTTGTTAATGATCGACTGAAAGCGACCAAACAAAGCCTCAACAGATTCACCCGGCTTCTGTGTGAAATTCTCATATTCACGCCGGTAGGTCTGATAGAGCCGAGCCTTGACCTGTGCTGTTCCCTCATGGTGTGCCTTGAGGGTAGCCCAGATCTCTCTCGCAGTGGAGAGATGACTCACACGCTCAAACTCAGTGGGACCTAATCCAGAAAACAGAATGTTCACAGCCTTACTGTTGCTCAGATGCTGAGCAATGATACCAGCAGTACCATGCTCAGTGACTGGCAGAATGACAAATGTGGTGTGAACACAAATGTCCCATATGTCCGAGCCCTGGCTCATTAGATAAGCTCGCATGCGAGTCTTCCAATAATTATAGCCATAGGCTTCCAAGGACGGGACCTTGCCAGGAGACGTCATGGTCACTACCGGGGTTTAGAACCGGTTAAGGTATGGAAAAACCCTAACCAGGCTCTGATACCACTTGTAGGACCGAAAGTAGCGACCAGAGGGGGGGTGAATGGGCGCCTAAAAATTCTTTCGAATCAATGGCCTGCTCCCAAAACCCAACGCATTTTAAAAAGAAAAACTAAACAGCAACGCGAGAACAGATTGACTAAGTCTGCAGATTCGAAGTTTGCTGATTCTGAGGTTGCAGATTCTGAGGTTGCAGATTCTGAGGTTGCAGATTCTGAGGTTGCAGATTCGGAGGTTGCAGATTCGAAGTATGCAGATTCGAAGTATGCAGATTCGAAGTATGCAGATTCGAAGTATGCAGATTCGAAGGTTGCAGATTCGAAGTATGCAGATTCGAAGGTTGCAGATTCGAAGTATGCAGATTCGAAGTATGCAGATTCGAAGCTTGCAGATTCGAAGTCTGCTGATTCGAAGTCTGCTGATTCGAAGTCTGCAGGTTCGAAGCTTGCAGATTCGAAGTCTGCAGATTCGAAGCTTGCAGATTCGAAGTCTGCTGATTCGAAGTCTGCAGGTTCGAAGCTTGCAGATTCGAAGTCTGCAGATTCGAAGCTTGCAGATTCGAAGTCTGCTGATTCGAAGTCTGCTGATTCGAAGCCTGCTGATTCGAAGTCTGCAGGTTCGAAGCTTGCAGATTCGAAGTCTGCAGATTCGAAGCTTGCAGATTCGAAGTCTGCTGATTCGAAGTCTGCTGATTCGAAGCCTGCAGATTCGAAGCTTGCAGATTCGAAGTCTGCAACACAGAGTTGGACTTCACACAAGAAAAGGGACTTTGACCCTGCCAACTCGATCAAAAAGCAACACAGGAAAAGCAAGGCTAAAGTACTAGCATACTGTAGCTACAGGAAAGTAGTACTACTTGCTACAGAGTAGTAGTACTACTTGCAACAGCAAGAACTAGTACTACTTCTCACGAAGAACACATACAACAGAGAAGCTTCTGTTCCAAATAAATTGATCGCACGCACAGAGAATGAACTGCAGTGCACAAAAAAGCTTCGCACAAGCAAAAACATCCAGATTAAAAGCTCTCCCAGACAACAAAAAGTCACTTAAAAACTTCAGGAAGAACAAGGCTTGTTGCCTGGTGACCCACGCATGAACAGGGGAGAGAGAATGCAAGAAACAAAATGACCCAAAGGAGTAGTATTGATTTTCAGCAAAAGGGTAGTCCAAACCCTAGGGGTTGGGGTCCTATTTATAGGCAGCCCAACACTAGGAATATTCTACCTGCCCCTTAGGGTTTTTACAGACTCAAAAATAAAGGAAAAGACTCTACTGCCCTTAGGTATTTTTACAGACACGACAGACTAACTGTGGGCCTAGAGTTACAGATGACTTATCCGGAAGCTAAGTTTTCGTAGCGACTACGGCTTCTCTTCTGGACAGTCGGATACAAGATCGACGGTCGTCAGTTTTACGCCGAAACTGACAAAGCCTCCACCGACTTTGCACCAGGTACCCGGATTGGGCCGGCCCGATTCCGCAGCTCTCTCAGCCCGGCAATCACTCACCGCCCGTGTACCTGAGTCAATCCTGGTCAACAGCCCAGTGGGTCTTCTACTGCTTCTGGCCCATGCACCCGGATTGGGCCAGCCCGACTTCGCAGCCTCCTCTGCCCGACAGTCGCTCGCTGCCCGTGTACCTGAGTCACACGCGGCCCATAAAACAGCAGATCTCCTCTCTTCTTCAGTCCTCTTTGACTATCGTTGACAATGACTCATCACTTCTAGAGCCATGAGGCCCACGCTATTCAGCATGGCTCCTCACTCTCCTTGTAGAGATTCTAGCACATATGCATTACCTAGAGCGATTTCAGCTATTTTGAAAGAGCCTTCCCAACTAGGTGACCACTTACCAAATTTGGGGCTCTTAGTGCCTAAGGGCAAAATCATCTTCTAAACCAAGTCACCAACTTGAAACGATTTTGGTTTAACTTTCTTATTGTAGGATCTAGCTACTCTCTTCTTGTCTATCTCTATAGCTTCTAAAGCCCTTAGTCTCTTAGCGGTCACTTCTTCTAAATTGTCCTTCAAAAGAGTTTCATATTCATCGACCGATAAGCCCTCTTGCTTTAGAACTCTTAAAGAGCTAAGATCCACTTCTATAGGTAGAACAGTCTCTTGCCCATATACTAGCTCATATGGACTGACTTTGGTAGCACCGTGCTTTGCAACTCTACAAGGCCATAGCGCCCCGGAAAGCACTTCATGCCACCTCTTCGGGAACTCTTCTATCTTCCTCTTAATAAGCTTAATCATAGTTTTATTACTAGACTCGGCCTGACCATTGCCTGGAGCATAATATGGTGAAGAGTTTATTAACTTAATACCATAAAATTCGGCAGTCTCTCACTTCTTTATAAACAAATGAAGTACCTTGATCTGTAGTGAGAGTTTGGGGAATGCTGAATCTATGTATAATGTGCTTCAAGAAAAAATCAGTTACCTCATTGTGAGCCATATTCTTGAGAGGCACGACTTTGGTCCATTTGGTGAAGTAGTTTGTTGCCATCAACACGAACCAATGCCCTTTTGAAGAAGGAGGATAAATTTGGCCGATGAAGTCTAAACCCCAACCTCAGAACGAACATGGCTTGATAATAGGGTTTAGTGATGAAGCAGGAGCTAGCTGAATATTACCAAACTTCTGACATGCTTCGCACCCTCTATAATATCTAAAACAATCCTCAGTCATAGTCGGCCAGTAGAAACCTACTCTTTTGAGCATCCAACTCATTTTCTGGGCCGACTGATGATTGCCACAAAGCCCTTCATGGACTTCTCCCGTAGCTAATTTGGACTGTTCATCGTCTAAACACTTTAAAAGTACTCCATCAATAGTTCGGCGATACATTACATCATCTAGCAACACAAATTTAAACGCTTGTCACCGAACTTTCCGATCAACCTTTTGACTGGGATTCCTCAAATACTAGATGATTGGAACTCTCCAATCATCCTTACGGACATCCGAGGGGTTTTCTAACTCCTTTCCTAGAGTGAGGTCTAAATTGGTAACTTCGGAGTGCCCTCCGGGACATTCCTATTTCTGCCGAAGGCTAACTGGATCGGCCGCACGGAACCGATCAGGATGATTGGAGAGGTCCGGTTCACGAAGACCTCTGCTGTCCAGCGGGCTTCGGCGTAGGGGCTCCGACGTGCAAGATCCTTCGGTAGATGAAGTGTTCTGGCCTAAGGGATCCAGCGTGTGACACTCTCCGGTGGTCGAAGGGGTCCGACCCAGAGGGTTCGACGGACCTCATGCCTGCTTGAAGCATTTGGCTTTGGCAGTGAGACCAAGCATTGGCTTTTCCTATATAGAAAATTTTCCTCTCCTGACTTGATAGCCAGATGCTTGATGAGCCAAATCATTTGCAATTGAGTTGGCTTCTCTTGATACATGAAAATTTTGAAGTCGTCGAAAGTAGAAACTATGTCTAAACATTTATCTAAGTAAATATTTAGCAAGCCATTAAAACATTGAGCACTTTTAGCTACTTGTTGTACTACTAACAGAGAATCACCATATGCATGGACATGTTTAGCACATATAGACTCTAGCAATTCAAGTTCTAGCAATAAAGCTTCATATTCAGCTTGGTTATTGGTAGAAGGAAATTCTAAATGGGCCGAGGTTTCAAAGTGCAAACCATTAGGTGATGTGAGGACTACCCTGATACCTTGGCCATTCTTAAAAGCTAAACCATAAAAATAAAGCTTCCATGGTACTACTTAAACTAGAGAAACATCGTTACCCCAATCGACATTTACATGGTAATCAACTATAAAATTAGCGACAATCTGGCCTTTCATAGCCCTTAGAGGTTCATAAGCCAAATCATACTTAATCAAAGCCGAAACTGACAAAGCCTCCTGTCGGAGAGGTCCGGTTCACGAAGACCTCTGCTGTCCAGCGGGCTTCGGCGTAGGGGCTCCGACGTGCAAGATCCTTCGGTAGATGAAGTGTTCTGGCCTAAGGGATCCAGCGTGTGACACTCTCCGGTGGCCGAAGGGGTCCGACCCAGAGGGTTCGACGGACCTCATGCCTGCTTGAAGCATTTGGCTTTGGCAGTGAGACCAAGCATTGGCTTTTCCTATATAGAAAATTTTCCTCTCCTGACTTGATAGCCAGATGCTTGATGAGCCAAATCATTTGCAATTGAGTTGGCTTCTCTTGATACATGAAAATTTTGAAGTCGTCGAAAGTAGAAACTATGTCTAAACATTTATCTAAGTAAATATTTAGCAAGCCATTAAAACATTGAGCACTTTTAGCTACTTGTTGTACTACTAACAGAGAATCACCATATGCATGGACATGTTTAGCACATATAGACTCTAGCAATTCAAGTTCTAGCAATAAAGCTTCATATTCAGCTTGGTTATTGGTAGAAGGAAATTCTAAATGGGCCGAGGTTTCAAAGTGCAAACCATTAGGTGATGTGAGGACTACCCTGATACCTTGGCCATTCTTAAAAGCTAAACCATAAAAATAAAGCTTCCATGGTACTACTTAAACTAGAGAAACATCGTTACCCCAATCGACATTTACATGGTAATCAACTATAAAATTAGCGACAATCTGGCCTTTCATAGCCCTTAGAGGTTCATAAGCCAAATCATACTTAATCAAAGCGTAAGCCCACTTTCTGATTCTTCCACTTAGAATCGGCTTTTGCAACATGTATTTTATAACATCAGTTTGGCAAGCGACAATACATGAAGTAGGGAGAAGATAGTGATGTAATTTGGTACATGCATAATAAAGTGATAATCATAAACGCTCCACAAACACGTACCTGGTTTCAATAATGTGATGATGTACTCTTTCCTCTCCACTTCCTAAGTTAGCACGGCTCCTATCACGCTATCTTCTGCAGCGATGTACAACCGAAATAGGATTCCGACCTTTGGTGCTCTTACTACGGGTGATGATGACAAACACTCTTTAATCTTTTCAAAAGTGTTTTGCTGACTTGCCCCCCAAGTGAACTCGGCTTCATTCTTTAGTCGTAGTATAGGGACAAAGGCATCAATCTTGCTAGACAAGTTAGATATAAAGCGACGCAAATAATTCATCTTGCCTAGCAACTTTTGCACATCTTTCTTGCATTTCGGTGCTGCAAAGTTTCTAATCTTTTGAAGCCTCTTAGGATCAATTTCTATACCTCTTTCATGAATCATGAATCCTAAGAACTTGCCTGCCGACATGCCAAAAGCACATTTGAGCGGGTTTATTTTCAAACCATACTGTCGCATTCTATCAAAAGCAACTTTCAAATCGGCTAAGTGGTTTTCCCATAGCGTCTGATTTGACTACAACATCATCTATGTATACTTCTAACATAACTCCTAACAAGTCATGAAAGATCAAGTTCATAGCACGCTGATATGTAGTGCCAGCATTCTTTAATCCAAAAGTCATAACGACCCACTCAAACAAATCAACAAAATCAGGGCATCGAAAGGTTGTCTTATAGACATCCTCTTCAGCCATAAAAAATTGATTATAACCAACATTTCCATCAAAAAAAACTTAGTAGCTTGTGTCCTGAAGCATCGTTGATTAGCATGTCGGCTATTGGCATGGGATACTCATCCTTTGGAGTGGCCTTGTTAAGATCCCTGAAATCAATACAAACTCGTATTTTGGCACTCCCCTTCTTTTCTACAGGCACAATGTTAGCGACCCATTCAGCATACCCGCATGGCCTAATAAACTCAGCCTTGAGTAATCGCTCTACCTCTTCTTTAACTCGGTCATAGACGACCAAATTAAAGGGACACAGAGGCTGTTTATAAGGCCTAAATCCAGGTTTAATAGGTAGCCAATGCTCCACTTGCTCGCGGCTTAATCCGGGCATCTCGTTATATTCCCATGCGAAACAATCGACGTACGACCGAAGCAACTTTATTACTTCGGCCTTCTCATCAGCCTGTAAATGTTGGTTTACAAAAGTCGGCCTTGGGATGCTACCATCGCCTATGTTGACTTCTTCTAAAGGGTCAGCCGACGCAAAACCTTGTCCTAATTTTTCTACTTCACTAAAGTCTTCGATGGCCTCGGCAATACCATCTTTAGTAGACCGATATTGCTCTACACGAGACTTTAGCCAATCTAGATTACTACTAATTTAGACATAACTACTAATTTAGAAATAGTTGTGCTACACTAGCCAGCTTTATAAACACTGGTATGAAACGTCCTCCGGAGACCCTAAAGAAGTCGTAATCTGAAAGATCCCTACCTGATAGACACATCGGCCAATGCTACCTGGGCTAAGGTGTCTGCTGGTATGACCTCCACGTCATCGCAGTACCACTGTATTAGGCATTGATGCAAAGTAGAAGGGATACAACAATTCGCGTGAATCCAGTCACGCCTGAGCAACACGTTGTAGTTACCTTGTACGTCAACGACGAATAATGCTATCGACAACGTCTTATTGCCTACTATTAAGTCCATGGAGAGTATGCCTTTGGCCTCGGAACTCTCACCGTTGAAGCCGTTGAGCATTAGGTTAGTTTTCTTCAAGTCCTCCTCATTCCTGCCAAGTTACTTCAATAGCGAGTAAGGCATTAGGTTAACAGTGGTGCCACCGTCAACAAGCATCCTGGAGATCGGCTTCCCGTCAATGTGACCTCTGACGTAGAGAGGCTTTAGATGGCGAGCCGTATTCTCGGGTTTCTCAAAAATAGCGTTGCGTGGGCCGAGGTTCAACTAAGCGTCCTCGGCCTCGTCTTATGGTAGGGCAAACTCGGCAGGTAGCATGATGACGATGATGTCCATTGCCTGAGGTGCGGGCCTGTAATAGCCCCAGAATTAAGATAAAATAAAAATGGGGGAAATAAATTTTCTGAGTTTAAAAGAAATAAATCAATTAAAGAAAAGGCTTAAAGAACCCTATTAAAGCAAAACAGGGGAAATATTTCAAATTTGAAGCTGGAAAATTTATGGTAGAATCTAGAGGCCAAGAAATATTTTTGAGAATTTTTACAAAATTTTAGTAACAGTGCTTCAAGCCTTAATCAAATAATTAATTTTCTGGAATTATTTTAAACAGAAAAACAATTTTAAAATTTAGTGGGCCGCCTTCCTCCTTTCTCCTCAGCCCGGCCTAGTCCAAGACCGCGCCCACCGACAGGCGGGACCCACCCGTCGGCGCGCACTCCTTCGCTCCCCACCCGCTCGCGTCAGCCAGGTCCAACCTGTCAGCTGCACCGAGCCTCCGCCCGCTCGCTGCCATCCTTGGCCCACCTGTCGGCCTCTTCCCTTTCACTCGCAGCCGCTGACAGGTGGGGGCCACCTGTCAGATTCATCTTCAACAATGGAAGGGGATCTCCCCCTTCCATTTCCGTCAGCCCCCTTGCCTTATTCGCCGCCTGCCGCCCGGATCTGCAAAATTGAGCCCGGGATCTTGTGTCCCTATCGCCGGCGACCCCCTTTCCCTCTTTTCTGACGCATTTTCTCCATGTTTGGTATGGATCCGAGAGCTATAGAAACCTCGCCGGAGTAAAATTGGAATCCCCTCGGGTTTCCCTCCCTCCGCCTACCATTCACGCTGCCGAAGAGCCTATAAAAGCCCCGGCCACACCGCATTTCGCCCACACCGACATCGTTCAAGCCTCCATAGTCCCGAGCCGCCGCCTCCCTTAATTTCGGTTTTTCCCCTGTTTCCCCTCCGGTAGCCTCTCGCCGACGCCACCTGCCTCCGCTGGCCCCGCCGACGGCATCACCGTGACCCCCATCGCCTCCTCTATCCCGGCCCCATCTCTGTTGGGCCAGATCAACTCGGGATCATCTCGCTGCCGTCGCGCCCGAGAAGCCCGACGCCATCCTCTCACCGCCGGTCACCGCCCCTGCTCCAACGTCCTCACCGCCGGTATGCCAAGACCCCCCTCGTGCCCCTCTTTCCATTTTTTGCCTTAGCCGCGCCATAAGACCTCGCCCTCGCCGGGGACCCACCGCCGTTGCTTCGCCAGAGCCAGAGACGAAGGGGGGTAGTTACCCTTCGCTGCGTGCCGTGCCGGATGGGGTGGTAGCCGTTCGATCGGGAACATGCGGTGCAGATTAAAAGCGAATCCAAGCGCCCAGATTAACGGTCGACTTCTATTGACCGGTACGGCCCAATTTGGACGCTCGGATCTTCATTAAATCGTGGCCGTTGGATCTAGATCCGACCACGGTCACGTGCCCGGCTCACGCGCGCAGTCGCCGGTTCATGGTGAACCCAGTTCACCGTGGACCAGAGACTGATTTCTGGTTTTAAATAAAATTCAGAAAAATAGTTTAAACTTCAAAAATTCATATCTTGCTCAAATTAACTCCAAATTTCACCATTTTAATTCTGGAAAATTTGTCTTTTCATCCTCTAAACTTTTATGCAATAAGAACAATATGTTTAGTTGGCACAAAATATTCTTATTAAAATATAAAGAAAAATCCCCTTTAGGATTTAATTAATACTTCATTTAAACAATTCAGAAAACCTTTAATAATTTATATATTATATTCAGAGGACTTAATGACTTTATTCCACTGTTTTAATGCAATAAAAATAGCATGTTCACTTTGCCCACTTTATTCTATTAAATAATATTGCAAAAGCCCTTTTAGGATATTTAATTAATTCATATAATAAAAAGTCCACACTTTATGAAAATATCCTAAAAACTTATATAACAACTTCAGAAGACATAATAAATTTATTTCACTATTTTTAATACCATAAAAACATTAAGGCTATTTTATACCTTTTTACTTCAACTTTTAAAAAAGGGGAAAATGAAAACCCCCTTAGGAAAAATACTTATATCAAGTTATAAAATTCAGAACCTCTTTAAAACTTAACCTTAATATTTAAGTAATGAATTCATAGAACTTAAAAACCTATCTCCTTTACTTAACCCAACAAAAACATGTATGCTTGTGTGATTGGTTTTGAAATGTTTATTGAATGTTGTGTTTACTTTTCCGTATCGAGAAGACTACTACACCGTCGACGATTCAGAGTCTTACCCCGAGGTTCCACCTTCACCGTTTGCGGATCAAGGCAAGTCATCGACCCACTCCTGTGGAAATAATTGATCATCATTGAGCCCATGTTTTAATAAATTATCGCTATAACTCATAGGATAATATTGCATTAGTCAAATATCAAGCCCTACACTTATATTTATTAGATCCCCGTCCTTGTGTGCAAACCCAAGCCATGCTTATTGAGCCTTAACTCCTTGACACTCTACAAATATTATATTAGCTAGTGCCCAATGTACCGGCACAACTGCTATAGGATAAAAATAATGAGTCGTAGATAGTTGGAATCTGTTATATGAATTTCCCCGTTATTCTTGTCTCTGGACTCTGTTGGAGTTGGCTATGTTATAAGTATGGTGGGTTCCGGGTGCAAGCTCGGGAATTGGTTGGTCGCACCCGGGGCACTATAAGGACCAGTCTGCGGGATCTGTTGCAAAGCACTTCCGTACCAACCAGAAGTCTAATGGGTAAGTCCTAACTGGAAGTATGGAACAATCCGACTCGATGCACCATAGTGGAGGGGGCAAGGGGCAACCTGCGGGTGACTTGTACCGACGTGGCTCAAGGGGGGTATGGTGGGGCTCCGACGCGTCGGGACACCATATGAAACCCATAAGAGGGTGTTGTTGGGTCGAGGAGGACCATATGGAAGGTTTTGGCACGAGTTCCCGTGGTATGGGTCATCTCGTTACACTTTGGTGTAAGTGATGAGTGCGTGCCTTGTAGGTACAGTGGTACACCTCTGATCAGAGTATTAAATCTTTTCGAAAAGCCGAGCCCACGGTCAAGGGCGGGTTATGTGACTACTCGCAGTTAGTTTACAATTGTTTGAATGGTTGAGATATTCATTGCATGTAAGGACTGTTGAGCGAGGTGGGGCTGACTGTACCCCTCGAGTTAGAAGATGATGATGCATACACATGTTTACATTTCAGCACTAACAAATTGATCACATTTAATGCTTTACAATTATGCTTTTCCGCAAAATTAGCCACTATCTCCCTTGTTATTACTCTGCATTATATTTGCATTCAGTGGCTTGCTGAGTACGTTTGTACTCACCCCCGTTGACTTACACCACCAGAGCCCGTCTACTATGAGGAGGATGAAGGTCTGCATTTTATTCATTTAATTAATAAGAATATTTTGTGCTCAAGTAACATACTGTTTTTATGGCATTAGCATGTAGAGAATAAAGAGAGGAATTTAACAAAATTTGAATGGTGAAATTTGGAGTTAAAATGAGCAAGTTATGAATTTCCAAAGTTTAAACAATTTTCTGGAATTTTATTTAAACAGAAATTGGGTTTTGGTCCACGGTGAGCTAGGCTTACGGTGAACTGGTTTACAGTGCGCGTGGACCGGATTGATCTGGACCGTTGGATCAAGATCCCATAGTTAGGCGCGAGGCGGGAGGGCTCAAGTGGCCACGAACGGCCCAGATGGCCATATACCGCTTTGACCAGATCAAGGGCCAGGATTAAATCCCTTTCGGTATTTAATATAGGCCCTCCGATCGCGATCGCACGGTCAAGGTGCCGTCCGGCATGGCACGTGCGCAAGGGGTACTTTGCCCCCTTCGTCTCCGGCGCCGGTGGGCTCGGGTGCGGCGGCGACGGCGACGGCGAGCGCCTAGGGGCCTAGCTCTCGGCTGAAATGGAAAGAGGAGGGGACGGCGATCATGACCGTACCGGTGATGGCGGCGGCGGGCGACTGACGGTGACCGGCGGCGAGGGTAGATGGCGAGGGCATCTCGGGTGGTTGGCGGCGACGGCGATCCGGTGGTCCTTACGGCCAACCAAGGGGTGGCCGGTGACGGGCGGTCGACGGGGATCCCGACGGTGGCAGTGGCATGGACGGTGAGGGTCTGAGGTGGTGGCGAACGGTGGCCGGAGGTGGAGCAGGAGAGAAAGCCAAAAACCAGGCGGTGGTGCTCTGGTTTCGCTCTGGCTTGGGCTACGACGGTGTGGGCGGAGGGCAGCGAGCAGAGGGGTTCTTATAGGGGCGGTCGCCAGCGTATAAATGGAAGGGAACGGGGGTTTCCCTATTTTTCCCAACCAGTGAACTTTCCTTAGGCTCGGGTTCTTTCCATGCATGGTGAAAACGCATGGTCTCCGGTGGAATGTGATCCCTGGCAGTCGGAGATCAAGATCCCGGGCTCGATTTTGTGTTTGGTGGCAGCCGGCGGCGGATTTGGAAGGTGGGGGTCGCCGGTGATGGAAAGGGGATCCCTATCGGGGAAGACGATCCCGATAGGTGGCCCCCACCTGTCGGTGGGTGAGCGAAAAAGGAAGGGCCGACAGGCGGGCCCGGGCGGTCAGTGGCCAAACGCGGGGGAGGGAGAGGCTGACGCGTGGGGCCGAGGCGGGGTGCGGGCAGGAGAGAGAGGAGGGGAGCGGCGCCGACAGGGGGGCCCCACATGTCAGTGTCACAAGGCTTGGACTGGGCTGGGCTGGGGTAGATTGGAGGTTTGCGGCCCAAGTTTATTTAAAATGCATTTTCTAATTAAAATAATTCCAGTAATTCATTTTTTGATTAAAGGTTGAACCACTGTTGATAAAAATTTGTGAAAATTCATAAAATTATATCTTGGCCTCTAGATTCCTCCATAAATTTTCCAGGTTAAAATTTGAAGTAGTTCTTCCTGTTTGGCTTTATTAGGTCTCTTTTAGTATTTTTCTTTAATTTCATAAACCACTTATATTCCAGAAAATTCATTTTCTTTATTTTATTTATTTTTAAATCTTGGGATGTTACAATATGCTTATCTGGTTAGTATTTGATTAGCTTTTGCATTTCATGCCTTGCCATGTCTAGTATGCTAGTGTGAGTGGTGATGCTTTTATTTGCTAAAATCTAAAAATGCTTGCTCATGCCTTTTGTTTAGATGGTATTCATTGAGTGTTTCATACAATACTTTTATACAATATTCAAAGAAAATGCTTGTTTGTACTGTAATTGGAGTTACTCATGTTTCAGAAGCTTGCATCTATACTCTACCCTCACACCCCTCTTTGCATCTTTTTATCGGCTTGATGCTTGCATTGCCAAAGGGGGAGAAATGGTTCACATGATGCTTTTGTAGGCTTTTGGATGATTGCTTGGTTAAGGGGGAGTAATTGCTTTCATGATGCATTGATGCTTTTGCCAAAGATAGGGAGAATTCTTTGCATGAGTTTTTTGCCCAAGGGGAAGATCTTTTATCAAGTGACATGTTTGGCTCTTTTCTAAGTTTTTATGGTCACTTGTGTGCTTAACTTGAAACTTTCATCAAGTTTCTGTTTGGGGTTGTCAATGCACTCATCAAGGGGGAGATTGTGAAACCAAGAGAGGTCACAATGTACTTTCTGTCTTTATGATGAGTGATTGACAAGGTTGAGCGATCTAGTGAATGAGTGAGTGATGGTTTGATTGCATCGATGGGATCGACGTATGGTTATGGAGAGTGGATGCCGAGGGGATTGGTGTGCGTCGCATTTCATGTTTTGGCTTGTCTCATGTGTGCAGGGTGGAGATGCTAACCAACTATCAGTGGTAGGTGATCAAGGGTCGAGCAGGGAGCTTGATGCTAGAGGATCAAGGATGTCGGGTAAAGTTGGAGATGATCTCAGGAGTGCACGAGGAGATAGAGCAAGACATGGACAGATGGATAGTAGAGACAGTGTGATGGTCAAGTCAGCGAAAGGGAGGCTAGTGCAAGTGATCAGGCGGCTCGAGGGGATCGAGAGCGGGAGAGACTTGCTAGCGATTGAGTTCGCAGATTGGCGTCACATGTCGGCGATCGAGGAGGCTTTGTCGGTTTTTGCTGAAAACCATCTCATCTCTAATTTTTTTAAATTCTAATGATTAGGAGTTTTTTCGCTAAGTAATTTAGATTAAGTGTAAACTTTTAGTATTTTTCGGAATTGTCAAAATTCTAAAAATATATTAAGAGTATAGGTTAGTGTTGTAATAAATTAGGTATATTCTTTGTGTATTTTTCTGGATTTTAATTATGAAAAATACCAAAGGGTATTTCAAGTTTAATTAGTTTTAAGTATTAATTTGTAATTAAACTTTAGCAGTATTTTGGGGTTTTCCTTTGTGGGCTTGCCTATATAAAGGACCCAAAGGCCTAGGGTTGGTGTGACTTTTGTGGCTGCATTAGACTCTTTCAACTGAACATTTTGGGGGCTACCAACCACAATTTCTATTTTGTTCTAGCCTTTTTGTTGTTCTTAATTTCGTGCTTAGTGTTCATCATCAAGCAAAAACAACATCCAGGAGCTTCCAGCGCAGGTACTGTTCATCCTTTTGAGATTCACTTTTGGAGCTGAGTTTTGAACTTTTTTGATGTTGTTTTTGGACCTGAGTTCTTCACGAGTTTTGTTGTAGAAGTTTCCAGGGTTCCATTTTTGAAGTTTGCAAAAGTTTTTGGTCATTGCTGCATATATTTTTCTGTCCAACAATGTGCCTAAACAGTTGTGGAAACTTCTCTGCTGATTGAGTTGTCTTCAGTTTGGATTCAATCTTTTGAGGCGAGTTTTGATCTGTTTTGGTACTATTCTTGGACCTAAGTTCTACATAACTTTTGTTTTCCAAGTTTCAAGGGTTCCATGTTTGAAATTTGCAAAAGGTTTTGACCAATTCTACATATATTTTCTTGTCCAACAAAGTGCCTAAAATGTTCTGAAAACTACTGATTTCTACCAAGTTTTGTGTTCTGTTTTCAGTGTGAATTCAATCTTTGAGACGATTTTTGATATGTTTTGGTTCTGTTTTTGTACATAAGGTCTACATAACTATTGTTTTCCAAGTTACAAGGGTTCCATGTTTGAAGTTTGCAAGAGGTTTTGAACACATCTACATATAGTTTTTGTCTCATCTATATGCTATAAAATTCTGGAAGGTGGTCATTTGCTGAAAATCTTGAAGGCTGAAAGTTGAATCTAGAAACATTTTTCTCCCTTTTTCTTTCCCAGCTTGCCGATCATGTGCTGTCATATGCAGTGATGCTTTTCACCATTAACAACTACATGTACTACCGAGCACATGTTCCACCAAGCCCATTCTGAAATTGTTTTTTATGCGAGTCTTTTGTGTAGAACAGAAAAAGTTTCAGAGCTATTTTTAAAATGAAGTCTTTGTGTGTGCAAATTCAGTGTTGTTGATCCCTTAATCTATCATTTGACATAATATCAGATAGGAGGGTGATAACATATATTTTTATCAGAGTCTTTACTACATTTACTTCCGCTTGTTCATTTAGAGGTGCATTGGGTGATTTGAAAAGGCCATCATATTCGCAAGAATTTATCGAGACGCCTATTCACCCCCCTCTAGTAGCCATTCCGATCCCACAACACCAGAATCCTCCGAGGTCCTGAGTGGTGAACCAGCCCTTTGGGGCCCCGTTTCCTCCACCGTGTTTGCCTCGGTCTCTGTAGGCACCAAGGTCCCAAGCTCCATTGCCCGAACCCCCTCAGCATCTCCCTCGCTGAGAGCCTCTGTCTTCGCTGCTTGGACCCCTTCAGCATCCGCCTGCCCAGGGTCCTCTAGCCCTGTCGTCTGGGCCCCTTCGGCATCCATCTGCTTGGGGTCCTCCGACACCATCGCAAGGGCCTTGTCGGCCCCTTCAAGCCCTATTGTTTGGGCCCCTCCAGCATCGAGACCTCCTGCGCCACCACTAGGACTTATTCAGTCGTCTGTTCCTCTATAACCGGTGTCGGAAGTGGGTCCGAAGCCGGGGGAGGTAAAGGAGACTCCGTCCCCGTCGGGCTCTTCGGCTTACGAGCTATCCTCTTCGAAGGGGGCTTCGGGGTGTTGGCAGGCCCTGGGTCCGCCTTCCTTTTCCTTGGGATCGGGTCAGAGACATCTAGGTCCAGAAGAGCAGGGGGCTCACCTTCAAGCATGTCCCATACTTTGTTGAACCTCTCCCAGGCCCCCACCAGCTCGAGCCTCAGCTTCTTCTTCGCAGGAGTAGGGGCTCCAACTACTTTCTCGGCCGCTCGGACTATCTGCTCTGGAGTCATCGTTACCCGCGAGCCTGTGTAAACCAAGGTATATTTTTTACTAAAAAGAAATAAATAAAGCATTGGAACAAAATATCTAAAGTGCAGGAAGAAGTTGGGAAGTATACCTATGGACTCGGAGGGAATTTCCCGAAGGCCCCCGTCCTTGGACCCTTGGAAGGCTATAGGCTAGCTAGCCTTGAGGGGAGGAATACGAAGGGAAATAAACTCCTCCGCCAAATTCCGCATGCTCATGTGGTGAGCGGCGATGTCCATGAGGTGAAGGCAAACCCGAATGGCACTCACCTCCGCCAAGACCTCTACTTCCCTTCGGTAGGAGATTTCCTGGATGGGTACTGCCAGCCCGGAGTCTACCCCTACCTCGGCATATAACAAACGAAGGATATAATCATAGTACCATCGCTCATTGGTAGACTTCATCGGGAAGTTTTTTTGTACTCCTTTCGAAGTTGGAAGTTGATGCTTCCGAAGGCCAGCAGCATCGTCGAGCCATCAATCCCGAACCGCTTCTTTGGTTGGCAGCTAGCTTCGTGCATCATGGCAAAGACTTCCACCCTTCCTTCACACCCCTCCGCTCACATGGCCCACTCGAAGATGGTCAAGCAGGTGATGGCGTTTGGGGAGAATTGCGGGAGCTCCGCATGGTACATCCGTAGGACATCAGCCAGAAGCCCCGAAGACGGTAGCCTGAGCCCCTCATCGAAAAAGGCCTCAAAGACCACTACTTCTCCTTCGCGTGGCATGGGGATTACTTCATCTCTAGGGACCCTCACCACAACCTCAGGTCCTACCCGCTCGTACACTGCCTCCTTGATCGTCCCTTCTGTGCGAGTCGACCGATCCAAGATGAAGGTTTGGTCGGGGTACTTCTTGGAGGAAGGTCTGAGGTCCCGAGGGCCATAAACCCTAGGAGCCTTAGAAGCTACTGGCGCTTCCACCGTCGATGTTGTTGTCGCCGCGGCCACATGTTGCTGAACCAGCGAAGAACCCAAAATGGGCACCTTGGTGCTCGTCTTAGCCATTTGTAGAGAAAGGTTTTTAAAGAAGATGAAAGGTTTCGCGATAACGGGGCATGTCCTCTCCCTTTTATAAGAGGTCGGTGGCTTACGACGTAGGTACTGAGTGTAACGGCTATTTTCAGTTACTAGATGATAGACTCCATCACTGATAAGTGGGGTCACCAACAAAAAACGTTTGAATTCAAGATCCCGAGAGATCCACGACAGTTGGTATCCCGAGGGAGTAACTCCCCGTCAGGACCGGCGATCGGTTTCCCAAGGCAGTCTATGCCTATTGTTGGGGGAAAATATTTCATCCTCCAGAGGTCAAGGAAACTTCCACATCAATACAAGCAGAAGAAACGAAGTTCGAAGCTTTATCTCTGAAGGCGCATAAAGCATCAGACTTCGCAGTATTCGGAGTTCTCTACAACAGAGGCTTCCGTCAAGACTTCGGCGTGATGGAGCTGCCCGAAACCTTTTCACCCGAAGGGGTACTACCAGCAAGGACAGAAGATCTATCTTCTCATTGATTAGACTAGTCTTTTACTCTTTTAACCCTACTAAGAATATTAAACAATATCTTCTTAGTCGGTTGTAATTAGAGAGTAGAGAAGTCTTTTCCCTATGTATTCGGTCTATAAATACCCCTTTTCACTCTGTAAGGGTATCGAATACTCAGATATTCAATACACACTTCGAACTATCTCAAGCTATTATCCTACTCGGAGGCTTGGAATAGTCTTCTTAAAATAGACACTTCGTTTGTTAATCTTTCTAGTTCTTTAAACATGTTAGCATAATCTTTTACGTCAATAATTGGGGCTGTCCATGGGGAGCCTAGTACAAAAACTTCGTTCTCTACCAATCCTTTCCTAGAGCCATGCCTCCTAAATGGAGCCTAGGCACTAGTCCCCTCCGGAGGTCTTCTCAGACCTCTGGGTTGAGATCTTCGAGCATCACCAAGGTCGGAGGACCCTCTGTGGTTCCCCCACCTCAAACTCCTAACACGAATACTCTTCCTCGAGCATACAAAACCCCTCTTGAGACTCGAACTGATGGAGCCTCTCCTGCGACTCCGTCTGTGCTCCGAACTGACTTCTTCAGTTCTCAAGACCCGGAGGTCCCCTCCGGAGATAATGAAGACTGTCTTGATGATGTGGCAACCCAGATGGCTCGTCTTCAGGCCGAAGTAGGAAG
This sequence comes from Zizania palustris, assembly GCA_019279435.1. Classification (NCBI taxonomy): domain Eukaryota; kingdom Viridiplantae; phylum Streptophyta; class Magnoliopsida; order Poales; family Poaceae; genus Zizania; species Zizania palustris. The sequence goes on from JAAALK010000283.1 coordinate 18,310,460, forward strand.
GTGGAGGCAGGAAGCTGCCGGTAGGCTTCGCCCTCAAGCTAGCCCTGTCATCTCGGAGGTACCTCAAGATGACAGTCCTATCTTCTATCCCAAAGCTTCTAAGATTCAGAGAAGCACTAAGAATGCTTCCTTTGATGATGAATCTCCGTTGCACCCAAACTTGCAAAGGGTATGCTTCTACCCCAAGTTCAAGACTTCAAAGTTAAGAAAGTACTCCAGAGAGGAAGACCCCAGAGAATTCTCTCGCTCTTATGCTCTAGCAATCGAAGCAAGAGGAGGGGTTCGAGACACAATGGCAAAGTGTTTCCCCCTTGAGCTTGAAGGAGTTGCTCTACGTTGGTTCTGGTCTTTGAAACCAGGATCGATTAAATCCTAGGAGCGGTTGAGGAAGAAGTTTGTGAGTAATTTCCAAGGGACCTTTGTGCCCCCTATGTCAACTAGGAGTCTTTTTCAGGTGAAGCAGCAACTTGGAGAAACTTTACAGCAATTTTTCAAGCGCTTCCCTCATACGAAGTCACAGATAAAGGGGCTATCTACATCATCCATTGTTGATGTGGCACGCGAATGTGTCAAAAATGTGGGCCTCCTCGACAAGCTTCATCGGAAGCATATATCTTCAATAGCGCAACTGATGACCTACTTCGAGCAATACGCCAAATCCAAAGAAGGATGGCTTCGGAGAACCACTTCATCCTCATCGACCTTTCTTCAAGAAGTCAAGATTGAGCCAAAGCTCCCAAGTTCATCACAAGTCTCTCTCTTCGAGAATAATCACAATGATAGTCGAAGAGGGCAAAAACATCACCGCTCAAAGGTTTTAAACATTAACCCTTCTGCTCCGAAATTACCTCCTAAGTATCCGCAGGCTCAGGGAAGCAAGGTCAGCGGCTGGAGGCCGCCAGGGAAGCCGACTGGCCGAAGCTAGGCCTTCTTCTGCTGTGTACATGGTGAGAATCGAAGCTATGCTACCGACACATGCAAGTCTATACTAGCTCTGCGGAGCAAATATCTCGAGAGGAGCTCCGGTCGAGGCACTATTGATCGAGATCCCTCCGAGACACGTCCAGAACCAGTGCAAACTGTCAGGCGCGTAGACAGCTTCAAAGCCCCAAGACAACCCTCGGTGGCCAATTTTATGCCACCTATGAAGCAAGAAGATACACAAGACCGCGACAAATGAGTAGTTCTCCCCATCTCTGGAGGAGGGACCTTGGGCGGCATGTCAAAATGACAACAGAGAGTATGTTCACGAAGTAGGGAATATTGGGACCTCCTCGTTGGCTGCTAAAATGTCCAGTGGTCTCATGTGCCCATATCTTTCTCCACAGTCGATGCAGCTAGTATTAAATTCCATCATGCGGACCCCCTTGTTATTACAGCTGACATTGCAAGAAGAGAGGTCCGGAGAGTGCTGGTTGATGGCGGAAGCTCCAAAGAAATTGTGCATTTCATGGAAGCATTTACTTCTAGCAGCTCATCCGCTTCAAGGCTTCACAGACCCTCCTCTTGATGCCCTCAGCAAAATAGGCCTCGAGGTCACCTTCAGAGAGGGGCTCCTGGCTAGATCGAAGGAGGTGATTTTTGACGTTGTTGATGCCCCTTACGCCTATAATGTTATCAACTATTGGCGTAAAAGATTACACTAACAGGTTTAAAGAACTAGAAAGATTAACAAATGAAGTGTCTGTTTTAAGAAGACTATTCCAAGCCTCTGAGTAGGATAATAGCTTGAGATAGTTCGAAGTGTGTATTGAATATCTGAGTATTTGATACCCTTTACAGAGTGAAGAGGGGTATTTATAGACCGAATACATAGGGAAAAGACTTCTCTACCCTCTAATTATAACCGACTAAGAAGATACTATTTAATATTCTTAGTATGGTTAAAAGAGTAAAAGACTAGTCTAATCAGTGACAAGATGGATCTTTCTTCCTTGCTGGAAGTACCCCTTCGGGTGAAAAGACTTTGGGCAGCTCCATCATGCCGAAGTCTTGATGGAAGCCTCTGCTGTAGAGAACTCTGAATATTGTGAAGTCTTGATGCTTTATGCACCTTCGGAGATATTCTTCAGCCGGAGTATGGGGACAAAAGCATTGATCTTTCTAGACAAGTTAGATATAAAGCAACACAAATAATTCATCTTGCCTAGCAACTTTTGTACAACTCTCTTGCATAGCAGCGCTTCAAAGTTCCTAACCTTTTCAAGCCTCTTAGGATCAATCTCAATACCTCTTTCATTAATCATGAATCCTAAGAACTTGGCCGCCGACACACCAAAAGCACATTTGAGAGGGTTCATTTTTAAGCCATACTGACGCATTCTATCAAAAGTGACCCTCAAATTAGCTAAATGGTTTCTCGTAGGATCCGATTTGACTACAACGTCATCTATGTAGACTTCTAGCATAACTCCTAGCTAGTCACGAAAGATCAAATTAATAGCACGTTGATACGTAGCGCCAGCATTCTTTAAACCAAAAGTCATAACGACCCACTCAAACAAGCTGACAAAACCAGGCAATCGAAAGGCTGTCTTGTAGACGTCCTCTTCGGCCATAAAAATTTGATTATAACCAGCGTTGCCATCAAGAAAACTTAGTACCTTGTGTCTTGAAGCATCGTTGATCAACATGTCGGCTATTGGCATAGGTTATTCGTATTTTGGAGTGGTCTTGTTCAGATCCCTGAAATCAATAAAAACTTGCATTTATCTTCATTGTATAATGTATTTGCTTGGAATCTTTGAGGATCATGGGGATGAAGTATTTTTCCCCCAACAGTAGCCCCTCGAATATGCTTCTCCGGATAGCCTGTACAACAAGGAGAGTAGTATACGCTAGAAATATTTTCATGCTCAAGACCTTAGAAAGAATGCAAGGTATTATAACCATTCGAAGCATCTTTGGCGTCGGAGATGCATCAAATCCGGGCTTCGAACTTGGGCATCCGTACAATTGCTCCGAAGGAAATTGAACCATTATAACGGCAATAAACCACAAAGAGTCGTTACTTTTGTACCGTTATCCCTCAAATAGCCGTTAGGCCTTTCGAGAAACCAACAACCACAAAAGTTTACCGTGGGTTTACATTCTTTCACCCTTTGGCCCCACTTGTCATTGACGCGAGTTGAATCTGCAAGGGTGAAAATATGCGTGAATCATGCCGAACAAGGATGGAGCAGTTATAAAAGAGGAAAGTGATCAGCGGTGAAAAGTTTTTATAGAGCTTTTGTGCTTCGACATTTCCACACTTTCCTCTTTCGCCCTTACTCTCTGAGACTCTCGAGTGCTCCACCGATGGCGAGAACAAGCACGAGAGTGCCCGCGGCGGCGACGACCTTGGCACAGCGGCAAGCTTGGGCCACATCTACGGTGGCAGCAATGGCAGGGGCTTCAGGGGGCTCCTGGCCCAAGGATCCAGGGGAACTCCGCCCACCGTCGAAGAAGCCATTGAAGCAAACTTTCATCCTCAGGTGATCGACTAGCATGGCGGAGTCCGTAGAGGAAGCAGTGAGCGGAAGACTAGGACCGGGGATGAGGACTCGGATCCCCGGAGAAGAAGTGATACCGGCGCCGAGGAGCGGAGAAGTCGTCATCTTCAAAGCTGGACTTGGGATCCCTTCAATAAATTTCTTAACAGAGGTATTGGAGATGTTCCATGTAACCTTACCGCAAATGTCTCCGAACGCCATAACTAGGATGGTGGTCTTCGAGTGGGCCCTCTGAGCCGAAGGGTGCGAAGAAAGGTCCGAAGTGCTCGCGACGACCCACGAAGCTTCGTGCCAACCCAAGCCACATGACGGGCCCGGGGACTCCAAGCTGTTGGTGGCCTTCGGGAGTGTCAACTTCCAGCTCTAGAAGGGACACTTGAAGAAATTCCCAGCAAAGGTGATCAATGACCGGTGGTACTCTGATTGGATACTCCGATGGTTTTATGCCAAAGTTGGTGAAGACTCTAGCCTTGCGGGGCCCCTGCAAGAGGTCTGGTACAGGAGGGAAGCAGAGGTGACTTTGGACTCAAGTCTGTTTTCAACGCGACTTGGGTTATTGTCTTTAGTGGCCAAGCGCATGAGCATGCGAGACTTGGTGGAGGAATTCATCGCCCTCCGGATACCTCCGCTCGGGGCCAATTGGCCCATTATTTTCCACAACACTTCAGAAGGGGAGCTTCAAGAGGTCGCTTCGAACTCTCTAGGTAACACTTCGATATCTCATGCATTTAAATTAATTTTATAGAATATCTATAATTTTTCTTAACAGATTTTTACCTTGCTTCAGTGGCTCTGTTGGCACTAGCTCCAGAGCAAATAGCTCGGGCAGCGGAGAAGGTGCTTGGGGCCCCCACTGCAGTGGAGAAGCAACGGAGTGTGGAGCTAGTCGGGAGCTGGGAACACTCCAACCGAGTGTGGAGTGCACATGGGATCGAAGCCCCTCCTCTTCCAAGCTTCGACGCAACGGGCCCGGTTCCTCGAAAGAGGAAAGCTGCTACCAGGCCCTCCAAGGCCGTGAAGACTCTGGAAAAAAAGGTGGCGCGGAAGGCTAAGCTCACTTCCCCTTTGGTGTCTCCACCTTCGTTAGATATTCGGAGCTCTTCTTCAGAGGAGTCCGTAGAGGAGGAGACTTCGGAGACCCGAATGGGGAGGGAGCTCGAAGCTCTACTTATGGAGGGTGGTGAGGGGTATTCTCGGACTAAATCGAGGATCCACCTTGGGTTGATGTTGAGGCGGTGTCGGTGGCTGAAGAGGATGAGGCAGTCCGTACTGAGCCCGTAGGGGTTCAGGGAGCGGAGCCGGAGGGCTCCTAATTGCCCGTGACCGAAGTGGTGTTGACGGAGGTAAAGGCCTCTATGTCCGCCACTCCAACCCAAACTTCAAGGGAGGACATCGAGGAGTTCCTCAGAATGTACAAGTATCTGAGGGATCACGTAATCCTTCCTCAAAATTTAGATGGAGGTAAACCTTCGGTCTTTACTTCTTGATTCATCATACCTGAAATAATTTCACTGTATTTGGCAATATCTTTTAGATGATTGACAAATACCTTATGTTTGTAGATGCTTCGGGAAGCAACATGGCTCTGACCCAAGACGGAGCCCTGACGGAGGACTTGGCTCTAGCTAGGGTCGAGGCTCTGGCAAAAGAGGTGGCTCCAGCAGTGGAGGCTACTTCCATTGGAGTTTCTTTAGTAAAGGGGGTCACTCCTGTGGAGGGGTCCACTCCGACGGAGGGCGACACTCCAATAGAAGAGGTAGCTCCGGTGGCTCCAACAATGGGGAGAGGTAAAGAAAGTTTTGGTCTAGGCCTCTCCCTTCCTTGGTGACGACGTCATCGAGGTCGACGAATGATCCTTCGGTGGAGGCTTCAGAGGAGGATCCAGCTGAAGACAATCGGAGGTCCCTGTCCTGGCTCCCGCTGTTAGCTCCATTCTTGGGGCAGCAGACAGGGCTTCGGTCTCTCTTGTAGCCCTTGGCTGAAAAGAGCCAAGAGGTTGGCAACTCCGAGCTAGTCTCCACGCTGAGCGAAGCTAGTGGATCGGAGCTAGACATTGCCCTCGAAAGGGCTACCCTCCAGGTACGTGAAGGACAAAGTGTATATTTAATTTATTGTAATTACACCATACTTACTTTGCTTTTTGCAGCAATTTGTTCTTGCTAGAGCGACGGCGACTTCCAATGAGCTCAAATTTAATCAGCTCAAAAGGAAGGTTACATCACTCTAGAGGGCTCTTAAGGGCTCCTAAGATAAGTCCCTGCAATTGGAGTAAAGACTCCTCGAAGAGCAGAGGGCGAAGGTCATTGCAGAGGAGTAGCTTCGAACGGAGCAGCATGCTCACGCTGGCCTGGCGTCTTCAATTAAGGAGCTTCAAGCGGAGCGGGTGGTGCTCAGAGATGAAGTTGACAAGCTTAGAGAAGTGGAGGTGACTTCGGGGGCCAAGCTTGTGCGGCTCCGTGAAGCACTCTAGCAAGCGTTGTCTCAAAAGAATTACTTGATGATGAAGACAGCCGAGCTCTCCACCATCGTTGTCGATAAGACAAGGGCCAAGTCAAAGTATAATGAGGTGGCTGATCAGACCATGGACACCCTCTGGAGTGTTCTGGAATATTTTGGAACGGTCTGCCCATCATCGTCAGCTGCGACGGACGAACCTCTTGGTCGTAAGCTCAAGATGATCCAGGCGGCGGCCAAGATGATGAAGGGCTCCGGTACTCGCTATAGAGAAATCTCTGGACAAGTAGCCGAGATCGGAGTCCTTCGTCACCTCAAAGTCATCGGGGTCTCCATTGCTCCGGTGAAGGGTTCGATGCCTGCAGGCTTTGCCGACGAAGGCTTGTTGCAACCATCGCTGGACGTCGCCTTAGCTTGGGAAGTTTTCTGGGCAACCTGTAAAGCAGATAGTGAAGCTGCGGCCAAGGCATGGATCGATGAAGCCCGTCGGCAGAGGCAAGCACAGATGAGGCCTCTGACTCCACCTCCGCTAATTGCTCCACCTCCGGACCCAAAGGTCTAGCTTCTTAGGGCGCTTTTGCCATGTAAAAAGACTTTGTAATGTTCTTTATGTTTCAATGAATGAAAAGTCTTTGTTTGGATGTTTGTTTTTAGGTTTTGCCGCATGCTTCAGATTTTGATCTCGAAGTATTAGAACTTGATGAAGGGCTTCGCCAACAGTGGGCTATTCTTGAGAGCTTAAGGCCTTATAGGCACCCACGATTTTCTGTTCCTCGGGGGGAGCATGGAGAGATAGCACCCGATGTTTGTAGCGAAGTCCTTTATTACATCAAAGAAAAAGATAAAGTAATAACATCTTCATTTTTGGAGTATGTAGATTGGTCTGATTTGGAGCATCAAGTCGAGGATCCGACGGAGGTTAGCTCCGAACGGCTTCTAACTTGGGCTGAACTTTAGGAAGAGCAGAAAGTCTGGAGAGCTTCGTAAAAGGGCAATCGAACTCGGACCAAAAGAAAGGTTTTAAGAACTTCAGGCTCTAAAGACCGAGCTGGTCCCAGAGGTACTTCTAGGGGTCAGAGAGGTCTCCGCTTCTACTCAGGCTTAGATACTAATTTTTCATGATTATGATGTCTTGTAATGTGATTTAACCAAGCAATATAATTGTTTGAGAAGCATCGTTTGATTGTGTCTTATTCCCCTACCCCTCTTTGTGGGTGGGGGGCCTTATGCAATGCAATAGGGCCAATCCCACACAATGCCTAGTATATTAAAATCGAGGCTTCGCAAAATGTACTTGCTAAATTAGAACTCAAATTTTTCGTCGAGTTCTTGGAATTATATGTTCGTATCATAATATCTTACCTAATAGAGGTAGAGTTAGCAACGCATCAAACTAATGGTTCGATGTCTGAAAAGATAGTCGCTATAGACTTCGTAAGGAGCTTCGAACTTATAAGTTAGAGTTCCAAAATCGATCTCTTAGGACTCTTGATGGGGTTCATTTGGCTGGGGCCTTGAATCCTCATAATGTGGTCGCCTTCGACTCTTTTTCAGATGCTTCGAACCCGGAGGATCAGAATCTATTTATCTATAGTCCTTAGACTCCTCTACGGATGCTTTCAAGCCGATGGCTCGGAATCCGTAGGTTTTGGCCACCTTCAGCTCTTGTACGGATGCTCCGAACCAGTGGTTCGAAGTCCATGATTTTATAGTCCTTAGACTCTTCTACAGATGCTTTCAAGCTGATGGCTTAGAATCCTTAGGTTTTGGCCACCTTCGGCTCTTTTACGGATGCCCCGAACAAGTGGTTCGAACTCCCTGATTTTATAGTCCTTAGACTCTTCTACGGATTCTTTCAAGCCGGTGGCTCGGAATACGTAGGTTTTGGCCACCTTCGACTCTTTTACGGAAGCTCTGAACCAATGGTTCGAAGGCCGTGATTTTATAGTCCTTAGACTCTTCTACGGATGCTTTCAAGCCGGTGGCTCGGAATCCATGGATTTTGGCCACCTTCGGCTCTTTTATGGAAGCTCTGAACCAATGATTCAGAGGTCGTTTATTGGGTTCTGATGAAAGATGCTTACCTCTGCAAGCATCTTTGTTCTCCTGATGCATCCACTAGGGGTATGGAATATTGAGGGGTAAGCATAATTCGAACCACAAGCTTTTATTCAATTAGAAAGGTACTTTACAATTATTTACAAGGAGCCCCTAAGCGTAATAATGTTTAAGGTGCTCCGCATGCCATGCATGCTTTAATTCTTCCCCTTCTAAATTTGCTAATTTAAAAGATCCGGGGCGCCCTTAGCGTAGGATAATATATGGTCCTTCCCATCTATTTCCTAATTTCCTCGGAGAAATTACACTTCGCAGTACCAGATGACCCAGCCTAAGTTCATTAACTTTTACCTTCAGGTCATACCATGCCTTCGTCTGGTCTTGGCACTTTATCAGATTGGCGATAGATCAAAGCCTCGTTTCTTCTGACAAATCAAGCGAAGTGTTTCTTTCATCTTTAACTTCTGGCTCCGTTGTGCGGAGGGATCCACCTTTCAGCTCTGTTGGAGTCATGGCCTCGTCTCCGAACAACAACTTGAATGGGGTAAAGCATGTAGACCTAGCTTGAGTAGTCTGAATGGACCATAAAATCTTAAAAAGCTCTTCGATCCACAACCCCTTTGTCAACCCTACAATCCTCCAATTCAAGCCGAACAGAATATTTCCATTGGCCCGCTCCACGGCTCCGTTGGATTGGGGATGACGGACGACTACAATGCACATTTTAATGACTAGCCCTTCGCAAAATTCTCTAAAAGGTTCGGCATCGAACTGGGTGCCATTGTCAATTGTCAACTCTCTAGGCACTCCGAATCTGCAAATAATATTTTGCCAGAAGAAATTCTGCACATTTTTCAAAGTGATAGTAGTTAAGGGTTCGACTTCGACCCATTTAGAAAAGTATTCTATTGCTACCACTACGAACTTCAAGCTGCCCTTCGCCATTGGGAAGGGGCCGATGAGATCCATTCCCCATCATGCCATTGGCCATACCGGAGCAATGACTTGAAGGGGTGTTGGAGGGCGATGGCTTCATCTTTCCATCCATTGGCACCATTGACAGGTTTGAACCAATAATTCTGCATCTGCTACAATTGTTGGCCAATAAAGTCCTTGGCGAAGTGTCTTGTCTGCTAAAGCCCGAGGGGCTAAGTGGCTACCACACAAGCCGTCATGGATCTCCCAAAGTATATATTGGCCTTCAGGTTGCGAGATGCATCAGAGTAGAGGAGATCAGACTCCGACTTTATATAGCACTCCGTTGACAAGCTTATAATTCCAGACCCTTGACTGTAACCTTTGCAATTCTGGGCCTTCGAGTGGACTTGATTTGTTTTTCAAATAGTCTAATATTGGGCTCCGCCAATCAGTGATTGGTATGCAAAATACTTCTGCGGAGGGTGGCTGAGGCACCGAAGGGTTGACAAGATCTTCATAAAAAGCCCCTTCTAGGACATCCAATGCTCTGGCAGTAGCCTTCGCCAGGATGTCGGCAAGTTGATTATCTGCTCGAGGGATGCTCTAGATGGAAATTCCTTTGAATAATGCCTCCGTCTTGCAGATTTCTTCTAAGTACTTCACAAGATGTGGATGTTGAGCTTGGAAGCTTTTGTCAACATGCCCTGCAATGACGTGAGAATCTGTTTTGATTATAACCCAAGTGGCGCCAAGTGCGCACGCTTTGCGGAGGCCAAGCAGGATTCCTTTGTACTCTGCAATATTGTTAGTGTACTTAAAGTTGAGCCTTACAGAGTACATCATTTTCTGCCATGAAGGCGAAATTATCATGGCTCCGGCACCAGCTCTTGATGCTTGAAATGCTCCGTCGGAGTATACCATCCACACTCCTTCGCATTATTCTTCTGGAGCCCAAAATGCGGATGGAGTCCATTCTGCAACAAAGTTAGCCACAACTTGAGACTTAATGGATGTTCTTGCATTGAAGGAAATGCCGAAGGGGGCTAGCTCGACAGCCCATTTTCCAATTCTCCCCGTGGAGTCTTTGCTCTGGAGCATATCGCCAAGGGGATGCGATGTAGGGACAATTACATTGTGTGCTAAAAAGCAATGCCTTAGCTTTCGCGAGGCCATTACCAAAGCATATGCGAATTTATCAAGCTCAGAGTACCGTGTTTTTGCTCTGGACAAAGCTTCTGAAACGAAGTATACTGGGTTCTGCACCAGTTTTCCATTGAGCTCTATCTCTCTGACAAGCACTGCGCTGACTGCGGAGCCTGTTGCTGCAAGATATAGGAGGAGAATTTCCTCTGCAAGGGGCACAGTAAGCATTGATAAATTCCCAAGGTAGTCCTTGATTTCATCGAAGCTCTTCTAGCACTCCGGCGTCCAATTGAAACTTTTGGACCCTTTTAAATCTTTGAAAATTTGAAGGCTTCGCTCCGCTGATCTGGCCAGGAATCTGCTGAGTGTTGCAAGGCGTCCGATCAGTTTCTGGACTTGCTTCAAATTTTCAGGCAGAGCAATCCTTTGTAGTGCACTTATCTGCGTCGGGCTAGCTTTGATTCCTCTGATCGAAATTAAGTACCCTAGCAATTTTCCTGCTTGAGATCTGAAAATACATTTTTCAGGGTTGAGGTGAACTCCACATGCTCGGAGGCTCTCAAAAGTTTATGCTAAGTCTAGACTATGTTGGTGCTTTAAAGCACTCTTTATTACAATGGCATCCATATAGGCTTCGAAATTTTGGCCTATCTGGTGACCTAGAGCTTTAGCAATAAGACGTGAAAAAGTTTCCTCGGGATTTCTCAAGCCGAAGGAAGGGCATTCAGACATAACAAAATACCCCATAAGGGATTATAAAGCTTGCCTTGGCTTCATCTTCGTGTTTCGGCCATATTTGATGGTAACCGGAGTATGCATCAAGGAAACTCAAGAGCTTAGAGCCAGTCGTACAATCAATTAGCTGATCAATGCGGGGAATGGGGTAGGGGTCTCGTGGGCATGCTTTATTCAGAGATGTGAAGTCAATGCACATGCGCCATTTGCCGGAGCCCTTTTTCTTGACGAAGACAGGGTTAGCCAACCACTCCGTGTGGGCCACCTCCCTAATGATTCCAGCTCTTAGAAACTTTTCTACTTCCACTTTAGCGAGGTCTGCTCTTTCAATTGACAGCTTGTGGAGCCCCTGGCGAACAGGTTGAACCTTAGGGTTAACGAGCAAGCTATGCTCGATAATGCTCCGGTCAACTCTGGGGATATCTTCATCTAACCACGCGAAGACATCTAGATTTTCTCGAACCACTTCTTCTAGGGAGGTGGTGATCTCCAAAGACAACCCCTTGCCAAACTGAATGGGGTATTCCCTACCTTATTTGACAATTATCCTCATGACGACATCACCTTCTGGGCTTGGCTTGAGGGAAGGGTTCTTCGGAGGGTCTAGGAACCCCGAAGCCTCCTCCAAGTGCTCTTGCACATTGTTTACCTACCGAGGATCGAGAGTTGGGCCATGGCCATATTCTGCTCTCCTAGCAGCAGCTTGATCTCCTAGAATCGTAAGGACTCCACCTTGCGTGGGCATTTTGAGACACAAATAATTGTGGTGCACCACGACTCCAAATTGAATCAGCATCACTCTTCTAAAGATTGCGTTGTAGGCATACAGGGCGTCAACAATGTCAAAAATGACCTCTTCAACTCTGGCCAGGGGCCCCTCGCGGAAGGCAACCTCGAGGCCTATCTGGCCGAGGGCATCGAGAGGAGGGCCTACGAAGCCTTGGAGTGGGCGAGCTGCTAGAAGTAGATGCCTTCGGGGAATGCACATTTGATCGAAGGCTTGGACGAAGAGTATGTCAGCGGATCTTCCACCGTCGGCCAGCACCCTTCGGACTTCCACCCCTGACACGTCAGCTAAAATGACGAGGGGGTCAACATGGGGGAACTTCACCCCTACAGCATCATTGGCAGAGAATGATATGGGCACATGGGACCACTCGGTCATTTCTGCGGCCGAATTTGAAGTCCCTATATGTCATACTTCGCGAACGTAATCCCTCCGTTGATGCTTCGACATATTGCCGAGGGTCCCCCCCTCTGGAGATGGGTATGACTACTCGCTTTCCATGATCTTTAAGGTCTTCTTGCTTCGGTGGTGGCATAATGTTGGCCACTGGAGGTTGCCTAGGGGCTTTGAGATTGTCTGCACGTCCGATGGCTTGCACGGGCTCAGGCCGTGCTGCTGGAGGGGTTCGGTCAGCAGTGCTTTGATCCGAGATTCTCTCAATATACTCGCTCCAGAGAGCCAGTATGGACTTGCAATCCTTGGTGGCGTGGCTTCTGTTTTCACCATGCACACAACAAAGGAAAGTCTGGATTTTGCCAGCTGGCTTCTTTGGAGGTCTCGAGCCACTAGCTTTGTTACCTTGAGCCTGTTGATAGTTGGAAGGCATCTTTAGAGCGGAGGGGGAAATATTCAGTACTTCAGAGTGAGGGTGCTTCCTTCCCCTTCTCTGATCGTGAGAATGATTATTGAAGGTGGTTTGTGGAGGACTCGGAGCCCTTGGCGCCATCTTGACTTCGTGAAGGATTGGTGTGGACAAAGCAGTCCTCCGAAGACACCCTTCTTTTGATTTGGCATAATGCTCAAAGTATGCCATCAAATGTGCCACTAAAGACACTAGCTTCTGGTGGAGTTTGTCGAGGAGGTCGGGGTTCATTACACCTTCGCGTGCCGCATCCACAATAGATGATGTGGACAACCCCTTGATCTAAGACTTGGTGTGGGCGAAGCGCATGAAGTATTGCCGAAGAGTTTCTCCTACCTGCTGTTTCACCTGAAAAAGGATTCTAGTAGACATCGGGGCTACGAAGGTCCCTTGGAAATTACTCTTGAATTTCTTCTTCAACTGCTCCCACGACTTAATTGATCTTGGCTTTAGAGACAAGAACCAACGAAGGGCTATGCCTTCTAACACGAGGGGGAAACATTTCACCATCATATTTCGGACCCCTCCGCTAGCTTCTATTGCAAGAGCGTAAGAGCGAGAGAATTCTTCGGGGTCAGCCCCTCCGGAGTATTTGTGCAGCTTCGAGGCTCGGAACCTAGGATCGAAGCACACCTTTTGCAAGTCCGGATGCAGCGGAGATTCGTCATCGAAGGAGGCATTCTCGGCGCTCTCCCGGACTTGGGGAGCTTTGGGATAATAATTGGGGTTGTCATCTTGATGCGTCTTCGAAGCGGCAGGGTTGGCCTGAGGACAAAGCTTGTCCGCGGCCTCCTGCCTCTGTCTTTCCACCTCCACCCGAAGTCGGGCCATCTGAGAGGCCATGTCTTTGGGGAGGTTCTCACTTCCTCCAAAGGGGTCCTCCGGGTCTCGGGAACTAACATAGTCAGTTCAGAGCATGGACGGAGCTGTCCAAGGGGCTCCGACTGCTCGGGGGTTATTGACTACTTCAGGAGTTTGGGGGATGTCTGAAGGTCCTGCTCCGGAGGTCCGAGAGGACCTTCGGAGGGGGCCGATGGCCATATTCTAACTTGGAGGCATGACTTACGAAGCTAAGCAGGGTCCGGAGACCGAGAGCTTCGAGCAGTGGTGGAAGGCGAGAAATGCCTTCGAACTATACTTGAAGCCCCTTGCTGAAGGGTGCGTGGAATCCTAGGACTCCGAAGCTCCCTCCACAAACGTACTTCGAAGTACAGCAGTGGCAGAGAACTACCTTTTAGTACTAAGCTCCCCACGGTCGGCGCCAACTATTGGTGCAACGGATTACGCTAACAAGTTCTATAAGACCAAGAACTAACAAATGAAGTGTTTGTGAATGCGGACTATCTCAAGCCTCCGAATAGGATAATAGCTCAGAATAGTTCGAAGTGTGTATTGAATATCTGAATATTCGATGACTCTTACAGGGCGAGAAGGGGGGTATTTATAGGTAAAATCTCTAAGGAAAAGACCTTTTTACCCCTTAATTACAACCGACATAGTGGATATTATTTCGGTATCCCTTATAGGGTTAATATAGTAAAACATGTTCGAAGGATGTTGACAAAGTAGACGTCCCATCCTTCTGGTTGTTTTCCACTACGGAGGGTCTTTTCGGATCAGAGCCTGGATGGACCCTTCGGCTTCGAGCCCTTCAGTTAGGAGGGGGTCTTGGGCTCCTAGATTAAGACTTGCCTTTATCTTCATTGTATAATGTATTTGCTTGGAATGTTGGAGGATCATGGGGATGAATTATTTCCCCCAACACTAGACATGACTACTAGTTTAGAAATAGTCGTGCTACATTAGCCGGCTTTACAGACATGGGTACAATACGTTCCCCGGACATGCTAACGAAGTCGTAATCCGAGAGGTCTCTACCTGATAGACACTCTACCTTATCATGGACGACGTCGATAGATACATCGGCCAATGCTACTTGGGCCGAAGTATCCATTGGTACAACCTCCACATCATCGCCGTCCCACTGCATTAGGCATTGGTGCAAAGTAGAAGGAATGCAGCAATTTGCATGAATCCAATCACGCCCAAGTAGCACACTAAAGTTACCTTGCACATCAACAATGAAGAATGTCATTGGCAACGTCTTGTTGCCCATCGTCAACTCCAGGGAGAGTACGCCTTTTGCTTCGGAGCTCTCACCGCTGAAGCCATTGAGCATTAGGTTGGTTTTCTTTAGGTCTTCCTCGCCCTTGCTGAGCTTCTTCAAAAGAGAGTACAGCATTAAATTGACAGTGGCACCACCATCAACAAGCATCCTAGATATCGGCTTCCCGTCAATGTGCCCCTTGACGTAGAGGGGCTTTAGGTGATGAGTCATACCCTCAGGCTTCTCGAAAATAGCATCTCGTGGGCCGAGGTTCAACTGAGAGACCTCAGCCTCGTCTCATGATAGAGTGAACTCGGCGGGAAGCATGATGATGTTTATGTCCATTGCCTGAGGTGCGGGCCCCTCGGAGACAGGCATGTAGTCATCATTGAGCATGTCGTCGTCGTCATCGCACGGAATGGGAGTTGGGTTGTTTGTCTCAACCGGCTTGGGCTTCCATACTTGCTTAACAACTAGCCGAGGGCAGATTTCCTAGAATATGGCATTTTGCTCATCCTCGGCCTTCTTCTCGCGCATCTCCTATGACCACAGGCGTTATAGGTGCCTCTTCTGTGATTTGGACATGCTAGGAGGTTCCCAAGATGGTTGTGGCTTAGTACTAGGCACCACCAACTTGTTCCTGTGATTTCTGGCCGAATGGGAATTACTAGGGTCAGCCTCATATTCTTTGCACTTGGTGAGAACTTTTCTCTACACCCTATCAATCGGACCGGGCTTCGGTGATGGCCTCGGCCAGGCTAGGGGACTTACCTTCGTCATGCTTCGGCGAGGGGGCCTTCAGGATTGGGACCTCCTGAGACCCTACCTTGACTATGATGGCTTTAGACTCCCTCTCCCTCGCCTCTTCTCGCATGTCTTCCTTGGCTTCGTCCTGCGTGAGTCGATTCGGAGGTACCATGGACAGCCTATGGAAAACATTCCTCTTCGCCGTGTCTACTTTCCCCTGCTAATCATAATACTCCGAAATAAAACAAGGGCAACATTATACTATGAAGTGTACTCCAGCGGCGAGGTGTAGTTCGGAGCCCACGGGGATCCTGCCTAGTAGTATGGCGGAGGCATCAGCGGTTCAAGCGGCTTTGCCCACTACGAGCCAAACCCATTGGCTAGAGGGGGGTTCGGCCACGTCAAAGGTATTTCGGACCATATTAGCGAAGGGTCCTGCCAGGCCAGAGGTATGTTCGGCCATTGCGGGCCGAACTCTCCCACCGAGGGGTTCGTATAGAGCGATGGTGGGTTCGGCCACTAGAGTCCGAACTCACCTAGCGGAAGGTTCGGCCATTGGGGTCCGGACTCACTATGCGGAGGGTTCAGCCATTGGGGTCCGAACTCAATATGCAGGGGTTCGGTCATTGGGGTCCGAACTCACCATGCGGAGGGTTGGTCCATTGGGGTCCAAACTCACCCTTCGGGGGGTTCTGTTGTTGGGGTCCGAACCCATCCTCCGAAGGGTTTGGCTGTCTTGGTCCCTTCGATTGTCTTGGCATTTCTCGGCTTTCTTCTAGTGTTTATTCAGCAGCATCTGATATGTTACCTTTGGCTTCTTGTGAGTCCTAGCCGAAGGGGACATGTTGATGTTCTTTTTCCACACTCCTACTTCAGGGTTCTTTGGTACGAGTGTGCGTGTGTGTGATTCTCCAATAACGACCGCTTTACCCTTAGATGACTCGGCCTGTTCTGGCCAAATCAGCACCTTCTTCTTGTCGAGGTTGACGGTGTTCACGGGAAAGGGGTCTTTGTTCAGCTTCATCTTTGGACTAGAATCTATTTTCAATCGTCCTTCTTCTATGGCCGATTGAACCTGCCAACGAAAAACATTGCAGTCATTAGTATAATGAGAATGTGAATCGTGCCACTTACAGTAGGGGCGCTTCTTTAGTTCATCAGCGCTCGGGACTACCTGGCCCTTGGGCAACCAGAGAAGCTGGCTCTTCAAGAGGAAATCAAATATTTTATAGCATTTGGTCACATCAAAAGAGTATTTAACTTCGCTGGGTCGGCTCTTAGTGGGAGACGGTCGTAGCTCATAACAAGTGACAGGCTTGCTCGTAGTGTTCCAAGCCCATTCGGCTGCTGTTGACACGAAAATGTGCCCCCGCACTTGGGTCAGTTCGACGATCCAAAAGTGTGTGGATACTTAGGGATAGGCCTAAGCGTAACACAACACCGACTACCCTTATCCATGGTAAGGGGGTAGAGTCGCCAGGCAATCATATCACAAAATTAATCCAATTAGCCGAAAATATATTAAACAGAACGAAATCAGCAAACCGGTCGGAGCCTGTCTGCTTCAGAGTATGATGCGAAGGGGGTCGCTGAAGTATACCTTCGGCGTCCGGTGCGAAGTGTCCCGCTGAAGGGTACCTTCGGCGTTCAGACTGATCCGGTCGAAGATGAACTCCGAACGGATCCGAGAGCGACAATCACCTCCGAACAGTGGGGTTCAGCGTGAAGTCCCTAATACAGCGAGGTACAAAATAATGACTCAAACGCCACGCGTGGGCGTGACTTCGTCCAAAGCGGAGTACGAACGTGGCGAAGCCTATCGTGACGAAGTGTGCTGGCGAAGCGTGCAGTCGAAGCAGAAGTCCCGACGAAGGGTATTCTGGCAACCTACGAAACCGATCTCTCGGCTCCGGACACCTTCGGCGAAGTAGCTTTGAACGTGAAAACCTGCAACAGAGAGGATTCGAAGTACTAATTCGGTCTGAGGACCGAATTCTGCTAAGTGTTGCACTAGTAGCGAAGGTAGCAATCTGTTACGTTGATTAGTGGATACTTCACATGCGAAGTAACAAGGCGATAGCAATCTATTACGTAGATTAACGGATACTTCACAAGCGAAGTAACAAGGATTACCATTGTTCCAAAGTGGCCGGTGGAGGGCTTGCAAGCAAACCCATGAAGAGGTACAGAAAAGTAAACGTAAATAAATGCGATCAAAGCTAGGGCTTTGTGTTTAATTTGTTTTGGGGAGGGTCTCTAAGCTAGCCTCGCCTCTCTATTTATAAGGGCCAAACTTCTGATCTAATCTACTATAATTCGGCTTGGATAGAGATAAAAACTTAGCCAGAATTGTATCCAACTCTGTCTCTACCAAAGTGGGCTTCGGCTAGGCCCATTGAAGCCTGCTCCTCGGGCCGAAGCTTCGGCGGCGTGGGCCTCTAAAGGCTTCCTGGCCGAAGGCCGTGGGCTGGCCAGAGGCTTTCGGAGCCCATAGCCCAATGGACCTTTGGCTCTGTAGGGCTTCGGAATAACCCAGACATGTGTATTTTTGGCCCATATCACCAAAATTGATATTTTGACAATCTCAGCCATTGATGCCATTTTTTGCTATCAACACATGCCCCCTGCCTTTTAGTGAACTGAGTGAACTAAAAGCACAACGAGCTAAAGACGATACCGTCCATATCGTCTTTTCGACACCTTTTACGTTGTTTGCCACACACTTGGGAAATACCTTTTCAAGTACCTACCATTCAAAGCTCTTTGAAACCGCTCTCCTTGCAGAGATTCCAACACGTATGCATTGCCAGGAGTGATTTAGGCTATCTTAAAAGGACCTTCCCAACTAGGTTTCCATTTACCAAATTTGGGACTCTTCGTTCCTAAGGGTAAAATCGTCTTCCAAACCAAATCTCCTACTTGGAACGATTTTGGTTTAACCTTCTTATTATAGGCTTTAGCTACTCTCCTCTTGTCTACTTCTATGGCTTCTAAAGCCCTTAGTGTCTTATCGGTCACTTCCTCTAGATTATCCTTCAAAAGAGTTTCATACTCGTTGACCGATAAGCCATCTTGCTTTAACACTCTTAAGGAGCCAAGATCTACCTCTACAGGCAGAACGACTTCTTGTCCATACACCAACTCATATGGACTGACTTTGGTAGCACCGTGCTTTGCAATTCTACAAGCTCATAGCGCCTCGGAAAGCACTTCATGCCACCTTTTAGGAAACTCTTCAATTTTCTTCTTAATGAGCTTAATCACGGTTTTATTACTAGACTCGGCCTGACCATTGGCCTGAGCATAGTAAGGTGAAGAGTTTATCAACTTAATACCATAATATTCGGCGAAGTCCCTCACTTCTTCAGAAACAAATGAACTACCTTGATCTGTAGTAAGAGTTTGAGGAATGCCAAATCTATGTATGATGTGCTTCAAGATAAAATCACGTACCTCATTGTGAATCATGTTCTTGAGAGGTACGGCCTCGGTCCACTTAGTGAAGTAATCCGTCGTCATCAACACGAACTGATGCCCTTTTGAGGAAGGAGGGTGAATCTAGCCGATGAAGTCTAAACCCCAACCTCGAAACGTCCATGGCTTGACAATAGGGTTATAATACTTAAAACAATCTTCAGTCATAGTCGGCCAATAAAAACCCGCTCTTTTGAGCATCCAACTCATTTTCTGGGCTGACTGATGAGTGCCACAAAGTCCTTCATGGACTTCTCCCGTAGCCACCTAGGAATGTTCATGGTCTAAACACTTTAATAGTACTCCATCGATGGTTCGGTGATACAATGTGTCGTCTATCAACACGAATTTGAACGCTTGTCGCTGAACCTTCCGATCAACCCTTTGGCTAGGGTCTCTCAAATACCGGACGATTGGTATTCTCCAATCGCCCTTATGGGCTTCAGAGGGTCATGCTAGCTCACCCTCTGAAAAAACTTCTAAACTACTGACTTCAGGATGCCCCCCGAGCCATTCCTGCTCCTGCCGAAGCCTGGCCAGACTGGCCATTCGGAGTGTGCTGGGTCGAAGCCCTCCTGAAGGTTCGGACTCCCGGGAGCCCTCACCGTGCGGGAGGCTTCAGCCTATGGCCTCAAGCGTGCCAGGTCCCTTGGTTAGCAGAGCACTCTGGTCTAGGGACCTCGGCACGCAGTGACCTTCGGTGGCCGGAGGGGTCCGACCAGGAGGGTGCGCTTGCCCACTATCACTTGCTTCGGTGGTGAGACCAAGCATCGGCTTATCCAATACAAAAAATTTTCCTCTCCTGACTTGGTAACTAGATGCTTGCTGAGCCAAATCATCTGCGACTGAATTGGCCTCTCTTGACACGTGAGAGATTTTGAAGTCATCAAAAGCAGCAACTATGTCTAGACATTTATCCAAGTAACTATTCAGCAAGTCGTTAAAGCATTGAGCACTTTTAGCTACTTGTTGCACTACTAACAAAGAATCACCATATGCGTGGACATGTCTAGCACCTACAGATTCTAGTAATTCAAGACCTAGCAATAAAGCTTCGTATTCAGCTTGGTTATTAGTGGAAGGAAATACTAGACGGGTCGAAGTCTCAAAGTGCATCCCATTAGGTGATATGAGAACCACTCCAATAACTTGGCCACTCTTGCAAGCTGAACCATCAAAATAAAGTTTCCATGGCACTACTTCAACTAGAGGAATATTGTCACTCCAGCTGACATCTATGTGGTGGTCAACTATAAAGTTGGCCAAAATTTGGCCTTTCATTGCTCTCAGGGGTTCGTAGGCCAAATCGTACTCAATCAACGTGTAAGCCCATTTTCCGATTCTTCCACTTAGAATCGGCTTCTGTAACATGTGCTTTATAACATCGGTTTGGCAAACGACAACACATGTAGTAGGGAGAAGATAATGGCGTAATTTGGTGCACGCGTAGTAAAGCGATAAACACAAGCATTCCACAAACGCGTGCCTATTTTTGGCATCCAGCAGGCGGCGGCTCAAGAACGTGATGATGTACTCTTTTCCCTCTACCTCCTGGGTTAGCACGACCCCAATCATGCTATCTTCAGCAGCGATGTATAGCCGAAATGGAATCCCAGCTTTGGGTGCTCTCACCATAGGCGGTGATGACAAGCACTCCTTAATTTTCTCAAAGGCACTTTGCTGGCTTGCCCCCCAGGTGAACTCGGCTTCGTTCTTTAGCTGGAGTATGGGGACAAAGGCATCAATCTTGCCTAGCAACTTCTGTACATCCCTTTTGCACGTCGGCACTTCAATGTTTCTAATCTTCTCAAGCCTCTTAGGATCAATTTCT
This sequence comes from Zizania palustris, assembly GCA_019279435.1. Taxonomy (NCBI): domain Eukaryota; kingdom Viridiplantae; phylum Streptophyta; class Magnoliopsida; order Poales; family Poaceae; genus Zizania; species Zizania palustris. The sequence continues at coordinate 18,331,067 of JAAALK010000283.1, forward strand.
ATGCCTCTCTCGTGAATCATGAAACCTAAGAACTTACCCACCGACACACCAAAAGCACACTTGAGTGGGTTCATTTTCAAACCATACTGTCGCATTCTATCAAAAGCAACCTTCAAATCGGCTAAATGGTTTCCCATAGCGTCCTATTTGACTACAACATCATCAATGTAAACTTCTAACATAACCCCTAGCAAGTCATGAAAGATTAAGTTCATAGCGTGCTGATACGTGGCACCAACATTCTTCAAACAAAAAGTCATGACGACCCACTCGAATAAACCAACAAAACCAAGGCATCGAAAGGCAGTCTTGTAGACGTCCTCTTCGGCCATAAAGATCTGATTATAACCAGCATTGCCATCAAGAAAACTCAGTACCTTGTGTCCTGAAGCATCGTTGATTAGCATGTCGGCTATCGGCATTGTATACTCGTCTTTCGGAGTGGCTCTGTTCAGATCTCTAAAATCAATACATACCTGTATCTTGCCGCTCCCTTTCTTTTCTACAAGCACAATGTTAGCAACCCATTCCGCGTACCTGCATGGCCTAATAAATTCAGCCTTGAGTAGTCGCTCTACTTCTTCTTTAACTCGGTCATAGACGGCCGAGTTAAAGCGATGAGGAGGCTGCTTATAAGGCCTAAATCCGGACTTTATAGGTAGCCGATGCTCCACGAGCTCGCGGCTTAGTCCTGGCATCTTGCTATACTCCCATGCGAAACAATCGACATACGACCAAAGTAACTTTATTACTTCGGCCTTTTCATCAGGCTGTAAATGTTGGTTTACAAAAGTCGGCCTCGGGATGCTACCATTACCTATGTCAACTTCCTCCAAGGGATCGGCCGACACAAAACCTTTTCCTAATTTATCTACTTCGCTAAATTCCTCGATGGCCTCGGCAATACCGTCTTTACTAGACTGATATTGCTCCACACGAGACTTTAGCCAATCTAGATTACTCTTGCTAGACATGACTATTAATACAAAACAGCCATGCTACACCAGCCGGCTTTACTGACACTGGAACAAAATGCCCTCCGGATACGCTAACAAAATCGTAATCCGAAAGATCTCTGCCTGACAGACACTCTACTTTATTATGAACGGCGTCCACCGATATATCGGCTAATGCTACTTGGGCCGAAGTATCCGCGGGGATAACCTCTACCTCATCGTCATCCCACTGCATCAGGCACTGGTGTAGAGTAGAAGGAATGCAGCAATTCGCGTAAATCCAGTCGCGCCTGAGCAGCACGCTGTAGTTACCTTGTACATCGACAACAAAAAATGTTGTTGGCAATGTCTTGTTGCCCACCATCAACTCCATGGAGAGTATGCCCTTGGCCTCAGAGATCTCGCCATTGAAGTTGTTGAGCATCAAGTTAGTCTTCTTCAGATCATCCTCGCCCCTGCCAAGTTTCTTCAATAACGACTAAGACATTAAGTTAACAGTGGCACCGCCGTCAACGAGCATTTGGGAAATCGGCTTTCCATCGATGTGACCTCTAACGTAGAGAGGCTTAAGATGGCGAGCCGAGTCCTCGGGCTTCTCAAAGATGACATTGCGCAGGCCGAGGTTCAATTGAGCGACCTCGGCCTCGTCCTATGGCAGGGCGAACTCGGCGAGCAGCGTGACGAGGTTGATGTCCATCACCTAGGGTGTGGGCCCCTTGGAGACGAGCGAGTAATCGTCGTAGAGTATGTCGTCGTCGTCGTCGCTCAGATTGGGAGCCGGGTTGGTTATCTCAACCGGCTTCACCCACCATACCTGTCTTGTAGCTGGCCAAGGGCGGATTTCCTCGAAGATAGCGTCGCGCTCGTCCTCGGATTTCTTCTCGCGCATCTCTTGTGCCCGTAGTCGTTGTAGACATCTCTTCTGTGATTTGGACATGCCTGGAGGCGCCCAAGATGGTTGCGGCTTGGTGTCAGGTGCTACTGTCTGATTTCTATCAACTGTGGCCGAAGTCGTACTATCTCCTTTGACCTCGTGCACCCTGTGTTCGGAGGGGCCTTCGATGTAGACCCCAGCAGTCAGACCAGCCTTGCCCGGCCGATCGAACCCAGCTTCGGCGCGGGCTCTGACCGAAGTATGGGACTCACCTCTGTTAGACTCTGGTGATGAAGCCTTTGGTATTGGGACCTCCTGAGACCCCACCCTGATCGTGATAGCTTCGGACTCCCTAACTTCGGCCTCCGCGCGCCTGTACCCTTCACCTTCACCCTGCATGGTCTGATTCAGAGGTACCATGGACAACCTATGGACGATGCCACCCTCCGCTGCGTCTATTTGTCCCTGCCATCTGTAATATTCCGAAGGAAAATAAGGCATAGTGTTAAGTTGCAGAGGGTACTCCGACCTAGACACGTACGGAGCCCACGGAGTTCCTGCCCAGTTGTACAGCAGAGGCATAGGTGGTTCTAGTGGCCTTGCCCACTGAGAGCCGAACCTGTTACCTGGAGGGGGGTTCGGCAGAGTTGACGGTGTCTCATACCATACCAGTGAAGGGTCCTGCTAGGCTGGAGGTACGTTTGGCCAGTGCGGGCCGAAGCCTCCCGTAGGAGGGTTCGTCCAAAATGGTGCAGGGTTCGGCCATTGGGGGCCGAAGTTGCTGTATAGGGGGTTCGGCCATCAAGTCTCGAAGCCACCGCGCGGAGGGTCAGGCCACTATGGCCCGAAGCCACCGTGCAGAGGGTCAGGACACTGTGACCCGAAGCCACCATGCGGAGGGTTTGCCTGCTTCAGTCCAAAGCCACCCTCCGAAAGTCTTGGGCCCTTTGGCTGTCCCAGTCTTTTAGCGAGGAGACCTGTTTCCTTGGCTTTTCTCCGATGCTTGTTCAACAGCATGGTGTACGTTACCTTCGGCCTCTTGTGAGTTTTAGCCAAAGGGGTATTAATGTTCTATTTCCACACTCCTACCTAGGGGTTCATTGGTATGAGCGTGCGAGTGCGCGGCTCTCCAACAATTACATCCTTCCCCTTAGCTGACTCGATCTGTTCTGGCCGAATCAATACATTCTTCTCGCCGAGGTCGACGACGTTGATGGGAAAAGGATCTTTGTCCAGCTTCATCTTTGGATTATGGTCTATTTTCAATCGTCCTTCTTCTATGGCCGATTGGACCTGCCGTCGAAAAACATTACAGTCGTTAGTGCTATGTGAGTGTGAATCATGCCACTTACAGTATGGATGCTTCTTTAACTCATCGGCAGATGGAATGACTTGACCTTTAGGCAACCTGATAAGCTGATTCTTCAAGAGAAAGTCATATATTTTATCACACTTAGTTATATCGAACGAGTACTTGACATCACTAGGCTGATTCCTAGTGGGAGACGGTCGTAATTCGGAGAAAGTAATAGGTTTACTCTTAGCGTTCCACACCCATTCGGCTGCATACATGTCGGCCGAATCTTCCTCTTCTGATTGCTCCTCGTCGGAGCGTTCCATGATGTGGATTTCAGCCCTAGGCTTGTTAAACGTCTTAACGAACCTTTTATCTTGGGTTCGGCCTTCTTGGACCAGAGCCTGGTATAAAACTTGGCTAACTTCTAAAAAGTTCTAGTTGTCTAACCTTTCTTTAATCTCGGAACGCAACCCATTAAAAGCTAGTTCCGCCAAGTCCCTTTCTGAAATATTAAGGCTAAAACATCGGCTTCTAGTATCCCTAAAACGCTTGATGTATTCAGAGGCGTTCTCGTTAGATTTCTGCTTAACCGATGTCAAGTGTGAAAGCCTAAGTTCTGTCTCCCCCATGTAAAAGTAATCATGGAATTTCTGCTCTAAATCATCCCACGTCTGAATGGAGTTCGGCGGGAGCGCCGAAAACCAAGTGAAAGCGGTGTCGTATAGAGATAGAGAAAAATAGTCTAACTTTTAGAGAATCTATCCCGCTAACTTCTCCACATTGTGCCAAAAATTGACTAACGTGCTCTAGTGTGGTTTTGCTACCCTCGCCGTCGAACTTAGTGAATTCAGGGATTCTATAGCCGCGGGGGTAGGGTATTGTATCGAGATGATCGGGGTATGGCTTACGGTAAACCCTAACCCATCCCTTGGGCACGAAGCCGGCACACTCTCTAAATAATGCGCAGACCCGCTCCTCAATGTCATCTTGGCATGTCGCCTGCGCGCGCCTCTCATGTGGCGGCGTGACACACGGTGGGATATCGGCGTGTCGGCCCTGGGCCTCTTCCCTGCGCGCTATCTGCATGACGTGCTCGTGTCCGGGTGCCTGCGCATGCGGTGCAGGCAGTGCAGGTACCGGTGCAGGTGGTGGTGCATGGTACGCAGTGCTAGTTTGACCGTAAGTATAATGATTAGTCTCGGCCATAAGTGTTGAGGCCGGAGGCATCACGGTCGTGCTAGTGCTGTCGTCAGTTCTACCGTACACATGGTTTATCGTAGGTGCACTAGCAATAGGGACCGGGGATACGACCTCAGTAAATCCGAACCTTCTAAGAGTTGCCTCTACTTGGGAGCTGACTGCCGAATCTAAACGGTTGGTTAGCGAAGCGCTAACGGCTTGATCTACCGATGCGATTATTTTTTGCTCAATCTATAAAGAAGATAAATGAGGCGATACAGGTGTTACCTGGATCTGAGCGAGGTCGGGGGTGATGATGTCGCACTTGATGAAGCCTGCGCGTGTCTTAACCTAGCCCCCAAGCATCATGTCCTGGAGTGCTTTCAGCTTCGCCTCGATCTCTGCTCGGTCTTCGGCAGGAATATCTTCAAGAGTGGGTGTTAAGATGTTGCGGTTGTCGATATCCACGCCTCCTATTGTGTCCATCAGTAGTGTAGACGTAGTAGCCGATGTAGATGCACTAGTGGCCGATGTAGACATACTCGTCATGTTGGCGTAGGTTTTCCCCAGTGGAGTCGCCAAAAAGTGTGTTGACACGAAAACGTGCCCCCGCACTTAGGTCAGTTCGATGATCCAAAAGTGTGTGGATACTTATGGATAGGCCTAAGCGTAACACAACACCGACGTCGCGTTCCGAGTACCCTTAGCCGTGGTATGGGGGGTGGAGTCGCCAGGCAATCAAATCACAAAAATAATCCAATTAGCCGAAAATATATTAAACAGAACGAAATCAGCAAACCGGTCGGAGCCTGTCTGTTCGGAGTATGATGCGAAGGGGGTCGCCGAAGTATACCTTCGGCGTCCGGTGCGAAGTGTCCCGCCGAAGGGTACCTTCGGTGTTCGGACTGATCCGGTCGAAGATGACCTCCGAATGGATTCGGACGCGACAATCACCTCCGAATGGTGGGGTTCGGCGCGAAGTCCCTGATACAGCGAGGTACAAAATAATGACTCAAACACCGCGCGTGGGCGTGACTTCGTCCAGAGCGGAGTACGAACGTGGTGAAGCCTGTCGTGACGAAGTGTGCTGGCGAAGCGTGCGGTCGAAGCAGAAGTCCCGACGAAGGGTATTCTAGCAACCTCCGAAACCGATCTCTCGGCTTCGGACACCTCCGGCGAAGTAGCTCCAAACGTGAAAACCTGCAACAGAGAGGATTCGAAGTACTAATTCAGTGTTGCACTAGTAGCGAAGGTAGCAATCTGTTACGCAGATTAGCGGATACTTCACAGGCGAAGTAACAAGGCGATAGCAATCTATTACATAGATTAACGAATACTTCACAAGCGAAGTAACAAGGATTACCACTGTTCCGAAGTGGCCGGTGGAGGGCTTCTAGGCAAACCCACGAAGAGGTACAGAAAAGTAACGGTAAATAAATGTGATCAAAGCTAGGGCTTTGTGTTTGATTTGTGTTGGGGGGTCTCTAAGTTGGCCTCGCCTCTCTATTTATAGGGGCCAAACTTCTGATCTAATCTGCTATAATTCGGCTTGGATAGAGATAAAAACTTAGCAGGAATTGTATCCAACTCTGTCTCTGCCGAAGTGGGCTTCGACCAGGCCCGTTGAAGCCTGCTCCTCAGGCCAAAGCTTCGGCGGCGTGGGCCTCCGAAGGCTTCCTAGCCGAAGGCCGTGGGCTGGCCAGAGGCTTTCGGATCCCATAGCCTAATGGACCTTCGGCTCTGTAGGGCTTCGTCCTGACCCCGGACATGTGTATTTTTGACCCAAATCACCAAAATTGATATTTTGACAATCTCAGCCATTGAGGCCATTTTTTGCTATCAACAACTGCATACATGTCGGTCGAATCGTCCTCTTCCCCCGACTCTTCCTCGTCAGAGTGCTCCATGATGTGAACTTCAACTCTAGGTTTGTTAAACGTTTTAATGATTTTTTATTCTTGGTTCGGCCTTCTTGGACCAGAGCCTATTGTAGGACTTGGCTGACTTCTAAAAAGTTTTGGTTATCTAGCCTTTCTTTAATCTTAGAACGCAACCCGTTAAAAGCTAGATCTGTCAAATCTCTTTCTGAAATATTGAGACTAAAACATCGGTTTCTGGTGTCTCTAAAGCGCTTGACATACTTAGAGACACTCTCGGTAGATTTCTATTTGATCAATGTCAAGTGTGAAAGCCTAAGTTCTGTCTCGCCCGTATAAAAATAGTCATGGAATTTCTGTTCTAATTGGGCCCACGTTTGGACGGAGTTCGGTGGGAGTGTCGAAAATCAAGTGAAAGCGGTGCCAGATAGTGAGAGAGAAAACAGTCTAAGTTTCAATGCGTCTGATCCACTAGCTTCTCCATACTATGCTAAGAATTGGCTGACATGCTCTAGTGTGGTTTTGTTACCCTCGCCATCGAATTTGGTGAATTCAGGGACTCTATAGCCGCGATGGTAGGGTATGGTATCGAAGTGATCGGGGTACGGCTTTTGGTAAACCCTAGCCCGATCCCAAGGTGCGAAGCCGGTACACTCTCTAAATAGCGCGTGGATCCACTCCTCATTGTCATCTTGGCCTTTTGCCTATTTGTGTCTCTCATGCGGAGGTGCGACACACGGCGGTATGTCTGCGTGTCGGCCACGGGGGTCCTCCTCTCGTGTTGGCTCAAGGCATATAACATGCTCGGGTCTATGCAGGTGCGTAGGAGCGTGCGACACAAGCAGCGCGAGAAAGGCTGGTGCAGGTGTAGGTGGAGGTGGTGCATAGTAAGCAGGGTTAGCTTGGTCGTAAGTGTAGTGGCTTGTCTCGGTCGTAAATGTTGAGGCCGGAGACGTGATAGCTTTACTAGTACTATTGTCGGTTCTGCTATAAATGCGATTTACCCGGGGTGCGCTAGCGATTGGAGTTGGAGGAACGACCTCGGTAAAGCCGAACCTTCTAAATGTTGCCTCTACCTAAGAGCTAACTGCGGAATCTAGGTGGTTGGCTAGCGAAGCACTAATGGCTTGATCTACATATGCGACTATCTTTTGCTCAATCTCTAAAGAAGATAAAGGAGGCGACGTTGGTGTTACCTGAGTCCGGGCGAGGTCGAGGATGTTGAAGTCGCGCTTGATGAAGCCCGCGCGTGTATTGATGTAGCTCCCGAGCATGAGATCTTGGAGCTCTTTCATTTTTTCCTCGATCTCGGCTCGACCTTCCTCGGGGATATCTTCAAGGGTGGGCGTCATGATGTTACGGTTGTCGATCTCTATGCCCCCCATGGGATCCATCGATGTTGTAGACATAGTAGTTGTCATAGAGGTACTCGCAACCTATGTAGATGTACTTGTCATGTTGGCGTAGCCTTCCCCAGCGAAGTCGCCAAAAAGTATGTTGACATGAAAATGTGCCCCCGTAGTCGGGTCAGTTCGATGATCCAAAAGCGTGTGAATACTTAGGGATGAGCATAAGTATAACACAACACTGACACTGCGTTCCGACTACCCTTAACAGTGGCAAGGGGGGTGGAGTCGCCAGGTACTCAGATCATAAAGAAATAATCCAATTAGTCAAAATATATAGATAAAATAAACCAAACGGCTGAACGGAGCTTGACTGGTTCAGAGTATACCATGTGAAGGGTACCAAACGGGGTCCTTTGGCCTCTGGTGCAAAGGGTGCGTCGAAGGTAGCCTTCGGCGTTTGAATCGATCTAGTCGAAGACAGGCTCCGATCAGATCGCGACACGAAATCGCCTCAGAATAGTAGGGTTCGGCGCGAAGTCTCAAACACGACAAAATCCAACGCCCGCGCGACGTAGTCCGATACGGAGCACTGGCGCGATGAAGTCTGGTGCGGAGCGCTGATATGACGAAGTCCGGTGTGGAGCATTTCTGTCACGTTGAAGTCCGGTGCAGAGGGGGCTCTAGCGTGACTCCTGCGCGAAGCAACTCCGATGTGAAGCGGCTTCGGTGTGCGCAACTTGACCAGACCAACAACAGCATGACGGATCCGGCATGGACGGACGAAGTGAGGACTTGCCGAAGGGTGCTCTAGCAGCCTCCAAAACCAGCTTCCTAGCTCCAGAAACCTTCGGTGAAGGGGGCTTTGAACGTGAAACCTGCAGCAAATGAAAATCAAGTGCCAATTCATCCTAGATACCGAATTACCAAGTGTTGCAGTATACAAAACAAAGGGTAGAAATCTGTTACGTAGATTAACGGAGGGTTCACAAGTGAGCCAACAAGGTGATAGCAATATGTGAATGGGAGCTTTTAAAATTTCAGACTAAAAATAGCCTTCGGTTTTAATTCTGTCTTCTGCGGAACAGGCTTCGAACACACCCTTCGAAGTTCTGGTTCGGAGGTATTTTATAGCTCCGAAAACAGGCTTCACAAGGAGCAAAAGTTCGAAACCAAGAAGACTTCGCTTCACCCACAACCCTGAAAATTCAGCTCTGCTAAGTCAGTGCAGGCTCCGCACACAGGGTGCCTTTGAGCAGGCTTCGCACTTCACCCTTCGCAAGAACGGACTTCCCTCAAAGGACTTCAATCAGCTCTGCTAAGTCAGTGCAGGATCAGTACATTGGGTGCCTTCGAGCAGGCTTCGCACTTCACCCTTCGCAAGAGCAGACTTCCCCCTACAGACTTCGACCAAATACTCAGCGACAGCAACTGGTGCTAGGCTTCATACTTCGAAGGTCTATACGCACACTGAATAGCCTTCGCCGAGGACTTCGACAAGGGAAGAAAACGGGCTTCGAACAGTGCTTCGCTAGTAATCAGAGAGGTCTAACCTCCAGTTTACATAGAGCGAACAGACACTGAAAAACACACTTCACCCAGACAGACTTCTCACACACCTCTCCAGAAAAACTCACAAGAAGATGGTGCACAGAGAAATCAAAGCATGCAGAGAAGTATGCATACAAGTTCAAGCAGTAAAAGAAAACAGAATCAAAGCTTCATTGCTTGAATAGGGAACACAAAATGAACTCACAGGATGAATACAAGAGTGTGGTGGCTAGCACAGGAGTTCTACAATGGCTGCTCAAAGTCTTAATGTGACCTAGCCAGCCTCCACTATTTATAGGCACTATTCAGCCCTATGAATAGACTACTTTACCCCTAGGGTTTACACCGGTTTTGTCTCATCAGAACAGGGGGGTACAACTGGTAGTCTACTTTATTTGGAGGCTTCTTTTGTCAGCTTCGCAGAGGGGACATCACCAGCTTTTGCAGTGCATACGCTGTCAGCCTTTGCAGTTTTGGACCCTTCTGAAGCCCCCCTTCACACGCGAGGGGTGCGGTAGCTTCGGTGAGAAGCCTTGAGCCTAACGGCCTTCGCTTCACCGAAGTCAGCCTTCGATACAATGACGGTTTTGAGCCGAAGCCGTCAAAGCCCTTGGGCCTTCGCACCAACACCTTCGGAGTGGACCACCATGTCTTCGCAGCTTCTCCCAGCTCGAACTCCGTCAGTCCGTGTACCGAAGCCATGCAAGGCCGAAGTACCTCAAGTCAGCCTCACTCTAGAGCCAGCCTCGTCGGCTTCACTCTGAAGCTTGCTTCACTCTGAAGCCTGCTTCACTCCGAAGCCCCACCTTCGGAGTAGCACCCTTCGAAGTCCCTCCTTCGTCCAAGGCCTCCGCATGAAGCATTCCATGAGCACTTCATCGCAGTGTCTCTCCCCGAGCACACTCCTTGATGATCCTCACCCGGATCATGCCTTCGATGCACTTCGACTTCTGAGACCTTCATCGGGTATACCTTCGAGTGTCTCCCTCCAGAGCACACTTCGAACACCTTGCCTCATTGCTGAGGACTTAGTCCACCATACTTCGAAGTCACTCCATTCGGAGTACCCTTCGAAGTGCCTCGCCTCCGAGGACTTCATCTCGGGGTACCTTCACCCGGAGTCAAACTCCTCACTTACTGCCTTCTCCTGGCGCACCTCGACCCGAGGTCCAACCTCGACCCCTTCGCAGCCTTCGTGACAGAGTTCCCTGCTCCCCTGGCATCAAGCCTCCCGCTTGACCCAGGTTCACTTGCTACGAACCGTCCATCGCTATCGAAGTCACCTGCGCACCATAGACAAACAGACAAGTGTATCCAGTACCCTGGAGACCTCTCCGGGTAAGCAACCTCCGATACACACTCCGGTGTACCTCCTAAAATACCGAACCCTTCGGTACAACCCAGTCATCATGTACTATCAGACCCTCCGACAGGCACACTCCGCTGCAACAGTTGCAGCAACCAGACCCATCGAACCCTTCGGTGAAACAACCTCCAAACCCCTTCGGAGGGACCCCTTCGAATCAGAGGGTAAAATCTGTCAATCACTCATCACAGACTCCGAAACCAACCCTTGGTTTCTCAATCTCCCCCTTGATGAGTGCATTGACAACCAATTTCAAGTTCAATAAAATTTCAAAAATTTTAGCACACAAGTGACCATAAAAACTCAGAAACGAGCTAGATCATGTCACTTGACAAAAGAATTTTCCTCCCCCTTTCCAAAAGAGTAAAATCCCCTTCGGCAAATCTTCCCTTTGCAATAGAGAACATAAAAATTTCTCCCCCTTTGGCAATGCAAGCATCAAGGAGCATGTAAAAGATGCATAGCTTCGAATTGGGCAGAATTGCAAAGACATATAAAGCAAAAATATGCCAACATTAATACCAATTATCATGTGCTCAGCTCAGTTTAACATTCTCTAAAAACATGATGACAACATGTGAGTTTATCATTTTGAAATAAAAGCATCACCACTCAATCAAGGTAACTAGACAAGTAAAAACAGGGACTGCGCAAAGCTAGTCAATTTCTACTCTAGACAGACAAGTCCAGTTCAAGTGGAGCATTGAAAGCAAACTTGATGATCAATTAATTTGTTGTTCTTTTCATAATGCCAGGGGTTATTTGTTTGTCTACCTTATACTTTCCAATCAAACCAAGCCTAGGCATGAAAGCCATCAGAAGCTTAAGGCGGTGATTTTGGCATACACTACACTATCCCAGTTCAGACCAATGTGCAATGGTAAGCAGTCTAGAATAGAGTAGTGCGACAAACAAACCCACCTGGATCTTTTTGCTTTGAAGCATGCAAATCATGGATTTTTGGAATTTTGATTAATTGAACATATTGTTTAGCACTTGATGAATATCCATAAGTATGTAGAACAATTTTTCAAGTTGCAATGTTTAGCATCCAGAGAAAAGGTGTCTTGCTATCAAGCAGATAAAAGATAGCTAAAGCAGTCCGGCCTAAACATGCTAGATTCAAGACTAAGCAGTGAGCATGATTTGATTTTGGAAAGAAAAATCATGCACATAATGTTTCAGATATATTAAATAGAGCTGAGCTGACATGATTACATGAATTATAATCAGGCATATAAGTGCAAAAGATGTAAATGCAATTTCACACATGATAAGCATATGCAAGACAATTAAAATCTTCTCCCCCTCACAAAATGTCGTAAGGGTGACAAACACCAAGTTCTCCACGCAAGTAGGCAAAACGAGAAGCATCGAGGGGTTTTGTGAAAATATCGGCTAGCTGGTGTTGGGTATCAACATATTGAAGTTCAATATCACCCTTCTCATTATGATCTCTGAGAAAATGATATCGCACATCAATGTGTTTGGTTCTGGAGTGTTGAACCGGGTTGTTTGCAATACAAATAGCACTAGTGTTATCACAGAAAAGTGGAACACTCTTATAATCTAACCTGAAACCCCGCAAAGTGGAAACCATCCACAAAATCTAAGAGCAACAGCTAGCTGCAGCAACATATTCGGCCTCAGCCGTCGATTGTGCAACACTAGACTATTTGCGGGAAGACCAGCAAACCAGTGATGTACCTAGAAAATGACAAGTACCAGAGGTACTCTTCCTATCAATCCTACACCCAGCAAAATCCGCATCGGAATAACCTCGAAGACACAAAGAGGAATACGCCGAATACCAAATGTCGAATTCTAAGGTATGTTTGAGATACCTGAGAATGCGCTTTACCGCTTGGCGGTGCGAAGCTCGTGGTGAAGCCTGAAAATGAGCGCACAGACACACTGCGAAGTGTATGTCCGGCCTCGTAGCAGTCAAGTAGAGGAGGGAGCCGATCATGCTTCGCAACTCCTTCTGATATACGGCTTCTCCATCTTCGTCAGGATCCAATGCTACAGATGTAGCCATTGGAGTGGCGAATGGCTTCGCATAAGCCATGTCAAACTTCTTGAGCAAGTCCTTGGTGTACTTCGTCTAGTTGATGAAAGTACCTTGTTTGCTTTGCTTGATTTGCAAATCAAGGAAAAAGGTGAGTTCGTCCATCATGGACATCTCGAACTCCCTGCTCATGGCATCTGCAAACTCGGCAACCAAAGCATGAGAAGAGCCACCAAAGATGATATCATCCACATAAATCTGAACAAGGAGGAAATCTTTGCCATGCTTGAGAGTGAACAAGGTTTTATCAACTGAGGAGCCATGCTGAATAGCGTGGGCCTCATGGCTCCAGATGTGATGAGTAATTGTCAACGATAGTCAAAGAGGACAGAAGAAGAGAGGAGATCTGTTGCGTCATGGGCCGCATGTGACTCAGGTACACGGGCAGCGAGCGATTGTCGGGCAGAGGAGGCTGCGAAGTCGGGCTGGCCCAATCCGGGTACATGGGCCAAGAGCAGCAGAAGACCCACTAGGCTATTGACCAGGATTGACTCAGGTACACGGGCGGTGAGTGATTGCCAGGCTGAGAGAGCTGCGGAATCGGGCCGGCCCAATCCGGGTACCTGGTGTAAAGTCGGTGGAGGCTTTGTCAGTTTCGGCGCAAAACTGATGACCGCTGATCTTGTATCGGACTGTCTAGAAAAGAAGCCGTAGTCGCTACGAAAGCTTAGCTTTTGGATAAGTCATCTGTAAATAGGAGTTTTCTATTTTGTCCCTAGGCCCACAGTCAGTCAGTCGAGTCTATAAAAAATCCTAAGGGCAGTTTAGTCTTTTCCTTTATTTTAGCATCTGTAAAAAACCCTAAGGGGCTGGTGGAATATTCCTAGCTATTGGGCAGCCTATAAATAGGGCCCCAATCCCTAGGGTTGGGTTACCCTTTCAAGAAATCACTTTTTAACCAAGGATTGGGTCATTTTTCATGCGTTCTCTCTCCTGCTCCCTGTGTGCGCCGCCCGGAATGTTCTCTTGTTCATTTCATTTTATTCCTAAGCTCTTGCTGCTTCGCTTCTGTTCTTCATAATGCTGTAAGATTCTATTCCCTATTCGGGTAGTGTGGTGTGCAGTGTTTGTGTTGGGATCTGAAGCTTCGTTTTGTGCGCCTGTTGTTTATCTTAGAGTTCACGTGCTTCTCTGTTGGTTTGTGTTCTACAGGCTGAGTACTAGTTTATGCGTACTATAGCTACAGTGTGCTAGTACTCTAGCCTTGCTTTTCTTGCGTAGCCTTTTTGATCGAGGAGAACAGAACTTTGTCCTTTTCTGGCTGTTTCTGGCGAAGCATGTTTTGTGCGAAGTCCTTCTGCTCTGTGAAGCAGGCTTCGACCTGACTTCTTCGGAGGCTTTGCTAGGACTTCGTTTTTTTTGAACTGTAAACCTTACTTCGAAGTATGCTCTGTGCTTAGTTTCTGTTCTCTTGGCATACTTCGGCAGTCCTTGCGAAGGTACTTCGACTTGAGCTCTGCGAAGCATACTTCGACAGGCTTCGAAGTTATCTTCGAAGCGTGTCTCTGGCAAACTTTGCTTGAAGTGTGTTTTCTGAGATCTTTCTGCTGCAGTCCTTTTTCGAGGGTCACAGTTTGTGGGTTCGGAGCTTGTCATTCAGAGTTAGTCCTTGGTTCGAAGGTGACCACGTTTGTAATCATACCTCGATCAAGCTAGCTACGGAGGTAGAGTGTAGGCTTCGATTTAGTCTTGCTGCCGTGTGTCGGGCTTCGCTTCTCGTTCGAATATTGCTTTTTCTGTGAACTTTGTTCGAAACTTTCTGTTCGAAGTCTAGGCTTCGAAGTACTCTGTTCGAAGCAAGCTTCGATACATTCATACTTCGCTTCGAAGCATACTTCGCTATCTGCTACACTCGAACTAGGATAGATTCTACAAACCTTCGGCACTTCAACGACAACCTTTGTCGACACTGCGAAGCAGGCTTCGACACAGCGAAGCAGGCTTCGCCAAGTTTCGAACAGGAGACAAATTTGAACAGTAACTTCTCATCTCTTTTCATGTACACTTAGATCATCTGCTGAGGAGTTTGATTTGCCATGTTTTGAGTATCTTGTTTATCTGCCTGTTAGCACTGTATTGGTGTTCCTCTGTCTGGTTCACCAGTCTTTTCTAGGCTAGATACTTTTAGACTTAGACTATCTATTCACGCTTTGCTGCCTGGTCTTTTGAGGTGCGTTGGGTGTTGGGAGCAGGCCATAAATTCGAAAGAATTTTTAGGCACCCATTCACCCCCCTCTGGTCGCTACTTTCGGTCCTACAAGTGGTATCAGAGCCTTGTTAGGGTTTTTCCATACCTTAACCGGTTCTAAACCCTAGTAGTGATAGTGACGTCTCTTGGCAAGGTCCCGTCCTTGGAAGCCTATGGCTATAACTATTGGAAGTCTCGCATGCGAGCCTATCTTATGAGCCAAGGCTCGGACATCTGGGACATTTGCGTTCACACCACGTTTGTTATATTGCTAGTTGTAGAGCATGGTACTCCAGGTATCATTGCCCAGCATCTGAGCAAAAGTAAGGCTATGAACATCTTGTTTTCTGGTTTAGGTCCCACTGAGTTTGAGCGTGTGAGTCATCTCTCCACTACGAGAGAGATCTGGGCTACCCTCAAGGCACACCATGAGGGGACAGCCCAGGTCAAGGCTTGGCTCTATCAAACCTACCGGTGTGAATATGAAAACTTCACACAAAAGCCGGGTGAATCTGTTGAAGCGTTGTTTGGTCGTTTTCAATCGATCATAAACAAGCTTCGGGACAACAAGGCTGAGGGTGCTCAGTTAGTCTCAGATCACGAGCAGGCACTCAAGGTTCTCCATACCTTGGACCCAAAGATCTGGGAGATCAAGGTATCCTCTATCATTGAGAGCACTTCTTATGATACCTTGACCATTTCTGAGTTGTTTAGCAAGCTGAAGGCCACTGAGGTTGATATCCAGCTGAGATCAAATCTCACTGGCTCTAGATCAAAGTCCCTGGCCCTTGCTACACCTTCTGTTGATCCTTCTTTTGTGAGTTGTGTTGGGTTCTCTTTGATGTCTATCACTAAGGACCAGCTTGAGTCTTTGGGAGATGATAACCTGTGTCTTTTTAACAACCGAGTGCGTCGTGTTTATGACAAGAGAATGTTCAAAAGACACGGCACAAAATCCGGGTGCTTTGAGTGTGGTGATCCAGGACACTTCATCGCCGACTGACCCAAGCGCAATGGCCACAAGAAGGGCACCGGTGGTGGCTTCCACGACTCCGGCAAGCACGAGCGCTCCTCCTTCAACAAGGGCAAGCCAAAGACCAGATTCTTCAGAAAGGCCCTGAAGGACTACCGGCGAGAGAACAAGAAGCGCGACAAGGCCTTCTTCGCCGAGATGGAGAAAAGCTACTCCAAGTGGTCCACGTCTTCTTCCTCTTCATCGAGCTCAAGCGACGAAGAGATCGTCGTCAGGAAGGGGAAGGACAAGGATGATCCGGCGGGTCTTTGCTTCATGGCTTTCGGAGACAGACCGAAGAGCCGCTCACATCAGCGCCGAAGATCCCGCAAGAGCTTCTGCTCAATGGCTCTTGGGGATAAGGAAGAGAAGAGCTCCTCCAATGACTCCGATGACGACGAAAATGAAAAGGTATCATCTTATGAACGCGAAATCGTTGATTTACTTGAAAGCAATCGTTAGGAGTTAAAGTATCGGGAAAAACTGCTTAGGGGGCCAAGAAGAGGATAGATGAGTTAGAGAGTGAGCTTGCCGTGGCCAACGGTAGAATTGAGAGTCTATCTTCTTCCCCCTGCTTGGGTGATAGCAGTGAGTGCCCAAAGTGTGAGGTGCTTCTGTGTGACCTGTCGACTCTGAAGTCCAGGTACACAAAAAGGGTTGATGAGAGAGACGCTTTGGCCACTGAGCTTGAAAGCGCTCAGCTGGAGCTGAAAGATGCTCAAGCCACTGTCATCGCACCCTGTGTTGATTGCCCATCTCATCTAGCTATCTTAGTTGAGTTGAAAGCCAAGGGCGATGAGCACTTGGGGGATTTGGAGAGAGTGAGAGCTGAGCTGGCGCAGACTAGGCTAGAGCTTGAGACACTGTCAGTTCCACCCACTGTCTGTGAGAAATGTTTGTCTCTTAGAATGGAGTTGATCAAGCTGAAAGCCGAAAAGTATGTCCAAGTAGAGAGTGAGTGTGAGACCTGCTTGTCTCAGGTGGAGGTTCTAGCTTCCTTGAGGAAGGAGCTAGCTGATTCTCAGAATGAGAACTTTTACCTCCGTTCTATCCTGAGTTGGATCAGTGCCAGAGAGCCACAACTCGGCATGATGATCCAGCAGTTTAAGAGGTAGGATGGGTTTGGGGTAGGTTACACCTACACCAAGGCTGACTTTGAGAGTGCCATTAGCTGGGCAGTGGAGTGGAGTAAAATGACTCCTGAACAGAGATACCCCAAGACTCACTCCACTGAGTCTTCCCTGGCTAGTCAGCCCAAGGATGGAGTGATCCATGAACAGCCCAAAGCTCCACCCAAGAAGCCCATCTGGGTTCCAAAGCCCAAACACCTTCACACTTCTCTTGACTCTCTTCTTGGACCCTCTCAACCCAAGAAGAATACACCAAACACCACTAAGCCCAAGAACCCCAAGCCTCAACCACATCCCAAGAAGCCCACCTATCATTGTGAGTATTGTCAGAGAGACGGGCATCTTGCGGAGTTTTGCTTCAGGAGGAAGCAGGTTGAGAGAGCAGAGAGAGCTCATGGTGGTCAGGAGCAGTTCTACCAGCAGGGTGGTAGACTGCGTGTTCCTCGACGCGGGGAGAGGCTGGAGGCCAGGCCGCGTCGTGTAGGTGGTGGTAGAGGAGACGGCTTTCTTTCCCGTGCTCCAGTTGGTGGTGGTCGTTCTGGCAAAGCTCCAGGCCGTTTTGGCTACGGACCTGGACCTCATGGCCGAGGTTCTAGGGAGAACCATGGACCGTGCTTTGAGCCGCGTTTTGGTCCAAACTCTTTTGATGGTTTTCGCTTTCCGTCTTTTGAGCAGATGGCTCGACATTGGTTTAGCTCTTTTGCTAAACCTGGTGCCAGACCATTTGCTCCCCCTTATGACCACTGATTGTGCAGGATCGGGGATTGGAGGACGTTTGGATCATGGACTCAGCATGCTCTCGCCACATGACGGGACATCACAAATGGTTCTCCAGTATCACTCCCCCAAGCTCCAAAGAGTACATCACTTTCGAGAACAGTGGTCAAGGGAAAGTAAGTGGCATCGGCTCAATTCGCATTTCAGATCATTTCTCTTTGAAGAATGTTGTCTTGGTTAAGAATTTGAACTTTAACTTGATTTCTGTCTCGCAACTTCTTGAGGATGGTTTGGAAGTGCGTTTTAAGAAGGGCAATTCTTCTGTGTTTGATTCTAGAGGGTCTTTGATTTGCCAGATCTTACCATTCGGTAAAGTTTTTCGAATTGACTTCTCTAGTTCTTTTGGCCCTTCTCGTTGTTTGATTGCTGGATCTTCTTCTGAGCTCTAGAAGTGGCATAGGAGGTTAGGTCATTTGAGTTTTGATCTGCTAGTCAGGTTAAGCTCTATGGACCTTATCCGAGGATTGCCCAAGCTTAAAATGGAGAAAGATCTAGTTTGTTATCCCTGTCGTCATGGGAAAATGGTTGCCGCTTCTCACTCACTTGTGACTCAGGTGATTACTTTGTATCTAGGCAAGCTGTTACACATGGACACTGTCGGTCCAGCTCGGGTATGCTCAGTTGGGGGGAAGTGGTACGTGCTTGTCATTGTTGACGACTTTTCTCGATTCTCGCGGGTTTTCTTCTTGGAGTCTAAGGATGAGACTTTTCATTTTGTTCATGACTTGATTTTGAAGCTGAAGAATGAGAACAATGGTCGAATGTGAGCAATTTGCTCTGACAACGGCTCTGAGTTCAAGAACTCTCAGTTCGTCAGCTTCTGTAGTGATCAGGGTCTTGACCATCAGTTTTCTGCTCCTTACACTCCCCCACAGAACGGCGTTGTGGAACGAAAGAACCACACGCTAGTCAAGATGGCCAGAACGATGCTCGATGAGCACAGTACTCCTAGGTGTTTTTGGGCTGAAGCCATGAACACGACTTGCTATCTGGCCAACCGCATTTTTCTTCGAGCTTACTTAGGTAAGACTTCATATGAGTTGCGTTTTGGCAGACAGCCCAAGGTGAGCCACTTGCGAGCGTTTGGCTGCAAGTGCTTTGTGCTCAAGAAGGGAGGGCATTTGGACAAGTTTGAGTCTCGTTGCCGGGATGGAGTTTTTCTTGGCTATGCGTTGCATTCTCGAGGCTTCCGTGTTTGGAACCTCGACTCCCAGCAGCTTGTCGAGACTTGCGAAGTTTCATTTGACGAGTCCTTGCCTTCTTTGACTCCTTCTTTTGAGCTTTCTGGTGATGATGATCTCGGAGAGTCCATGATGAGGACATCACCGGCTGGGATATAAATATAATAAAAACAAAGGTGCATGCTTTCTATATTCGATTTACATTTTATATATTTGAGAAAAGGTTGCTGCACCATAAGTTGTTGTTTTCAATTACAGAAATTATTACATGGATTAAGGGACGCGTTGTGAGCAAATCAAGGGCATGGAACATTGTGGAAGTTGATTGGGGACCAAGGCAAGGCCATCCAAACATAACATACAAGTTTGGGACATTACTTTTGTTCCAAGAGAAAACAGAAATAAAGTTCTACACGATTGAGAAGATGACTCGGATTCAGGACCGCAGGGACAGCACCGAATTCAAATGTGCATAACGTTTAAATGGAAACTCCGATTTGGATGATCTTGGACTTTTTGGAAAGCTTGATACGTCCTCTTTCCAACGGATCCAGCCACATATCCAGATTCCATCGGAGGAGATCACAATCACCAAATCAATGCGTGTTCCTTTTTTAGGCCGAACCAATTAAGCACGGAATTTCCATTTTGTAGTCAATCTGTTTTGGAAATAATTAGTCCTTTCCATATGTAATAAGTTTTCCAAACATTGGGAACGTCCCTAGGGCTATAAATAACCCTAGAGACTTCAGTTGTAAGGCGGGTTTTGATTAGATAAAAGTTTAGCCAATGCTACTTGTCCGTGTAAACCCGTGATCGGTTAGATCGCCGGTTTCACGTTTCAGAACCCCAACTATCCCTTGTGCGTCTTTCACATCCAGCAATACTAGTTGCTCCTTTATCTTGTTCTTGCTTGTTCTTCGATTGCTTGCAGGAACAAGGTTGATCACCGATATGATCAACAACCCTTGGAGTTGGTGTATCGATCGCTAAGGCGCAACACGAACGTCTCGTACGGTTGTAGTCGGGTCGTCAACGTCGTCTCCATCCAATCGAACTTATCTTCTCTCTATCAACTCACCGAAAGATCGGGCCACCCATTTCCCCCCCATCAAGTGGTATCAGAGCTTTCGTTGCTCGGTGAGTTTTTTTTTCATTTTTTTTCCTACAGTCCAGAAAAAGCCACACAAAAAAATTACCCGAGATCCAAGCCTCTTTGAGCCTATTACTAGTTCTGCTTAGTATCGGTATTTTGAGTTTTTGGTTGCATCGTCGTGTGAAGTTGCTGGTCTTAGCGTTTAGTTCGTTTAGAGTTTCGAGTTCTTGTCACGTTTTTACCACCATGTTTTGGTTTGTTTAGTCGGTTTGTTTTTCTGGAATTCGGGTAGAATTCGGGCAGGTTGTGCAGGTGTTACTAAAACTATCATATCTCGCACCTGCCTACTCGGATTGGAGAGTTTTGATATATTTTGGAAAGCTTACAACCAGATCTGTGTTTTCCCTTTTAGAGTCATCTTCATATTCGGTCGTTTGCGTTCTGTTTTGGGACGTACAAGGTTCGGGAGTTCTATACTAAGAGTCACCTTGTCATTTGCTGTTCTTTAAAAAAAAGAGAGAAAAAAGGAAAAAAAAGGCAGAAAGGTGCTCAAAAAAAAAGAAGAAAAAAAATCTGCACCAAAAAAAGAGAAAAGAGAAAAAAAAGTGAAGAAAGAAAACTTGTGACAAAAGAGGAGGAAAGCTAGTTCTACCTTTTGCGGTTTGGTGGTATCGTTTGTGTCTAGGCTCGCGTCTCTAGTACGTTCAAGCCTAGGATCAGCACAATACTGACGTTGAACAATTACTCAATTTGCTTATGCTAATGTGGTTCTAGTTTTCCTTGCTACATATTTCAGCCTACCTAGAGCTCCACAGATTTGACTACAGCTTGTACAACCTAGTGTTTGCCAAGGCATCGATACATCTAATCTCTGAGGTGTTTGTGGTTAAGTCGGTGTACAACACCTTCATGCTTGCATTGGTAAGAACTTGTAAGAGCTTGATACAGGATTGAGCGAGTGTGACGTTGTGCCTTCACAATCTTGTAGTTAATAGGAGCGTACATATTATTTGTATGTTTCTTGTCTACTACTAATCATGGCAGGGATACACAAAGAGATAGGATATAGTGAAGCTCAATATCGACATCTTCATCGACACATGAGAGATCAACACAATAAATATGAGGTATGTGATGAAATTCTTGCTAGGTTCAAATGTACAATACCTTATTTTGAAGGAAATTATGATCCTCAGGCATATATTCAATGGGAGCTAGCTGTAGATAATGAATTTAAAAAGTATAACATGTCTGAAAGAGAAA
The DNA here is from genome assembly GCA_019279435.1 of Zizania palustris. NCBI lineage: Eukaryota > Viridiplantae > Streptophyta > Magnoliopsida > Poales > Poaceae > Zizania > Zizania palustris. The sequence continues at coordinate 18,352,228 of JAAALK010000283.1, forward strand.
AGGTTATGGCTGCCTCTAAAGTGTTAGTTAAAGATGCTGCATATCATTGGAAACATCTTTGTAGACATGATAAAATACCTCAATCTTGGAAAGACTTAAAGAAATATTTGAGAGATGCTTTTGTTCCTCCATATTATGCCGATATTCTGTTAAAGAAACTACAATGTTTAAAACAAGATAGCAAAAGCGTTGCCTCATACTATCATGATATGCATGCTTGTTTATTACGTTGTGCTATAGATGAATGTGAAGAAGCTATTGAACAAAGGTTTTTACGTGGGCTTAACAAGGAAATTCAGGAAATTCTTCTTCATGAAACATATAATTCTCTCTCTCAATTGTTTGAACTTGCATGTCGAGCTGAAATTCAGATTGCTATTGATTTAGAGGAGTCGCCAATCAGTTTGCCTTCTAGTTCTACTAACTTTGAACAGGAAAAAGAGAGCAAGTATGCACTTACATCATCGGAAAAGGTTTTGCAAGGTAATATATGTGCTGAAATTAATCAAGGTGAGTGTACTCCTGATAAAACACAATTGTCCACCATTCATGCTATTATAGAGCCACCGTTAGTAGAATCTTTTGCTGAAATTGCTTTGTTACCAGATGATTTGCTTGACACTCCTTGTAATAAAGAAGAATTGTGTGTTAATACTTCACTTATATACATGCCACAACTAGTTAATGAACAGGTTGACTTTGTTGCCAAACCTTTAAGTGATTTGATACATGTTGTTCACATTGCTAGTGAAGAGGAAGAACATAAATTGTTATCTTCTTTAAATACTTGGGGTTATATTGAACTTGATGATCTTTGTGAACTTAGTGCTTTAAATGCGAATTTACTCACTAGACCTGATTTGCCATGTCCTGCTCAAATGAGTTTTCATGTAATTGGAAAATACAATGATCAAGGAGTATACTTTGTGCATAGAGTTTACATATGTTCAGATTTGAAACAACATGTAAATTCTGAAAATAATAGTCTCAACCAAGGTGTTTTAACTAATCATATTATCTCGAGAGTCTCTTGTTTTGATTTAAATACACATGTTTGTTTTCAAGAAGGAGAGCTTTGTGGGCTGCTTAGCAATGCCACAATTCCTACTCCGATATCTAAAAGTACAGATTCAATATCATTTGTTCAAGCAAAGGATTTGGTGAGTTGGTTTTCTTCAATTCACCACATGTTTAAAGAACAAGAGATACTGCACAATAATGATTCTTTTGCTAGGAGTTGCATTGATGATGAACACAAGAACAAACCGAGGACGGTTTGCCACCAAGAAGGAGAGAATGATGAGGACATCACCGGCTGGGATATAAATATAATAAAAACAAAGGTGCATGCTTTCTATATTCGATTTACATTTTATATATTTGAGAAAAGGTTGCTGCACCATAAGTTGTTGTTTTCAATTACAGAAATTATTACATGGATTAAGGGACGCGTTGTGAGCAAATCAAGGGCATGGAACATTGTGGAAGTTGATTGGGGACCAAGGCAAGGCCATCCAAACATAACATACAAGTTTGGGACATTACTTTTGTTCCAAGAGAAAACAGAAATAAAGTTCTACACGATTGAGAAGATGACTCGGATTCGGACCGCAGGGACAGCACCGAATTCAAATGTGCATAACGTTTAAATGGAAACTCCGATTTGGATGATCTTGGACTTTTTGGAAAGCTTGATACGTCCTCTTTCCAACGGATCCAGCCACATATCCAGATTCCATCGGAGGAGATCACAATCACCAAATCAATGCGTGTTCCTTTTTTAGGCCGAACCAATTAAGCACGGAATTTCCATTTTGTAGTCAATCTGTTTTGGAAATAATTAGTCCTTTCCATATGTAATAAGTTTTCCAAACATTGGGAACGTCCCTAGGGCTATAAATAACCCTAGAGACTTCAGTTGTAAGGCGGGTTTTGATTAGATAAAAGTTTAGCCAATGCTACTTGTCCGTGTAAACCCGTGATCGGTTAGATCGCCGGTTTCACGTTTCAGAACCCCAACTATCCCTGTGCGTCTTTCACATCCAGCAATACTAGTTGCTCCTTTATCTTGTTCTTGCTTGTTCTTCGATTGCTTGCAGGAACAAGGTTGATCACCGATATGATCAACAACCCTTGGAGTTGGTGTATCGATCGCTAAGGCGCAACACGAACGTCTCGTACGGTTGTAGTCGGGTCGTCAACGTCGTCTCCATCCAATCGAAGTTACCATATCTTATCAACTCACCGAAAGATCGGGCCACCCGAGTCGAGTCCCCATCAGTCCATCTTCCAGGAAGAAGAGGATACTCCAGCTGCTGATGAGGGTGGGCCTTCTGCACCTCCTGCAGAGCCCACACCTTCTGAGACTTCGACTGAGGACGAGGGCGGACCTCTGATCACTTCTTCCACTTCGATCGAGCCCCCTCAGTCGAGTCCAGAGTTGCCTGCTACTGACTCCGGTGAGGTGACTTCAGATCACCAGGGATCCCGAGCAGTTCAGCGTGATCACCCCTCAGAGCTCATCATTGGTGATTTCTCTGAAAGGACTTTGCATTCATATGGTACCTCTCTTGCTGTGTTTGTTGAATCTGCTTTTGTTGCATCTTTTGAGCTCAGAGATATTTCTCATGCTCTTTTTGATTCTAATTGGATTAATGCTATGCAAGAAGAGCTTGAGAATTTTGTCCGTAATCGGGTTTGGACACTAGTTGAGCCACCACCAGGATGCAACCCCATAGGCACCAAGTGGGTGTTTAAGAACAAGCAAGGTGAAGATGGGGTTGTGGTGCGCAACAAAGCTCGACTAGTTGCCTAGGGTTTTGCCAGAAGGAAGGTATTGATTTTGAAGAAACCTTCGCTCCTGTTGCCCATCTTGAGTCCATTCGCATTCTCTTGGCTTTTGCCGCTTCGAAGGGTTTTAAGCTCTTTCAAATGGACGTTAAGAGTGCTTTTCTGAACGGGTTCATAGAGGAGGAAGTCTATGTTAGGCAGCCCCCCGGGTTTGAGAACCCTAAGTTTCCTCGACATGTTTTTAAGCTGCAGAAAGCTTTATACGGGTTGAAGCAAGCCCCCAGGGCTTGGTATGACCGGTTAAAGCAGTTTTTGTTAGGGAAGGGTTTTGTGATGGGTTCTGTGGATAAAACTCTCTTCTTGCTCAAAGATGCTTTTGATTTTTTAGTCGCTCAGATTTACGTGGATGATATTATTTTTGGCGGTACTACTGATTTTCTTGTGTCCAAGTTTTCTGAGCAGATGCACAGTGAGTTTGAGATGAGCCTCATGGGTGAGCTCAGGTACTTATTAGGGATCCAGATCAAGCAAACCAAGGACGGCACCTTCATCCACCAAGGTAAGTACACTCGTGACATGTTGAAAAAATTTGACTTTGGTGGGGAGTTGAAGCCGCAGATGACCCCAATGGGCACATCTGGAGGACTGGACAAGGACAAGAGCGGCGTCAAGGTCAACGAGAGGGAGTTTCGAGGGATGATCGGTTCGCTGCTGTACTTGACGGCGACAAGACCGGACATACAGTTCGTCGTGGGACTTTGCGCACGTTTCCAGTCTTCACCTCACGCGTCTCATCGGCAGGCTGTCAAGCGCATCTTCAGGTATCTCACTTATGCGCCCGATCTTGGTCTTTACTATTCAGCATCATCATCTCTTGATTTATCTGGCTTTTCAGATGCCGACTTTGGTGGTGCCGGTTGGATCGCAAGTCGACTTCCGGTACTTGCCAGTTTCTTGGTTCTTCTCTTGTCTCTTGGTCTTCTCGAAAGCAATCTGGAGTTGCTCTTTCGACCACTAAGGCTGAGTATGTAGCTGCTGCTAGCTGCTGCTCACAGTTGGTTTGGATGATTTCCACTCTACGAGATTTTGGATTGTTCTTTCCTACCAGAGTTTCTTTGTTTTGCGACAACACCAGTGCAATTAGTGTAGGGAAAAACTCTTGTCTCCATTCAAAAACCAAACACATTGATGTGCGCTTTCATTTTCTGCGGGATCAATATGAGAAAGGTGTCATTGACCGTGTTCATGTTGATACCCATCATCAGTTGGCTGACATTTTCACCAAACCCCTAGATCAGTCTACTTTTGAGCGTTTACGAGGGGATTTGGGTGTTGTGTATCCTTTTTAGGATATTTTGAGTCAGTTTTCCTTCTTCTTTACTCTTTTCTTCTTTACTCTTTTCTTGAGTCTTTTTGTGTGTGTTCATATCATACATATTCACATATCACACTTTTTTTTGATGTAGACACACCCAAAAAAAAGGATGTGTCCTGCTTTATTAGAAAGCAGGGAAAGAACCAAAGGGTTCACAGTAGCCAGTTGGGGATACCAACTTACAATCACCGCCCAAGCCACCACGCCCGAACTCACCAGACACAGCTGGGAACACCCCCTTCAGAATAGGTCCAAGAAAAATATGGAAAGCAACGATAAACCAGACACAGTTCAGACACTAAGTATATAAAAGACCACATGAGCGATCAAAGTACTTCTAAAAACCCCCAAGACCTAAAACCCCCAGAAAGGCTTAATAAAGACGATCAGACCAGCTTGGATTCTTTCACCCTCTTGACAGCCGAACGGTTGCTGCATGCAGTAAGTCGGAGCACGCCGTCACTTCCTCCCTGCCTTTCCCTCTCGCCAAGTTCTTCCACTGCAAAACAAAACTCAACATCTTATACAGCACAACATTGACATTGGTAGGCAATTTATCCTGAAAAACGAAATCATTACGAATAGACCAAATCGTCCAGACTCCAGCCGCAACCACGCCCATATAAGCAGTTTTTTTTTGGAATTAACCTTCATACAGCATAACTCCTCAATCTGCTGGGTATTACTCAGGCTCCAAGGCCACGATAAAGCATCCCAGACAAAACACCAAAGAAAACGGGATAAGGGGCAACCGAATATCAGATGATTCACCGATTCCAATTCTGAACACATTTTGCAACTTGGATCACCCAACCAATTCTTCTTTTTCAGCTGTTCTCCCACCTAAATCCTCCCCCTCATAACAAGCCAGAGGAAGATTTTAACTTTCAAGGGAGCCGAAACCCCCCAAACCCAACCAAAATGATCCTCCACAATGCCCCCATAAACAAGCCATCTATACAACGATCTAGCAGTGAAACCTTTTTTATCCAACCCCCAAATCAAATTATCCTTGCCATCTCCCAAAACAGCATTGCCACAAATATCCATAAGCTCTTCCCACATATCATTTTCGCTGTTAGTAAGGGATCTCCTGAAACTAGTCACCCAACCATCCTCAAAACGCTATTCACCGAAACCCCCCGATCAGCACTCACAGTATACAAACCATGGAATTTGGAACGGAAAGACACATCACCTATCCACTTGTCCTCCCAAAATCTCACATTGTTCCCCTTCCTAACCTGGTAATCACGGTTCATCAACACGCAATCTTTCACATCCTGAATATTATTCCAAAAACTAGAGCCCCTAACCAAGTTAGTGCTAAAAATCTTGTCATCCAAATTATATTTTTTCCTTAGCAGGGCATAGCACAACCCCACTTTGCCATTGAAGATGTTAAAAACCCATTTGCCCAGCAAGGCCTTGTTCATACACCTTGTGTCCAGAAAGCCTAACCCACCTTCATTTTTTGGTCTACACAGGGTTCGCCAATTAACCATATGGTATTTTTTCTTATCACTCAACCCACCCCAGAAGAATCTACTTCTAATACTATCCAGCTTCTTGTGCACCATCTCGGGTAGAAGAAAGACACTCATGTAATACAAAGGGATGCTACTGAGGCAGGAGTTAATGAGAACCATCCTTCCACCGAAGGAAAGATGACCACACTTCCAAGTAGCAAGCTTCTTCTCCACCTTATTACACAAAGCCCCAAAATCAGAAACCGTGAGCCTACTATGGTGGATAGGCACTCCCAAATAGTTCATGGGAAAGACACCTGTTGGCGTAAAAGTTACACCAACATGTTCTTAGTAGTTAAGAACAAACAAACAAGAGGTTTGTGCTTTTAGGACAAACTTGAGCCTCCGTAAAGGATAACAACTCAAGAGGTCCGAATATGTGTGTTTGAACCACTGGTTCTGCCCCTTCTTACAAGGTACAATGGGGGGTATTTATAGGGAGAAAGGCTTAAGGAATAGACCTATTTACCCTTATATTACAAATGACCTTCAGTATTATAAACAAGGTTATACACGGTAAAGTGCTGCAGGGTAGATGGATAAGCAGGGCATCCAATCAGTCACGTCTTCCTGCTTCGAAGCCTCCTCTCTCCCTTCGGAGGATCCTCCGAGACTTCGCATCGTGACACCCTTCGACCGTGCTGACGTATCATCGAGCATTAGTCAACCATCTTCGGGACCTTCTTAGAGCCTTCGGAGGGTTAACCTTTAAGTCCTGGAAATGAAGTAATTTCCCCCAACAGTAGCCCCTCGAATACGCCTTTCTGTAGATAACCTATTTTTTAGAAAGAAGGCAGTATACGAAAGGAACATTTTTAGTTTCTGAGACTTAAAGGGAATGCGAAGATACTATGATTTAGCCCAGAATATTAAGCCCAATATTTTAAAACGTTCGTCTCCGAATTTTGGCATAGTGGGAAAACTCCCTGGAGCAGCATGGCTTCGGAGCATGAGTGTTACGAAAGCGGTTACGGAGTGTGAACGTCGTGCAAGCGGTTACGAAGTGTCTTTCGTCGTGGCGTCGGTTACGGAGTGTGAACATCGTGCAGTACCGTCAATATGACCGTTACGGCGCAAATAGCCGTTACCCTCTGTAAAAAAGAAGTAACGGTCGATTTCTTCAGCGGTTGCACGCCGTTCCAATTACCAGCCCCACCTGTCGGCGACGGGAGCCGAACCTGCAGTGTGAAACTTCTCGAAGAGCAGTATAGGTTGTGCGGTTATAAAAGGGGGAAATAGGGATTACTGGAAGTTTTTTACCGCATTCACCGTCTCTGCAATTCACCTTTCTCTTCAACCTCCCGCACCTTCGAGTATTTGAGCGCGATGGCAAGAACCAGCCACACAACCCCTTTGGCGGCCAGCACTCTGGCGCAGCGGCAGGCGTGGGCTGCATCAGCAGCTACGGCAATGGCAAGGGGTCCGGGCGGTGGTTGGCCCAAGAACCCTCGGGCGCTCCGTCCGCCCTCCAAGAAGAAGATGGCCCAAAGCTTTGTCATCGGTCAGTCTGTGAGCACCGCGGAGTCTATTGAAGAAGCAGTAGACGGGAAGCTGGGAGCCGGAATGAGGACTCGGGTCCCCGGGACAGAATCGACTCCCCGGCCTCGAAGTGGAGAGGTGGTAGTCTTCGAGGCTTTCTTCGAAGCAGGTCTGGGGCTACCAGCGGTGGATTTTCTGGCAGAGGTGCTGGACCTGTTCCACATTACCCTGCCTCAATTGTCCCCCAACGCAATCGTCCGCCTGGCCGTCTTTGAGTGGGCTCTTCGAGCGGAGGGGTGTGAAGGGCGCTCCGAGATCTTCGCAGCGACCCATGAGGCCATCTGCCAGCCGAAGCCTCAAGACGGGCCTGGAGACTCGAAGGTGACAGTGGCCTTCGGCAGTGTTAATTTCCAGCTTCGGCGAGAGCACGCTCTTCATTTCCCTGCGAAGGCCATAAACGATCGATGGTATACAAATTGGATACTTCGGTGGTTTTACGCCGAAGTAGGAGAAAACTCCCCCCTTTCGGGCCCCCTTCAAGAAATCTGGTTCCGGAAGGAAGCGGATATTTCTCCGAACCCTAGCCTGCTCACGACGAGACTAGGGTTGCTGGCTTCAGTGGCTCGTCGCATGAGTATGCGCGACCTGGCCGAAGAGTTCGTCGGCCTTCGGATCTCTCCCCTCGGAGCCAGTTGGCCAATCTCCATCCCGCAAGCCTCGGAGGGGGACCTCCGAAACATAGGTACGCCTTTCTCCTGTGGCATTAGTTTATATGAACACATTAATTATACTTATGCTTCTTATACTTTTTTCTTTTCAGCGGCGCCTCTGGCCTTAGCTACGGACGACATAGTCCGGGCTACCGAGCGAATTCTCGGAGCCCCTTCGGTAGCCGAGAGGCAGAGGAGGCTGGAACTGGTGGGGAGTTGGGAGCGCTCGAACAGGGTGTGGAGAGCCCTCGGCATGGAGCCCCCGCAGCTTCCCGACTTCGCCCCAGCTGGAGCGGCGGCTCGCAAGAGGAAAGCAGCGGCCGAGCCCTCTAAAAAAGCTGGCAAGCAACCTGCTCAGAAGAGGGCGGTGAAGCAGCCTTCTCACTTGACGCCCGCTTCGTCTTCTTCATCGCCGGACGAGCGGAGCCCAACTCCCGAAGAGACAGAAGACTCCGGAGGCGCCACAGCGAAGGCTTTTGAAGACTATCTTCTGATTGACGAAGATATGGGGGAGGTCCCTACAAACCTCCCCGATAGGGAGGGTGTTAGTGTAACTCCACTGACTCCTCCTGCACCTGCCAACGTGCAAGTGGAGCCAAACCCTACCTCCGACTTGCCTGCACCCGAAGGGGTTTCTGCGGAGGTCGTGGCCCCGGCGGACGAAACCGAGGGTAGGGCTTCGGGGGATGACTTCGACAACATCCTCCGGATGTACGAAGTCTTGGAGGATCCGGCGATCCTTCCTCAAGCGGCTTTCGGAGGTATTTTCCCGGAGCTCTTTCTTTTTTCGTCGGCATTCGCTTGCTATCTGTAGAATATGTTAATTAATCTTAGTATTTGACATAGGTACCTCTTCAGGTACTGAAGCCTTGGTGGCGCCCGACGTCCCTGCTTCTTCGGAGACGGTCACCCGAGCGGACTCTCTGGCTCCCCTGAGGGCTTCGAGCCCGGTGGTGGAGAACGTATCCTTCGGGGCGGACGATGTGCTCCCTGGGACGGAGTTGGCTCCGGCCGTGGCGACTTCGACTACTGAAGGAGCCTCCGACAACGTGGCTCCGGCCGGAGATGTGGCGGCTGAGGATCGGAATGTTCTTGCTTCTCCCCCTTTCGTGCCGGGGAGGGGTAAGAGTATTTCCAGCCTGGGCCTTCGGGTTGACCAAGCAGCACCTTCCGTTGGCAACTCAGAAGACGAGGCTGCAGAGGACGACGCCCGGGCCTTGTCTTGGCTCCCTCTTCTGGCTCCTTTCCTGGAGCATCGGAGCGGCCTTCGAAGGCTCCTGGAGCCCCTGGCTGAGAAAAGCCAGGACATTGCCAATTCGGAGTTGATCTCCGCTTTGAGCGAAGTTAGGGCTTCGAGCCTCAACACGGCCCTCGAAAGGGCTGCCCTTCAGGTATGAAAAAGATACCATAGTTGCTGTATTTTAATGGTCAAAATTTCTTTAGCACTTACCTTGTTTTTCTTGCAGCAATTCGCCCTTGCTAGAGCGGCAGCGACTTCTAGCGAGGTCGAAATTAACCGACTTAACCGGAAGGTTACAGCTCTTCAAACAGCTCTTGATGACTTTACCGGGAGATCCCTCAGGCTGAATGAAGAGCTTTTGGAAGAACGGAAGGCTAAGGCAGCGTCCGACGAAGCCCTTTGCTCTTACTCCGAAGAAGCCGAGGCTGAACGAGTGGTCCTCCGCGCGGAGGTCGAAAAGCTTCGCCAGGATGCGGCTACTTCGAACGGTCGCCTGGTGGAACTTCAAGGGGCTCTCAGCCAGGTAATGGCTCAGAAGAGTTCCATGATGCTTCGGGTGGCCGCGTTGGATGCAACTGTAGCAAACCTGGAAGCAGCAGAGAAAAAGAATTCCAGTACTGCCGACCGTACCTTGGAAGCTCTTCAGGGTACGTTAGAGTACTTTGGCACCATGTGCCCTTCGACCTCTGCTGCAACCTCCGAGCCGCTCGATCGGAAGCTGACGAGGATCCAGGTGGCTTCGTCGCTGATGAAGAATTCCGGAGTACGGTACGGAGAGATCTCCGGACAGTGCGCTGGCATCGGGGTCCTTCGCCACCTCGAATCTCTTCGGGTTCCCTTCGATTCGGTTAGTGGTTCGTCTCCTGGAGGCTTCGCGGATGATGACCTGCTGCGGCCGTCTTCGGGGGTGGCTTCGGCTTGGGAAGCTTTCCGATCAGTATGGAAGGCCGATCATAAGGTTGCTGCTAAGGCTTGGATCGACGAGGCCCGCCGGCAAAAGCAAGCTCAAGCGAAGCCACCGCTCCCGACTTCGCCAGCGCCTTCGGTCCCAGCTCCGCCAACCGACCCGCAGGTCTAGCCGCTTAGGGTTGTTGTGTACCTGTGGTCTTGTAAGCTTTGTTTAATTAATGAGAAAGTTATAAACAGTACTTGTCTTGGGTGTTCTGCTCTTTTTTAGGTTCTGTCGTGCCCTTCGAGCCCTGACTTCGTACTTTTGGAAACTACTGCCGAGCTTCGAAAGGAGTGGGCAGTTCTTGAGAGTTTGAGGCCTTATCGCCGCTCTCGCTTTTCTGTTCCTCGCGGAGACGGGGGGGAAGTTACCCTTGAAGTACGAAGGGATGTTTTGTCTTATATTAAAGAGGAAGAAAAGGAAGAGGGGTCTTCGTCCTCCGAGCCCGTCGACTGGTCTGACTCGGAGTATCAAGCCGAAAACCTTGCCGAGGCCGGCTCCGAAAGGCTCTTGACGTGGGCCGAACTTCAGGAGGAGCAGAAGAAACTGCGAGCCTCGAAGAAAAAGAGAAGTTCCCGACCTAAAAAGACTTCAAGCTCCGAAGGGCAAAGTAGCCGCAGGGGTAGCTCTAGGGGTCGAAAGGGTCTCCGTTTTTATTTGGGTTTAGATAACAATTTTTCCTGATGTATGAATATAATATTTTAATGTGGAATGCTTCGACAGCATGCTGTGTGACTCCTATCCTCCTACCCCCCTTGTGGGTGGCGGAGCTTTTATCTTATATAAGGGTTCGCTAGGCACAATGATTGCCCGAGCACCTGCATGCTTCGAATTTTTGCACATGTCACCATCGATAAGTAGACAAAAAATTTAAAGTCCTTAGACTCTTCTACGGATTCTAACAAGCCGGAGCCTGGAATCCGTAGGTTGGCCACCTACGGCTCTTTTACAGATACTTCGCACCCGGAGGCTTGAAATTCTGTCTTGTTTAAAGTCCTTAGACTCTTCTACGGATCCTAACAAGCCGGAGCCTGGAATCCGTAGGTTGGCCACCTACGGCTCTTTTACAGATACTTCGCACCCGGAGGCTTGAAATTCTGTCTTGTTTAAAGTCCTTAGACTCTTCTACGGATCCTAACAAGCCGGAGCCTGGAATCCGTAGGTTGGCCACCTACGGCTCTTTTACAGATACTTCGCACCCGGAGGCTTGAAATTCTGTCTTGTTTAAAGTCCTTAGACTCTTCTACGGATCCTAACAAGCCGGAGCCTAGAATCCGTAGGTTGGCCACCTACGGCTCTTTTACAGATACTTCGCACCCGGAGGCTTGAAATTCTGTCTTGTTTAAAGTCCTTAGACTCTTCTATGGATCCTAACAAGCCGGAGCCTGGAATCCGTAGGTTGGCGGAGCCACTGAACCAATGGTTCGTAGCAAGCCCCTTGGGTTTTTCCGAAAAATGCTTGGCTCTACTAGCATCACCGACCTTCGAATGCGTCCATCCGGAGGGTGGGATGTTCGAAGGGCAAAACAAATCTCAACCCTTTAGCTTTATTTATAAAAGGAGTGTTACAAGTGATTACAAGGAAGCCTTAAGCATAATATCTCTTAAGGTGCTCCGCATGCCACGCATGTTTCAACTCTTCTCCTTCTAAATTAGCTAATTTAAACGAGCCGGGGCGTCCTGAGCGTAAGATAACATATGGTCCTTCCCATTTGTTTCCTAGCTTCCCCGGAGCTATTACATTTCGTAATACTAGATGACCTGGTTTTAACTCAGTTAATTTGACTTTCGGGTCATACCATGTCTTTGTGTGCTCTTGGTACTTCGTCAGGTTGGCGACAGCTCGAAGCCTTGTTTCTTCCGACAAGTCTATTGAAGCACTCCGATCATCTTCGTCTTCGTGTTGAATTACGCGAAGTGACTCCCCTTTGAGCTCCGTAGGGGTCATGGCTTCGTCTCCGAAGAGCAACCTGAATGGCGTGAAGCCGGTTGATCTAGTTTGCGTGGTTCGGATAGACCATAAAATTTTGGGTAGCTCTTCGACCCATAGGCCCTTGGCCAATCCGACGATTCGGCGATTTAACCCGGAGAGGATATTCCCGTTGGCTCGTTCGACGGCTCCGTTGGATTGCGGATGTCGCACTGCTGCGAAGCATAGCTTAATGCCCAGTTCTTCACAGAATGTTTGGAAGGTATCAGCTTCGAACTGGGTTCCATTATCCACCGTTAATTCTCTGGGGACTCCGAACCTGCATATAATATTCTGCCAGAAGAACCTTTGCACATTCTTTGATGTGATGGCTGTTAGCGGCTCTGCTTCCACCCATTTTGAGAAGTATTCTATCGCTACGACCGCAAATTTCAATCCGCCTTTTGCTGGTGGGAAAGGGCCTATGAGGTCCATGCCCCATCTAGCCATCGGCCATACCGGGGCAATAACTTGAAGTTGAGCTGGTGGGCGATGGCTCCTTCGGCCCATCCATTGGCAGCCTTGGCATGTCCGAACTAGGTCTTCGGCGTCTCTGACGATCGTCGGCCAATAAAAACCTTGCCGGAGCGTCTTGCCTGCTAGTGCTCTAGGAGCTAGATGACCTCCGCACAGCCCCTCGTGGATGCCTCGAAGTATGTCTTGTCCTTCAGGTTGAGAGATGCATCGAAGCAGTGGTGAGCATACTCCGGCTTTATATAGTACTTCCCCAATAAGTTTGTAATTTCGAGCTCTCGTTTGCACTCTTCGAGCTTCTGGGCCTTCCGGAGGGTCATTGCTACCTTGCAACATAGTTATTATTGGAGTTTGCCAATCCGTAGCTTCAATACACATTACTTCTGACGAGGGTATTTGGCCAGCTGCTGGCTGCTCTAACTCTTCATAGAAAGCGCCCTCCGGGAGGTCTACTGCTCCTGCTGCGGCCTTTGCAAGAATATCTGCAAGTTGATTTTCTGCTCGCGGTATGCTTCGAACTGTAAACCCTTTGAATGCTGCTTCTGCCTTGCGGATTTCTTGAAGGTATTGCGCGAGATGTGGGTTTTTTGCTTGGAAGCTTTTATCAATATGCCCCGCGACGACTTGGGAATCTGTCTTGATCATTATCCTTGTAGCTCCGAGTGCTTTAGCCTTTCGGAGGCCTAGCAAGATTCCTTCATACTCGGCGACGTTATTAGTGGTTCGAAAGTTAAGCCTTGCAGAGTACATTGCCTTTTGTCCTGATGGTGACAAGATTACTGCCCCTGCTCCGGCACCTGATGCTTGATAGGCCCCGTCGGAGAATATTGTCCAGAAACCGTCGGAGGGTTCTTCCGGAGTCCATACTGCAGATGGAGTCCACTCTGCTACGAAATCTGCTATAATTTGAGATTTAACGGCCGTCCTTGCTGTGAAGGAGATTTCGAAGGGTGCTAGCTCGACTGCCCACTTTCCAACCCTGCCTGTGGAATCTTTGTTTCGGAGCATATCTCCAAGAGGATACGATGTAGGGACAATAAGGTTATGCGCCAAGAAATAATGCCTTAGCTTTCGCGAGGCCATTACTAAAGCATAAGCAAACTTTTCAAGCTCGGAGTATCTGATCTTGGCTCCTGATAATGCCTCCGAGACAAAATAAACTGGGTTTGTACCAGCTTGTCTTTGAGCTCGACTTCTCGGACCAGTACTGCGCTTACTGCTGACCCTGTCGCTGCAAGGTATAAAAGCAATGTTTCCCCTGGAAGAGGAACAGTTAAGGTTGATAATGTTCCAAGGTAGGCTTTTATCTCTTCGAAGCTCTTTTGGCACTCTGGCGTCCAGCTGAAGCTTTCGGAGCCTTTGAGTGCCTTGAAAATTGGGAGGCTTCGCTCTGCCGATCTGGACAGGAACCTGCTGAGTGCTGCTAGCCTTCTTGCTAGCTTCTGTACTTGCTTCAAATTCTCGGGTGGAGCCATTCTTTGCAGTGCACTTATTTGCGTTGGACTGGCTTCGATCCCCCTGCTCGAAACTAAGTACCCTAGCAGCTTCCCTGCTTGTGCCCCGAATATACATTTTTCGGGATTGAGGCGTACTCCACATGTTCGGAGGCTCTCAAAAGTTTCATCTAAATCTATGCTATGCTGATGCTTTTGAGCACTTTTTATTACAATATCGTCCATGTAGGCCTCGACATTGCGGCCTATCTGATGGCCTAAAGCTTTAGCTATTAAGCGAGAAAATGTGGCTCCGGCATTCCGTAAACCAAAAGGCATTCTTACATAGCAGAATACTCCTGAAGGAGTTATGAAACTTGTCTTGGCCTCGTCTTCTTGCTTCAGCCATACTTGATGGTACCCGGAGTATGCATCGAGGAAGCTTAATAGTTCGGAGCCGGCTGTGGAATCTATTAATTGATCTATTCGGGGCATTGGGTAGGGGTCTCGCGGGCATGCTTTATTTAGTGATGTGAAGTCAATACACATGCGCCATTTGCTGGAATCCTTCTTTCTTACAAAAACAGGGTTGGCCAACCACTCGGTATGGGCCACTTCCCTGATAATGCCAGCTTTTAACAATTTTTCCACTTCGGCCTTGGCTAAATTTGCTCTTTCTGTTGATAGCTTTCGGAGCCCCTGGCGCACTGGCTTGGCCTTCGGGTTGACGAGCAGACTGTGCTCGATGATGCTTCGGTCGACCCCCGTGATATCTTCGTCGGTCCAAGCAAACATGTCTAGATTCTTCTTGACGACTTCTTCTAACGAGGCGGTTATCTCCGGAGATAGCCCCTTGCCGAATTTTATTGGGTACTCTTTGCCGTCTTCTGAGATTATTCTTGTCTCGACATCACCCTCCGGGCTTGGTTTGAGCGAGGATCCCTTCGGGGGGCTCAAGGCTTCTGGTACTTCTTTGGCGCTCTCCGCCACATTGTGCACTTGTCGAGGGTCCAATGGCTGCCCGTGGCCATATTCTGTCCTTCTGGCTACAGCTTGGTCTCCTGAAATAGTGAGCACTCCACCTTGTGTGGGCATTTTGAGACAAAGGTAGTTGTGATGCGCTATAGCCCCGAATTGGTTTAACATCCCTCGTCCGAAGATAGCATTGTAGGCGTAGGGGGCATCCACCACGTCGAAAATCACCTCCTCTACTCGGGCCAGCGGCCCCTCTCCGAAGGCAACCTCGAGGCCTATTTGGCCGAGGGCATCGAGAGGCGGTCCTGAGAACCCTTGAAGTGGCCGGGCTGCAGGGAGTAGATGCTTCCGGGGTATACGCATCTGGTCGAAGGCTTGAACGAAGAGTATGTCTGCGGAGCTTCCACCGTCCACCAGGATCCTCCGAACATCAGCCCCTGCTATATCGGCAGAGATGACTAATGGGTCAGCATGGGGAAACTTCACCCCTACTGCATCGCTGGCTGTGAATGAGATGGGTACACGGGACCATTCTGGCATCCCTTCAGCGGAACTTGAAGTCCCAATGTGCCCAACTTCACGGACGTACTCACGGCGCTGTCTCTTGGACATGCTGCCGAGGGTCCCTCCTCCGGAGATGGGTAGGACCACTCTCTTGCCGCGGTCTTGCGGATCTTCGTGCCTTGGTGGTGGCATAATACTGGCCACCGGTAGCCGTATGGGGGCTTCGAGGGCACCGGCTCGGGCCACAGCTTGAACAGGCTCCGATCGTGCCGCAGGTGGAGCCCGGTCCGAAGTACCCCTCCTGGTATTTCGGTCAATGTATTCACCCCGAAGGGTCAATATCGTCTTGCAGTCCTTCGTGTCATGGCTTCTATTATCGCCATGCACGCAGCAAAAATGACTCTGGCGCCTTCCAGGCACCCTTTCTTGAGGTACTGACGGCCCAGCCTTAAAATTTTTTACCTGCTGGAAACTGGCCGGTGCCTTCGAAGCTGAAGGTGCTATGTTTAGTACTTCCGAACGGAAATGCTTTTTTCCTCGCCTATACTCGCTAGGGCGGCTGTCTTGTGGAGGTTGTGGTGGGGCGGTGGCCTCTGGCTCCCTTTTAACTTCCCGGAGGGTGGGTAGTGCTGCCTCAGCTCGCCGAAGGCATCCTTCCTCTGCCTTGGCATATTGCTCGAAGTATGCCATGAGCTGTGCTACGGATGTTACCGGCTTCCGATGGAGTTTGCTGAGGAGGTCGGGGTTCAGCACCCCTTCTCGGGCAGCATCAACTACCGAAGAGGTAGTAAGGCCCTTGATCTGTGACTTGGTGTGGGCGAAGCGTGTGAAGTATTCTCGGAGGGTTTCTCCCTCCCGCTGCTTTACTTGGAACAAACTTCCCGTGGACATTGGGGCCACGAAAGTGCCTTGGAAGTTGCTCACGAACTTCTTTTTGAGTAGTTCCCATGACTTGATCGATCCTGGTTTTAGGGACCAGAACCACCGGAGCGCCACACCTTCGAGAGCAAGTGGGAAGCATTTTGCCATGGTGCTTCGTACCCCTCCGCTTGCTTCTATAGCTAGGGCGTACGAGCGGGTGAACTCTCCGGGGTCCGACCCCCCGGAGTACTTGTGCAGCTTCGAGGCCTTGAACTTGGGGTCGAAAGGCACTCTCTGCAGATCAGGGTGCAATGGAGACTCATTGTCGAAGGACGCATTCTCGGCCTCTTCTTGGACTTGTATAACTTCTGGGGGGTTGCGGCCTCCATCGTCTGGAGGCCCCCTTGGAGTTTCAGTGGAAGCTTGAGTGCGGAGTCTGTCGGCGGCTTCCTGCCTCCATCTGGACACCTCCTCCTGAAGCCTGGCTAGCTGCGTAGCCTCGGTTTCGGGAGGGCCTTCGTCTTCGTCGGAGGGAACTTCAGGGTCTTGGCTTGCTGCGTAGTCGGTCTGAAGCATTGTAGGGGGGTAGAGGGCCCCGGGGCGCTCGACGCCCATCGGTTCCGGCAGGAACCGTCGGATTAGCTGAGGGTCCGGCTCCGTTGGTCCGAGGGGACCTTCGAAGGGGACCTGCAGCTTGACCACGCTTCGGAGGCATGGTTAGTCGATGAGGTGTCTTGGAAATGGAAGGCTTCGAACGACTCGAGGGGGTCGAGGGAAGGCCTTCGGGCTGCACTAAGAAGCCCTTAACTGAAGGGTGCGCGGAATCTCAGGATTCCGAGGCTCCCCCCGTAAGTTTTCTTCAGAGTGCAGTCAGCAGTAGAGAACAAGCTTTTAGAACTTGGATCCCCACGAACGGCGCCAACTGTTGGCGTAAAAGTTACACCAACAGGTTCTTAGTAGTTAAGAACAAACAAACAAGAGGTTTGTGCTTTTAGGACAAACTTGAGCCTCCGTAAAGGATAACAACTCAAGAGGTCCGAATATGTGTGTTTGAACCACTGGTTCTGCCCCTTCTTACAAGGTACAATGGGGGGTATTTATAGGGAGAAAGGCTTAAGGAATAGACCTATTTACCCTTATATTACAAATGACCTTCAGTATTATAAACAAGGTTATACACGGTAAAGTGCTGCAGGGTAGATGGATAAGCAGGGCATCCAATCAGTCACGTCTTCCTGCTTCGAAGCCTCCTCTCTCCCTTCGGAGGATCCTCCGAGACTTCGCATCGTGACACCCTTCGACCGTGCTGACGTATCATCGAGCATTAGTCAACCATCTTCGGGACCTTCTTAGAGCCTTCGGAGGGTTAACCTTTAAGTCCTGGAAATGAAGTAATTTCCCCCAACAACACCCAACTTACAGTTAAACTTATCAGCCACAAATTGGGCCTCCTGATCAGAAACCCCTAAAACAAAAAACCTCACTTTTATGATAATTAATCTTCATACCGGATAGCACTTCAAAACAATACAACAAAAACTTGACTGAAATGAAGTTATGCTCATTAAACTCAAACAAGGCGACCGTATCATCAGCATATTGCAGGTGAGTCACCCCACCTTGAACAAGATGCGGGACAAGCCCAACAAGATGACCCTTCTTTTTAGCTTTGTTAAACATCTCAGCTAGGGCGTCCACTACCAAATTGAAAAGGGAAGGGGAAAGAGGATCTCCCTGCCTGACCCCTTTATACGTCCTGAAAAAAACCCCCCTAGAACCATTGATGTTAATAGCCACCCTGCCCCCCTCAACAACGCTACGCATCCACTGGATCCACTGCGGATGAAAACCTTTCCTATGGAGAACTTCAAAAAGAAAACCCCATTGAACCTTGTCATAAGCTTTCTCAAAATCAAGCTTCAACACCACCCCCTCTGTTTCTTGATTCTGACCTCATGAATAATTTCATGAAGCCCAACAATGCCCTCTACAATACTCCTGCCAGGAATGAAAGCAGCTTGGCTATCATCTATATAATTATGAATAATCCGGTTTAATCTTGTGGCGAGGACCCTAGTGATGATTTTAAAACAGACATTTAACAAACAAATCGGTCTAAATTGGGTAATAGAGCAGGCCTCCTGAACTTTAGGATGCAAAATAATCTCCCCATAGTTAATTCTTTTGACATCCAGCTTGTTTTCAAACAACTCATCCATCATTTCAGTAAATTAAGGCTTGAAAGTAGACCAGAAAAACTTTAAAAAATTGACAGAAAAGCCATCCGGCCCAGGGGCCGTATTCCTCTTCATCCCCTTAAAACTAAATCTAACTCATCAGCACTAAAACGCCCAACCAGGAATTGATTATCAATATCAACCACTTTTTTATCATCGCCCCAAAAAACATTAGATAAGTGAAAAGCACCCCAATCTTCAGAGCCAAACAGATTTTTGTAAAAGCTACAGATATGATTTTCCAGCTCCACAGGTTCATTAATCACCACACCTTCATGCTCCAGGAAAAGGAGAGAAGCTTTTTTTTTCCTACAAGTGGCCGCTCTATGAAAAAAAGCTGTATTAGCATCCCCTTCAAGCAACCATTGCTTACCACTCCTTTGACTCCAATAATCAGCCTCCTGCTGATAAATATCCCCCAACAACCTCTCTAACGAGTATCTCCTCACCCACTCATCGTCACATAAACCTCGTTCGTCAGCCTTACTGTCAAGCATTTGAATGTCATGAAGTAGAGCATCCTTTTGAAC
The DNA here is from genome assembly GCA_019279435.1 of Zizania palustris. NCBI lineage: Eukaryota > Viridiplantae > Streptophyta > Magnoliopsida > Poales > Poaceae > Zizania > Zizania palustris. The sequence continues at coordinate 18,371,283 of JAAALK010000283.1, forward strand.
ATGTTGCTCCTTCTTCAAGTTACTCCCCCAACCCCTAAGCATCCTCCTCAAACTATTACCTTGATATTTCCAGAAATCCAAAATCGGTTTACCTCTCCTGGCAGGCCAATTAGAGATCAACCACTCCTTAAACCTCCCAACCCGCAACCAAGAATTTTCAAATCTGAAAACGGGCTTGATTCTATTAATTTTCCTATCCAAGTCCAACAACAGAGGGCAATGATCCGACCCAACATGCGGCAAAACAACCACCAAAGCTAGAGGAAAGAGATTAAGTAAGGAATTAGAGAACAGCACCCTATCCAACACTTCTCTAGTAGGCTCTTTTTGATTATTAGACCAAGTGAACTTCAACCCAGCCCTGGGTAAGTCCACCAACTCATTATCATTAATGAAATCATTAAAAGCCACAATCCATTTCCAAACCACCACGCCTTTGGACTTCTCAGTAGGAGATCTAATCAAGTTAAAATCCCCCTAAACAAAATTGGATGATGTTGACATTTACTATTAAGCTCATTTAAAAAAGTAATTTTTAGGTCATTGACAACAGGACCATAAACATCCACAATCTCCCAAATCTGGCCACCCAGCTTCATTTTAATCATGACACTAATGAAAAATTATCCTTGATCCACCCCACCACATCCACCAGGTCCAAATTGACCCCCAAAAGAAGCCCCCCAGAATGCCCTCTAGCTGGTTTAGTTAACCAGAAAAAATTCCTTTTAGCACAGAAAGAGTCAAGCTCCCTATCAGTGAAGACCTCTCTTAAGGTTTTTTGCAAACAAATGAAATCAAGACAATATTTGAACATAAGATCAGACAACTGCTTCCTCCTTCCCCCATTACCTAGGCCTCTAACATTCCAAAACAGAATCTTCATTCAACAACAAGACGGCACCCATCTACCCCATCATTCAACACTTCATTTTCCTTAACCCTAGACACTCCCTCACCAACATCAGCTTCCTCAACGGGAACTGACTTGGGAGCACCCTCCCCCTTCATTTTTTGAGCTAAGAATAACTGAGCCTGAGCCAACTCTTTGGCTTTCAAAAGAGTAATATTACTATCAATGATCTCGTCCGACTCCCCTAAAACCACCCCAGAGTCCCCCGCAATAACTTCCAAAATTGAATTATCAACAAATTGTAAGACAGTAAAACGATCCATACCTGAGATATCATCTTTCTGATCAGCTCTCTGTTGAGCCTTGATAGAAATAGGAATTCCATCCCTCTTGATCCTTGCACTTTGCCTTAACGCAACCGGAGGATGTCTCTTTTTGAAACCTCTACCTGACTTCTTCCTTCCCCTGGCCTCATCAACCTTCCCACCCATTTCGTCCACAGCCGGGACTAAGACCTCCTCCCTAGCTAAACCCAGAACCATCCACTCCATAGTCCCTCTCACACATCCCCCTAAAGTAGTCCCAAAGCTGGAAACCGAACCCCCTCCTTCAATGATCACCCCCTCACTCCCACCTGTAGCTTCACCTTCCTTCCTCTCATCTCCCTTTCCCCCAACATACTTGTCTTTTGCACCTCCCAAAGAATTCTGTATACCTTGACTCATCTCATTCTTCCTCCCACTGGCATCAACACAGTAACAAGCAGGGATCTTAGACAGAGCATCGTCCTCGGACATTCCATCTGATTCAGCATCAAACCCCCCCTCATCCTGAGGATCATCATTTGAGGGCTTGTTCCCATCCTCTTTATCCTGCCCATCACCGGGGCTCTCTTCTGCATCCCTCTCTTTTTGTGTCCCCCCTTGAGAGTGCTTCATGCCCTGATGATCTCCCATTGAGACCATACCGTCCTGTGGCCAGAAGCCTTCTTGATTGACATCATCCAGTTCTGGAACCCACCTCACCTTATAGCCCTTCAGATTCACGAAGATGTCAGAGACCCCCCCAATCTGCCACGGATCTTTGCACGCCACCTTAACTCTCACTGGTCCAGTCTTACCAAGACTAGAAGCATCCACTTCCATAGGTTTCCCCACCAATTTTGCTATGGCCTTAACAGTCTTTTCATCTCTGGCAAACTGAGGAACTCCATAACCTTTCACCCAAACTAATTGCAATTCAGCAAAAGCCTCTAGAGACCGCTCAGATTCCCGTATATTTGCTTTAACCCTGAACTTCTGAAATTCAAATGACTTCAAACGAGTTAACTCCCTTCTGGTTTCTTTGGAAGGAAAGTCTACCATAAAGCGCTTGTCATCAATCTGCATGACATTCCAATCCCAACAAGACTCAAAAAGGTGGCTCAACTCAGTAACAATTTTTGCCTCCGAACACAAACCATCTTCAACAGTCAATACCCCCGAAAAAGCAGATTGAGCCACTTGATTTCCTGCAACCACCACCTCCACATAATGAAAGGCTTGATTCGGCAAACCATATCCACATAGCTCTAGATCCGGAACCACCCTCCCTGAGTTCTTATCCTCCATCAAAGGGCAATTCGTTGATATGTGACCAGGTTTCTTACAAGCAAAACAGAGAGTAGGGTTCGAGCAGTTAGCCTGATGGTGGCCAAAGTTACCACAGTTGAAACAAGTCATCTCTTCCGATTTTCCCTCCCTTGAGGCTCTGAAATCACGCCTAGGTTGAAAACCCCCCTGACCTCCCTGTACTCCATCCCTTTGCCAAACAAATTTCCGATCATTACGACGACCGCCATCTCCCTGCCACGGCTCCCAACCTCTCTTAGCAACAGGCCTACCCCCTCCATCACTACCCTGACCAAGATCCCTATCCCCCGCATGCACCTCAAAATCGGACAAGCTTCACTTTCCCCCCAACTTGTCCTCTCCACCTTTAGCCGCCATACCTGAAGACGCAACCACCGCAGCAAAGGAGCGAGAATCAACAAGCCGTGGAGACGAACGACGAATCCTCCTGGCAGAACCTCCAAAGCGCCGCACCTCCTCCAGAGACGCCGGGAACCCTTCATCGGCCCAGCCTCCCTATCCGACGAAGAGGCCAAAGCCCAACGCGACGAAGGCCCTCCCGGGCCAGAGAGACCACCCCCCATCCATGGCGGATCAAGGCTGACCTCTTCCGCTGGACCCTCCGCCAGCCCCTTACCCCTGACCGACATTTTTCTCCAATCGCTAGGAAGAAACTTCCATATCACACTTTTGAGCTGCTTCTGTTATATGATTGAACTGCTTTACTTATTCTAGCTAGTACATGCTTTTGAATACTTGTCAATGATCATGCTTTGGTTCAGTTCACTTGATATGTCTGATATCTGTCATATGTATGGCTTTTATGCTTTAAAACTTGAAAAATGATCACCATTGCTTCTGGTAACTAGCATGCGTAGGCTGAATGTTCTTGCTATCTGTTTACATGTCTTGTAGCTAGTTCCTAACTTAGATGCAAACATGCAACTTGGACATCTTTCTGCTTTAAAACATGGAAATGTGCTATAAAAATGATGAAAAATCAAGAAAAATGAAAATTCCATGCCTTTTTATGCATAACTTGAAAAGATCCAGGTGAGTTTTTTTGTCGCATTGCATTGTTCTGGACTACGTACCATAGCACTTTGGTATGAACTAGGACAGTATAGTGTATGCCAAGACCAGTGTCTTAAGCTTCTAATGGTCCAGTTCTGGCCTAGGCTTGACTTGGTCGGTCAGCATAAGGTTTGACACGCAAATAACCCCTGGCAAAAATGAAAAAGGAAAAAGACAAAGCCTGAAAATTGAAATGATAACAAGTTTGCTGAAGCACTTTGTCTTTGGACAATGTTTATCTTGGTAGATATTAGTTAGCTTCTACATCTCATGCTTTACCTTGCTTGTCAACTGGAAAATGTGGTGATGCTTTTGTTTGCAAAAACTGAAAAATGCGTGTTAATGACTTTCTTTGGATATCATCTATTGCACTGATCATGCCATGTGTCTCGGATAGTATGTCTTTTGCTATACTTGTTAGATGTTGTAATTGCAGTCAATCATATCTGAGAAGCATGCTTACTACACTCCACCTGCACCCTAGTTGCATTCATTGCATATTTTGAGGGGGAGTTGCATTTCAGGGGGAGTCTGTGTCTCTTTTGAGTGCTTGATGAGTTCACTTGTCAACAAGGGGGAGAATTTTTGGGAAAAGAGTTCAAGGGGGAGTTTTTGTCCCAGTTGTCCTTACTCTTTAAATATTCTTGTTGATGTTTCTGAGATCGCACTCATTTTGAGCTTATTGAGCTTTTACATTTTAGTTAACCATAATGATCGCTTCTTGCTTTTGTTCGATTTTTGGTCATTAGGGTTAAACTTTTACTTTATTTTCTTATTCTTTGTTTTCTTGTGCTTTGTTTTCATGTTTCCACATCTGTTCGCAGGTACTGAAGAGCTGAAGAAGTGAAGTGTTGACAATGCACTCATCAAGGGGGAGATTGAGGAGCCATGCTGAATAGCGTGGGCCTCATGGCTCCAGATGTGATGAGTCATTGTCAACGATAGTCAAAGAGGACACAAGAAGAGAGGAGATCTGTTGCGTCATGGGCCGCATGTGACTTAGGTACACGGGCAGCGAGCGACTGTCGGGCAGAGGAGGCTGCGAAGTCGGGCTGGCCCAATCTGGGTACATGGGCCAGGAGCAGCAGAAGACCCACTAGGCTATTGACCAGGATTGACTCAGGTACACGGGCGGTGAGTGATTGCCGGGCTGAGAGAGCTGCAGAATGGGGCGGCCCAATCCGGGTACCTGGTGCAAAGTCGGTGGAGGCTTTGTCAGTTTCGGCGCAAAACTGACGACCGCTGATCTTGTATCGGACTGTCCAGAAGAGAAGCCGTAGTCGCTACAAAAGCTTAGCTTCCGGATAATTAAGTCATCTGTAAATAGGAGTTTTCTATTTTGTCCCTAGGCCCAAAGTCAATCAGTCGAGTCTGTAAAAAATCCTAAGGGCAGTTTAGTCTTTTCCTTTATTTCAGCGTTTGTAAAAAACCCTAAGGGGCTGGTGGAATATTCCTAGCTATTGGGCAGCCTATAAATAGGGCCTCAATCCATAGGGTTAGGTTACCCTTTCAAGAAATCACTTTTTAACCAAGGATTGGGTCATTTTTCCGGCGTTCTCTCTCCTGCTCCCTGTGTGCGCCGCCAGGAATGTTCTCCTGTTCATTTCATTTTATTCCTGAGCTCTTGCTGCTTCGCTTTTGTTCTTCATAATGCTGTAAGATTCTATTCGATGTTTGGGTAGTGTGGTGTGCAGCGTTTGTGTTGGGATCTGAAGCTTCGTTTTGTGCGCCTTTTGTTTATCTTAGAGTTCACGCGCTTCTCTGTTGATTTGTGTTCTACGGGCTGAGTACTAGTTTATGCGTACTGTAGCTGCAGTGTGCTAGTATTCTAGCCTTGCTTTTCTTGCGTAGCCTTTTTGATCGAGGAGAACAGAACTTTGTCCTTTTCTGGCTGTTTCTGGCGAAGCATGTTTTGTGCGAAGTCCTTCTGCTCTGTGAAGCAGGCTTCGACCTGACTTCTTCGGAGGCTTTGCTAGGACTTCATTTTTTGAACTGTAAACCTTACTTCGAAGTATGCTCTATGCTTAGTTTCTGTTCTCTTGGCATACTTCGGCAGTCCTTGCGAATGTACTTCGACTTGAGCTTTGCGAAGCATACTTCGACAGGCTTCGAAGTTATCTTCGAAGCGTGTCTCTGGCAGACTTTGCTTGAAGTGTGTTTTCTGAGATCTTTCTGCTGCAGTCCTTTTTCGAGGGTCACAGTTTGTGGGTTCGGAGTTTGTCATTCGGAGTTAGTCCTTGGTTCGAAGGTGACCACATTTGTAATCATACCTCGATCAAGCTAGCTCCGGAGGTAGAGTGTAGGCTTCGATTTAGTCTTGCTGCCGTGTGTCGGGCTTCGCTTCTCGTTCGAATATTGCTTTTTCTGTGAACTTTGTTCGAAACCTTCTGTTCGAAGTCTAGGCTTCGAAGTACTCTGTTCGAAGCATGCTTCGATACATTCATACTTCGCTTCGAAGCATACTTCGCTATCTGCTACACTCGAACTAGGATAGATTCTACAAACCTTCGGCACTTCAACGACAACCTTTGCTAGACTTTGACAAAGAACTCCGAAGCAGGCTTCGACACTGCGAAGCAGGATTCGACACAGCGAAGCAGGCTTCGCCAAGTTTCGAACAGGAGACAAATTTGAACAGTAACTTCTCATCTCTTTTCATGTACACTTAGATCATCTGCTGAGGAGTTTGATTTGCCATGTTTTTAGTATCTTGTTTATCTGCCTGTTAGCACTGTATTGGTGTTCCTCTGTCTGGTTCACCAGTCTTTTCTAGGCTAGATACTTTTAGACTTAGGCTATCTGTTCACGCTTTGTTGCCTGGTCTTTTGAGGTGCGTTGGGTGTTGGGAGCAGGCCATAAATTCGAAAGAATTTTTAGGCGCCCATTCACCCCCCCCCTCTGGTCGCTACTTTCGGTCCTACATCAACAGATCCCATCAAATACCCCCGCTCAAGCAGAAAAGACTTAAGACTGTCATACCATGCCCGAGGAGCCTGCTTGAGTCCATAAAGAGCCTTATGAAGTTTAAGGACTTTATGTGGGTATTTGGGGTTTTCAAAACCAGAGGGTTGTTTTACATAAACATCTTCGCCTATGAAACCATTAAGAAAAGCACTTTTGACATCCATTTGATAGAGTTTGAATCCCCGGGATATCGCAAAGGCAAGCAAAATCCTAATGGCCTCAAGACGAGCAACAAGTGCAAAAGTTTCAGTAAAATCAATCCCTTCTAATTGAGAATAACCCTGAGCTACAAGTCTAGCCTTGTTTCTAACTATAGTCCCATCCTCCCCTTTTTTGTTTTTGAAAATCCATTTTGTTCCAATGAAATGAACATTTGGTGGAGGATCAACTAACGACCAGACTTGGTTTCTCTCAAAATTTTCAAGTTCTTCATGCATGGCATTGATCCAACTAGAATCAGAAAGTCCATGACTAACATCTAAGGGCTCGAAAGAAGCAACAAAAGCGGAATTAATGAAATGAGCATGAGAACATATTACCCTTTGATCAAGCTCACCAATGATCTGCTCGGGAGGATGCATCCTTTGAACATGGTGTGGAGCCTCACGGCAGGATGCAGTCTTCCCCTCAACTTGTGCGTTGGAGTGGTCCAAGATGACTGATGTCGAGGTAGTTGCTTCGGGACCTTGTGCCGAAGTGGTCGAAGCGGAGTCGGCTTCGGGGGTTGATGTCGAGGGTAGTAGGGGTTCATCCTCGAAATCTCCAGGATCTTCTTCTTCGAAGATAGTCTGTTCCATATCGTGTTCATTTGCCTGTTCAAGAGCAGAACTAACAGAGGGGGTTGATTCATCAAAAGTCACATCACATGACTCGATGACAGTGTTAGTCTCTAAATTATAAACACGATAAGAATGGCCATGTGTAGTGTAACCCAAAAAGATCCCGTCAGAAGAATGCGACTCAAATTTATCCAAATTACCACATTTTAGGATAAAGCAACGACAGCCAAAAACTCGAAGATGAGTAACCTTGGGCTGTCTCCCAAAACGTAGCTCATAAGATGTCAAATTCAAAATTAAGCGCAAGAAGATTCAGTTTGAGATGTAACATGCAGTGTTCATGACCTCAGCCCAGAATTTTCTAGGAGTCCTGTGCTCATCGAGCATCGTCCTAGCCATCTCAACCAAAGTGCGGTTCTTTCTCTCAACAAAACCGTTCTGTTGAGGAACCCGCGGAGCAGAGAATTGATGTTCTATGCCATGCTCCATGCAAAAGTCAACAAAGAGACCATTCTTGAACTCAGTGTCATTATCACTTCGAATGAATTTCAATGCACTAGGGAGTTCAGTGAAAAGTCTCAAAGCCAAGCTCCGAAAGTGTGAAAACACTTCATCCTTGCTGGCAAGAAAGAAGACCCAAGAGTAGCGAGAGAAATTGTCGACAATGACTAGCACATACCACTTGCCGCCTAAAGAACTAACCCGAGAAGGACCTACAGTGTCCATGTGGAGAAGTTCTCCGGGTTGCTCAGTCATCACCGTGGTGACTGGCGAGTGCGAAGCGGCAATCATTTTTCCATGTCGACAAGGAGCGCAAACTAAATTCTTCTCAAACTTGAGTTTGGGCAATCCTTGGATCAGACCTAGGGCACTTAGGCAAGCGAGCAACTCAAAGCTCATATGCCCTAGTCTCCTATGCCACTTCCAAAGCTCAGAAGTAGAATGTGCAACAAGACAATGAGAAGAACCAGACGATTCAGAAAAATCAGCTCCAAAAACTCTCCCAACTCTAAAGATCTTGCAAACAACAACGCCATCAGAATTGAGTACTTGCGAAGTATCGCGATGGAATCGCACTTCGAAGCCCTCATCAAGCAACTGAGATACAGAAAGCAAATTGTATCCCAGGTTTTCAACCAAAGCAACATCTTTGAGAGTGAAATTCGAGTTGATTCTTACCACACCTTTACCTTTCACTCTACTCCTTCGATTGTTGCCGAAGGTGATATGTTCCCTTTACTTGGTTGTGGTGAGGCTGGAGAACCATGCTGCATCTCTGGTCATATGGCGCGAACAACCGGAGTCCATGATCCACGTGCCCTCCAAGCCTCGATCTGGCGCCTACACACGATAAGAAAATCTCGATCGCTCAGTGCTGGGGTGAGTGAATACATGACGAGGCATCCATCACTGAGTGATACGAGTAGTAGGCACAGTAAAAGTAGACTGTCTACGCACAGGATAATCAGAATGATGCAAAGTGCGGGGTCTACCTACATGCTGTGATCTAAAAGCATGACGAGGTCTCCTACTCTGATGAGGTACAAAGCTACTCGCTCGGGGTCTACCACCATATGGAACATGGTGAACACCTCGAGGAGCAAAACCTCTCCGAGAAGCACGAGGAGCCTCAAAAACAGGACGAGAGTAAAACTCAGACTCATGCATACCTAAAGATGGGTAGTGCATGTTCTGGAACCTCATCGCCTGAGAGCGTCGTTCATCCTTGATGCGACGAAAACAGAACCCAACCAAGTGACCCGCCCTCTGATAGTAGGAACAATGAAAAATTCTCCTAGGGGCACTCTCATGGGTCATAGGAGCAATCCTCGCAGGCTCCTGAGGCTTCTACTGAGTGGTTTTCTTGGGAGGGATTTTCTTGGCAGGAGGAGTGGTTTTCTTTGGAGTCTGGGTAGGCTTTTTGGCTGGTGGAGTGTCTAACAGAGCTCTCTCTTTCTCTAAGGTAGTGGGTAAGGTAAAAACAGTTTTGTTCTCACTATCTGAAGAAATCCTCTCAAAACCCAATCCCAGAGCTAACCCTGCCCTGTCAGCACACATCTTGGTCTTGGCCAAGAGCAAATCCATCCTACCCTTTCCCTCAGTGCATTTGTTAATCACAGAAAGAAGGTATTCATTTTCAGTCATGAGGTTCTCAGATCGCTCTCTAACCGTGCCTAGCTGGTCCTTAAGGGTTATGCATGTGTTACACACAGGTTGCACATCCTTAGAACTACCATCCCTCTCCAATCTAGCCTCTAAGTCCTGAACATGCTTATCACGTAAATCAATGCTCTCACATAATAAGGGGCAGTTCATGCATTCAATTATATCATGAGGACTAGAATCAACCATCAAAAGCTGCTTCTATGCAGTCTCAACCTCAGAAAGAGTTTGAGCATGCACAGAACGCAACTAAGCAAGCTCACCCATGACAACAGTACAAGATTCACATTCAGCATCATTAACCCTAGACTTAAGCATGGCATAATCAGTAGACACAGATTCTAGCCTAAGTCTAAGGTCTTTTCTATCTCTAGTGACTTGCACAAGTAATCTATCCTGACCAAGAACTACTTCATTCAGCTCATCTAGTTTAATTGAAAGTTGGTCATAGGATAGAGGTACATCAGATGAGTCAAGCTCATCGTCGCTGTGATCGCTATCGGCCATGAAGCACGGGCCGGTGAAATCTCGTCCCTTCTTGTCCTTCTTCTCCTCCTTCTTTGGAGACTCCTCCTCCTCAGAGCTTGACTCCGAAGTGTCGATGTTGCTGAGAGCAGCAACAAATGCTCTAGAAGCGGCTTTGGCTACCCTCTTAGCCACCTTGTCGCGCTTGCCCTTCACAAAGGGTTTCCTCTCTTTTTTGTGGTATTTGGGGCGCTCACTCTCATCTCTCTTCTTGAGTTTTGGGCAATTGGCCTTGATGTGAGAAGTGTCGCCACACTCAAAACAACCACTAAAACCACCTCTCCTCTGATCCTGTCTCTCATGGTGAAAACGGGCGAACCTTCTGGCAATGAGAGCAAGCTCATCATCATCCAGAGTATCCACCTGCTCCTTAGTGACGGAGACCAGGGAGGACAAAGCAAAACCATCTGCAAGAACACAAGTGCCAGATGTGCTTGGTTCTGCAGTGGTGCCACGGCTAGTGCTAGAAACCAATGCCAATGGCTGTGGCAAAGAGTTTATGTGCACTGGAAGAGATGCCTTGGCAATCTCTGTGGACTTCAGCTTGCTGAAGAGCTCATCACAGGTCAATGTGTCATAACCTGCGGACTCCTCAATGCTGGATATCTTCACTTCCCATATGCTACGATCAAGAGCATAGAGAAGCTTGATAGCCCTATCATGATCATTGTAAGCAAGCGTCCCGTTGGACCGCAAGTTACTCACTATTGCATCAAAGCGAGAAAACTTGGCATCTATAGATTCACCAGGTGCCTGCACAAACAGTTGATACTGTTGATTATATGTGTTTTGGTGCCTAGCCTTAATCTGTGTAGAGCCCTCATGAAAGATAGTGAGTGTAGTCCAAATCTCCCTAGCTGTACTAAGGTGCTGAACCCTATCAAACTCACTTCTACTCAAACCAATGAATAGTATATTTCTTGCCTTGGAGTTGGCATTATACTGATCCTTCTCTGTTTGAGACTAAAAATAGCCTTCGGTTTTAGTTCTGTCTTCTGCGGAACAGGCTTCGAACACACCCTTCGAAGTTCTAGTTCGGAGGTATTTTACAGCTCCGAAAACAGGCTTCGCAAGGAGCAAAAGTTCGAAGCCAAGAAGACTTCGCTTCACCCACAACCCCGAAAATTCAGCTCTGCTAAGTCAGTGCAGGCTCCGCACACAGGGTGCCTTTGAGCAGGCTTCGCACTTCGCCCTTCGCAAGAGCGGACTTCCCTTAGAGGACTTCAATCAGCTCTGCTAAGTCAGTGCAGGATCAGCACACTAGGTGCCTTCGAGCAGGCTTCGCACTTCACCCTTCGCAAGAGCAGACTTCCCCCTAAGACTTCGACCAAATACTCAGCGACAGCAACTGGTGCTAGGCTTCATACTTCGAAGGTCTATACGCACACTGAACAGCCTTCGCCGAGGACTTCGACAAGGGAAGAAAACAGGCTTCGAATAGTGCTTCGCTAGTAATCAGAGAGGTCTAACCTCCAGTTTACACAGAGCGAACAGACACTGAAAAACACACTTCACCCAGACAGACTTCTCACACACCTCTCTAGAAAAACTCACAAGAAGATGGTGCACAGAGAAATCAAAGCATGCAGAGAAGTATGCATACAAGTTCAAGCAGTAAAAGAAAACAGAATCAAAGCTTCATTGCTTGAACAGGGAACACAAAATGAACTCACAGGATGAATACAAGAGTGTGGTGGCTAGCACAGGAGTTCTACAATGGCTGCTCAAAGTCTTAATGTGACCTAGCCAGCCTTCACTATTTATAGGCACTATTCACCCATGTGAAATGACTACTTTACCCCTAGGGTTTACATTGGTTTTGTCTCATCAGAACAGAGGGGTACAAAAGGTAGTCTACTTTATTTGGAGGCTTCTCTGTCAGCTTTGTAGAGGGGACAACGTCAGCTTTTTGCAGAGCAGACACTGTCAGCCTTTACAGTCTTGGATTCTTCTGAAGCCCCTCTTCGCACGCGAGGGGTGCGGTAGCTTCGGTGAGAAGCCTTGAGCCTAACGGCCTTCGCTTCACCGAAGTCAGCCTTCAATACAATGACGGTTTTGAGCCGAAGCCGTCAAAGCCCTTGGGCCTTCGCACCAACACCTTCGGAGTGGACCACCACGTCTTCGCAGCTTCTCCCAGCTCGAACTCCGTCAGTCCGTGTACCGAAGCCATGCAAGGCCGAAGTACCTCAAGTCAGCCTCACTTCGGAGCCAGCCTCGTCAGCTTCACTCTGAAGCCTGCTTCACTCCGAAGCCTGCTTCACTCCGAAGCCCCACCTTTGGAGTACCACCCTTCGAAGTCCCTCCTTCCTCTAAGGCCTCCGCATGAAGCATTCCATGAGCACTTCATCGCAGTGTCTCTCCCCGAGCACACTCCTCGATGATCCTCACCCAGATCATGCCTTCGATGCACCTCGACTTCTGAGACCTTCGTCGGGTATACCTTCGATTGTCTCCCTCCGGAGCACACTTCGAACACCTTGCCTCATTGCTCAGAACTTAGTCCATCATACTTCGAAGTCACTCCATTCGGAGTACCCTTCGAAGTGCCTCGCCTGCGAGGACTTCGTCTCGGGATACCTTCACCCGGAGTCATACTCCTCACTTACTGCCTTCTCCTGGCGCACCTTGACCCGAGGTCCGACCTCGACCCCTTCGCAGCCTTCATGACGGAGCTCCCTGCTCCCCTAGCATCAAGCCTCCCGCTTGACCCAGGTTCACTTGCTACGAACTGTCCATCGCCTTCGAAGTCACCTGCGTACCACAGACAAACAGACAAGTGTATCCAGTACCCCGGAGACCTCTCCGGGTAAGCAACCTCCGATACACACTCCGGTGTACCTCCCAAAATACCGAACCCTTCGGTACAACCCAGTCATCGTGTACTATCGGACCCCTCTGACAGGCACACTCCGCTGCAGCAACTAGACCCACCGAACCCTTCGGTGAAACAACCTCCGAACCCCTTCGGAGGGATCCCTTCAAATTAGAGGGTAAAATCTGTCAATCACTCATCACAGACTCCGAAACCAACCCTTGGTTTCTCAATATGTTATGTAGATTAATGGATGATTCATAGACAAACCAACAAGGCTTACCACTGTTTCGGCGTGGTCTATGGAGGGCTTCTAGCGCAAACCCACAAAGGTGTACTGACAGTGGCGGAGCTAGACCGAAAATGTAGGGGGGGCTAAGTTTACAGGATCAAGGGTTCAATACATTTTAGTATAATTAATTAATTTGTATTCAATATTTGTTCTTTGATTCATGAAGTTTTATTATTGTGAGAACTAGCTCAATTCGTGTTTATATTGATTATAAGAAATAAGATTCTAAAAATAATAAGCAATAAACATGCAATAAATAGGGATGTACGGTGCAGGGCGACACCGACCACAGTAACGTAGGACGGTAGGACATGGCCGACGTCTGCCGCAGGTGGCGTGGCCAAGTGGGGGACTATTCAAAACGAGCAGGGTGACATGTTGAGATTTTAATTGAGATAAAAATTAAAATAAAATTATAAATACATGAATAACCAGTTATTATAGATCACTTGATAATTCTGTCCACGTGTATATGCTATTATAGAAGAAAGTTATGTATATATACAGGCAATGCAGTTTAGGAAAAAGTTAAAAAGTATACATGAAAAATAGAGAAAACCATGTAGGTAAATAAAAATACAAAGAAATTTAAGAAAAATAAAACAAGATATGTAAGATTCTACCGCATTCTAACATAAAAATTTATATTAATAATTAATTTTTATTATTATTTATATATAAAAAAGTGGAACAGGGAAGCTGGGGGAGCTGTAGGGGGGGCGCGCGCCCCCCCAGCCCCCCCTGTATTTCCGCCACTGTGTACTGATCTAATGCGGAAAGTAAGGAAAATAAAGGTACGATTCAAACTAGGGTTTGAAGAGTTGATCTGTGTTGGGGGTCCTATGAACTGGCCTCACCCCTGCATTTATATGGCTAGTCTTCTTATCTCTATCTCTAATCTGATAAGATTCGGCCTAATTAAGATTAGAGATAAAAACAACATGAATCTGTATCAGACTCCTTATCCGAAGCCTACCCGAAGTGTGCCTTCGGCAAGCCCACCGAAGGGTGCTCCTCGGGCCAAAGCTTCGGTGAAGTAGGCCGTCGAAGGGCCTCCGGGCCTAAGCCAGCCTACGAAGCAGGCCACTAAAAGGCCCCTGAGGCCCCATGCAGGTGGGCCTCCGGCACTTCAGGGCTTCGGCCTATACCAGAAGTTGTATATTTTCGACCCAAATTACCAAAATTGATATTTTGACAATCTTGGCCATTAATGTCATTTTTTGCTATCAACAGTATATGTACGAGTATTACTCATTGGAAAATTTCAAGACATCATATGAGGGGTTCATAGCACTAATGATTGATAAGTCACAATGGCCTAAAGTAGATTTGGGTTATGCCACCACTTGTAAAAAGATAAGTGGGAAGACAAATAAAACTTAGGATTAAAGACTACTTGGAAAAAGGGGTAAGAGCAACTAGAAAACACAAATTAGAAGCCAACATAAATATAGTAGATGTGGAGAACTTGCCCATCATCCATCTACATGCCCCATGAATGGCACTAAGAAAAGAAAAGCTTACTATTACTCTCAATCTAGTTGTACTCTTAAGTACTTTTGTCTACGGATGTCAACATGTTATTTACATGATGAAGGAAAAGAAAACCAAGGCATAATAAGAGTATGGAGAAGCAAGCCCTTCAACTCTCAAAATGTCAGGAACAACCACACCAGATCAAGTACACGATAGTCCAAGCGTTGTTATAGGAGGTGGGCAATTGAGTTTTATGGTACCAACAACTTTATCAGCTAGAAGACTTATTAATGTCAAGAAGCTTACTCCCAAGAAAAATAAGAATTGAATACATGTATTTTTGGTGATGTCTGAGATTTGTGGACTTGCATTTGTGTTCTGTGACTGACAATTGTACCATTGCTGCTATATTTGGTGTTATGTTTGTTGTGTGTTGAGAACTAAAGCATTTTGTGTTATGTTTGGCGTATGTTGAGATCTGAAATATTTTGTGTTATGTTAATGATCATATTTTACTTCTACTGATCACATTGTAAACATGATGTTCATGTTTGCAAATTCATGTCACTATGGCAATGCTCAAGTAGTTCACCCCACAAATCAGTTCAGGCAAGCTGCGTGTATGTGCCGAAGCAGGCAACAGGTGCTGCGTTCAGGCTAGTGTATGTGCAAAAACAGGTAGCAGGCATATGTGTTCAGGAGACAAAAAGAATTGGGATGGAGCAAGGGCAAAAGAGTCATTTCAGGAGCTGAAATGTATTAAAATTGACTAAAAATCAGAAAATGGCATATCATAGATGACGTCAAGCTTTAGGATGACAAATGATCGAAGCCCGCATTTTTGGGTGGCAAATGATCAATTTACCCGATGTTTGGTGGTGGTGGTGGCTAGAGACAGGTGGCTACGAAAGCTGGAGGTGGCTAGGTCTATTCTTGTTTGACTGGACGGTTTTGAAGCTTTGAAATACCTAGCACATATCTCAAAGTTAATCAATGTCTATAAATAATTATGCCTAAATATCTAATGGGCCTACAAATCAACATAATCTGAATAAGATTTATCCAAATTATTTGAATCTGAATCCATATCCGTCGGTCATCGATATTATATCTGCTTCCGTATCAAAAAAATTCAAATAAAAAAATCTCTAACTGAATAAAAAAATCCAAATGTGAATTCATTTTTCGATATGATCGAAAACTATGCGATTTGCCCCTAGTAGAAGGAACAAGAATATATAATTTAAACCATTATAGATTAGATAGATGGACAACCTCTCCACTGGTCATCCCATCTTAAGAGTTCACTTGATTACTTTCACGGGGGTGAGCAAAAATAAACTTGAAAATCGAACAGAATGGAACTTCAAGTATTTATTTGGTTTTTTAATATTCTGTTTTTATTTTAAGTAAATTCACTTTTTGATTTTCACACATGAAAATTGAACAACTGGTTATATAGAATTTCGAATGCTCATGACTTGATAAGCGTATGTATTGAGCTGTGATGTAATGTTAATTTTATATAGTTTGCCAATTGATGTTTCAAAACAAAAGTCATAGCCTATTTTCGATTAATACCAAAAAATCAAACTTGTTGAAAAAACTAGCCGCGCTCACCTACTCTCAATGTTTTTTTTAAACAATATATTTTTTATTCAAAATTTTATTCATATTATACAGTTTTTAAAATTTACAAAAATAATATACGGTTGGCAGACGATGTTTGGACAGAGAATTTTTTGGATTTTTTTGGATTCTATGAGCAGATCATCTGCCGATGCCGATGGAGTTTTTTTGACCTCTATTGAAAGATATGGTCTCCCAACAGAGACACGCACAAACCGCGCGGCCATGCGCTGTGCCACGCCATGCAAGTGCCCATGGCCGGTCGCACCAGCTGCATCGACTCATAACCCATGCACATGCCTCGCTTCCTGTGTCTGTCGGCCCATGCGCCATTAGCAGGGATGAAAATGGAGCGGAAGCTTTCCGTCTGTTCCAGGAAAATCGAAAACAGAGAGGGTTATGCGGAAATGGATACGAAATTTTTTGGAGCGGAAACGGAAACGGAATTTTTTAAGCAGAAACGGAAACGAAAACGGAATAGTGATTTCTGAAAAAACGGAAATGGAAACGGAATATTCCGTATAACAAAAACGAAAAGTTTCCGTTTTTACTACATTATATAGAATATTATCTTTTGCTTTTCCATATTATATAAAAACTTTAAAGTATATTCTATTTATAAAATATTGAACAATTTAATTCAAATTAATACGTAATTATTTGGTCAAAATAAATAATATACATTCATTACAATTGAAATAAAATTTGTTTTTAATTTATTATATGCATTTATTATTTATTAATATGTGTGTAAATTAAATATAATTATTAGTTTATCATATTTTTTCATATATTAAGGAGTTTTTAATTTCCGATAGATTTTCGCTTCCGTATTCGTATCCGCTCCTTATTCGGTCCATATTTGTTTCCGGTGCCATCCATTTTCGTATCCGTTTCCCGGATATTCGTATTTGTTTTCGTTTCCGTAAAAAAAAACATGAAAACGGATATAATAGTACTCATTTCCGTCCGTTTTCGCTCCGTTTTCATCCCTAGCCACTAGTCCCGCCACGCCACCTCGTTGTGAGCCATCACCAACCTACACCGTGCCACATAGTTCTGCATACTCGCTAGCCGCACACTACCCCACCTTGCTCTATTCGCCATGCCTCGTGACCACGTGTGCCTTGTCTTGGGACTAGAGGACATTAACTATAGATGTGGTAGACATTAACTATGAGGCTCGCTCTTGAGGCATGGGCGGGCACGTAGGCTGAGTAGGCAAACGTGATGGTCGAGTCGACGGGGCACAATCCTGAGGCGTGGGCACAAGCTGAGCGAGCAGGGCATGGGCAGGTGCGTAGAGGAGTGTGTGTGTGGGCGGGGTCATGACACAACGGGTGTGGCAAGTGGGGTCACGACACAACAAGCATGGACGGTGGAGTTCTACTTCATTTTCTAAGACTTGTTGGCAGAATGGCAGATAGTTTGTCGACAAAGACCCTATTATCATAAGTTAATAGAGGTCTATTGATTTGTTGACAGAGGCCAAAAACTATATCGTCAGCAGATCATCCGTAAATAGTATGTTATTTTTAAAAATTTTTAAAACCGCGAAGAAATTTCAAATAAAAAATATTATTATTTTAAAAATCCTACTCTCAGTTTGGTGTTTGCCATCCAAACATGAAGCCCACCTAACCGGCCCACCGGTGCTCTCGTCTGCTACTCTCCTCTCCCCGTCCCGTATCTCAACGCCACAGAAAAATATCGAGCGTCATCGGGCGGCCCAGATCCATTCTTGGGGGAGGGGCAAATCGAAGCGAGACTCCTCACTCCCGTCGCCTCCGCCGGCAAGCAAAGCGGCGATCCCCTTCCTTTCCCTTCTCCTCCCCAGTCGCCAGTTCGCCACCGCCTCCACCTCCACCTCGCACAGCAAGCGGCGGCGGAAGAGGATTTGTTCATTCGCGCTCTCGGAGCCTTAGGTTTACGGCGGGAAGTAGGTAGCCATGCCGCCGCCCGAGAACCCCAACGGCGCGGGCCCCGCCGCACCGTCTGACCCCGCGCCGCAGCCGCAGCCGCCGCCGGCCAAATCCAAGGGGAAGAAGAAGGACGAGAAAAAGGACGATGATCTGGTGAGTTCCCTCGAGCGGCGGGGGAGAATTGAGATTCGGAACCTCGCCTTGCTTCGATCTGCGGTTTTGCGTTGCCGTGCCCCTGATGTGTTGCTGGGTGCTTGTTTCTGGGCAGTCGGAGGAGGATTTGGCGCTCAAGGAGCAGCTTGAGCTCTACGTCGTACGGGCGCAGGACTCGGATCCCGGCGTGCAGAAGCTCGCGCTCGAGAGCATGAGGTACTGTTCGCTTGCTGAAACCAACCGATTCGTTTTGAGGTTGCTCCACACTCTGAATTTCGGGAGGCCGCTGAGGTTTTTTGGTGGTCTGGTGCTGCTTGTCTATGTTTACATTTCTTCTCCCCGCACAAATTTGGTGAATGCTGCAGGGTTTAGTTTTGACTTGCAATAGTTACATTGTCCGATTAAGTATAATGGAATTCGACCGTACTATAGTTTCTGTAAAATCAGTTTTTGTTGCGTGAAACTCCTGCGGCCACTGAAATATTGACCCCTAAAAGGCAGGAAATTCGTTCTGCCACAAGCTCAATGACGTCTGTTCCAAAGCCACTGAAATTCCTCCGGTCACACTATGGAACACTCAAGTCTTACTTTGAAACCATGCCAGAGTCTGATCTAAAGGTGTGCTGTCTGTTGATTTTCTAGTTGATGCAGTGGTTTAAATTTTGCTTTGGCACGCTGATGAATGCTAATGCCACTTTCGTACTGTCTTTCAGAAGTACATGGCCGACATATTATCAGTGTTAGCCTTGACAATGTCTGCTGAAGGAGAAAGAGTATGTGCCTTCCACAATAAAATCTTGTCCCTCTATTCTGGACAAGATGTTTCTTTCTTTAAGTTCATTTTTTGGGGGCCTCAACTGCAGCTGAGGCAACCCGGTAAAGTTTTCCTGCCTATTACTTGTTTCAGGAGAGTCTGAAGTACCGTTTGTTGGGCTCTGAAGGTGATATTGGTTCTTGGGGTCACGAATATGTAAGGTAATAAGTAAGCTAAACAAATAATTTGCAATTTTATATGTTTCTCACATTCATATTTCTTAAGGATCATTTTATTTGTATTAGCTTTAATATGCAATCTTGTAATGGATTATTCATTGTTGCTACATATTCCATTTAACTTTGAAAATTTATTCTTTTGTCACTGTCAACTCATTACTTCTGTTCTAATATTTGTTCAAGCTTCAGATAATGTTTATGCTTGTACTTGTATTGAAAATATCAAAGGATGCCCAGCTTGCTTTTTGAGCTTCTAAAAATTGAGTTAACTAAATATCTGAATCCCAGTCAACTAGTGTCCTTATGACCACAATTTTGAGTCACTGGTCACATCACACTCACTTTATGATAGATAGGCATAGGATCACTATATTGTTGCTTGTAGGCTTGTAGCATCATGCGGTACAGTTTTGTTTATGATAAGACATTTGTGTTTTAATCAGTATATCAATTATGATTTCTTAATTTGGATTGCTGTAACTTTTTAATTAGTGTCTTTGTAATCTCATTTTTGCACTTAATATTCCTTGTTTTATCTCCAAATTGCGTGAAATTAAGATATGTTTGATATTTCAATAGCTCATCGAACTTCAATTTATTATTCTAAGGGGTTGTTTATGTTCTTTCTGAGATATGATGTATTCTCTGGGTTTTGATTACATAATTGGATTCTAATGAAACACCTTTCTCTTGTACAGAAATTTGGCAGGTGAAATTGCACAAGAATTCCAAAAGCGCCAGGTTGGTCTCGCTCACATGTTAATGGAAGCTCTGGAATTACTATCTTTATTTCGTTCTCAAAATTTATAAGAACTTTTACCTTGTATTTATCTTTTCTCCATTTTTCTGTTTGACTTTGTTTTGAAGTTTTGATAAACTGTTGTTTTTTTTAATTTCCTGAGCCTTAATTCTCCACCTGGTCTCTGACATACTGGTTAATATAAATAATACCATGGTCCATTTGCTGATTTTCTGGCTGTTTCAGAAGCAATTTATTTGTAGTTTTTTTGGTATGAAAGCTAGTAGACTTGGAAACTTTGAATGATGGTTGTTGGATATCTGAAATGAAAATAGAGTTCAATGTTTATGAATTCAGCATGTTAAGCACCTCTTCCTTTTGTTCTGTGTCATCCCCTCTTTGATTCTCTCTACATGTTTAGTAGCATTTTAGTTCCAGCATACGTGTAGTTAGGACTTAGGACTATATTTAGATTTTAGTTATTGTAAATTTCTTGTTACTTCTTCTCTTTCCTTTTCAATTTTGTATTGGGATTGTGTGAGACTAAATAGTGGGCCTCTATTTTATGTCCCTTTTTGGCTTTCAAACCTCTAATGTTGTTTCAATAATTAAATGCTTCGCAGGATGATGACATGCCAATTGATGCCCTTATGGAACTAGTGCAGCAAATTGTTTCATTCCATATGAAGGTTTGGTCTGATCAGAGTTCCACAGTTTTTTATGTTTATTTGGTCTGTAATAATGTTGTGGGAATCATGAATTATATCTGCATTTTTATGTAATTTAATAGCCATAGCCATTGCCATTTGTTTGACCCACTTGATGGATTAATGCTGCTCAATCATTCTCTGTGCTGCAGCATAATGCTGAACCTGAAGCAGTGGATCTTCTGATGGAGGTATTTTCAACCAGTGTACTGTTTTTGTCAGATTGTATTGCCACGGTTTTTTATAATTACTATGCTGATCCATGGTATTACATGATTTTGTAGGTCGAAGACCTTGATTTTCTAGTTGAGCATGTTGACTCTACAAACTACAAAAGAACTTGCTTGTATCTTACTAGTTCATCCAGGTATGTAAACATATTTTTGTTACTCACTGTTTTTCTTATTATGTGTCTCTTTTTCCACGCCATATAGGCATATACTTCTATCAGTTTTATGTTGTATTGCTTGTGGGCCTATTCTGGAAAGATTTCCTAGAAACAGCTCTTGGTTTTATAGCACATTTAACTTAGTGATGCTAAATTTCAGTGGAATTGAATTAATACCTAATTGTGTCTGAATGTAAAACTTGTAGATACCTCCCTGCTCCTGATGACATGTTGGCACTTGATATTGCTTATACCATTTACATGAAGTTTGAAGACCTTGCAAGTGCTTTGCGGATTGCTCTGCTCCTTGACAACAAGGTGAGCGCATTCTTGTTGTGCCATACTCCTTTGATCATAACCAAATTTTAAACTGACATGCATCTCCATGCGTTCTAGTCCATGCAGTATGTCAAGCAGGTCTACACTGCAACTGATGATCTTCTGCTCAAAAAACAGTTTTCATACATCATCGCACGCCATGTATATCTCTCTATATACCTCGGTCACTCTTTAATCCTATGATAGAAATAGCCCATCCCTTAAAGTTGAACCATGATCTTCTTTTCTCAAGGGCCTGGCTATGGAGATTGATGATGAGATAACTGCTGATGATAATGACAAGGAGGTTTTGCAAGAAATTGTTAATAACACTAAGCTGAGTGAGGGGTACCTCACTCTTGCTCGAGATATTGAAGTCATGGAACCAAAATCACCAGAGGATATTTATAAGGTCATCTATCTTGCTATCCATGTTTATTAAGGCTACTTTTAATGTTCATATATCATAATAGTCAATATTGTACTTTGTAATCTGTAGGTCCATTTAATTGATGGGCGTGGTGCCAGTTCCAGTCTTGATTCTGCAAGACAAAATTTAGCTGCAACATTTGTCAATGCATTTGTGAATGCTGGGTTCGGCCAGGTTACCTTTAAAAACAGTCTGTTACTTACTTCTGGTTCTTCCTGTTGAGAAAAGAGTGAATCTCAAGATCATATCCTTTGTGCAGGATAAGCTTATGACTGCTCTATCTGATTCTTCCAGTAGTGGAGCTTCTGGGAACTGGTTATTCAAGAACAAGGAACACGGGAAAGCCAGCGCAGCAGCTAGCTTGGTACAGTTACATCGTTGCTTATATTTCTAATCATGGATCTGGTTCTTTAACTAGCCAGCAACAATAAGAAGACTATTATTTCACTTTTTCAGGGAATGATTCTCTTGTGGGATACTGATTCTGGACTTGCTCAGCTTGACAAGTACTTACATAGTAACGATTCTCATGTTGTTGCTGGAGCTTTGTTAGGTATTGGAATTGTCACCTGTGGTGTGAAGAATGACTGTGACCCTGTATGTGCTCTATTGTCTAAGCTCCCCAAATTCCTCTGATAGATTAATATTTATATATTCTTTTTTCTAATACCCTAAATTTGCTGCCTACCAGGCACTTGCCATTCTCATGGAGTATATTAGCAAGGATGACCCAAATATACGGATTGGGGCAATCTTGGGTCTTGGTATTGCATATGCTGGTTCTCAGAAAGAGGAGGTAGGAATTAGGGCATGTTCTTATGTTCTTACTTACTGTCTTACTGAAACATTGTTTATATAGTCCGCATTAACGATGTTTCTGAATTCCAGCTTAAAACATATCTATCAACTGTGTTGGGTGACTCCCAATCAACTCTTGAGGTCTTGATCTTCTCTGCCATTGCTTTGGGATTGGTGTTTGTTGGTTCTTGCAATGAGGAGATTGCTCAGTCTATCATACTTGCCTTGATGGAGCGCAGTGAGGCTGAGCTGGCGGAACCCATTATACGCCTGCTTCCTGTTGCACTTGGTCTTCTTTATCTTGGAAAACAGGTACTTTAGCAACCCATGAATGTTAGTTCCTCCAACATTTTTTATGGAGATAATTCCGTATGTGCCATTGAAAGTTCACCCGTTTTCGTATATGCCACTCGCTCTTTCACTGACATATGGGTCCTGGGACCACATGTCGGTGAGAGAGTAAGTACCATATACGAAATCACATGATCTTTCAGTGGCATATACAAAACTTTTTTGTTGTGAGCTAACTCAGGCACTCAGCTAAGCATTTGCTAAAAAAAGAACTCTATCACTATTCACTCACTACATCTATTTATTTGAAATATTGTTCAATGCCTATGCTTTCAAAGATTTACCTAGTGCCTACTTCCTTTATTTTATTTTAATCAAGTATTTGTTTATGTGGTTTGTGTCAAGCACCATGCCTTAGATGCCTATTGTATATGCCATTTCATAGTTCTGATATGATAGCTGACCCTTCTCATTGCAATTGTCGCTATTGTGGTATTGCTACTGTTTCCAAATTACTAGATGCATATATCTATAGCTGCCTTGTTTACAAATGTAGTTTCACATATCTACCATTGCCCCTCACTCTTTTTATATAATTCAGGAGATGTACTTAACTTGTCACTATTGCGCAATTTCTATTTCAGGAGAGTGTAGAGGCTACAGCGGAGGTTTCTAAAACATTTGATGAGAAAATAAGAAAGTACTGTGATGTAACACTTATGTCACTAGCATATGCTGGAACGGGGAATGTGCTTAAGGTACTTCATGTTTAATGTTGAGAGGTTCTGCTGGCTTCAAGCTCATGCAAATTTTGATCTTTTGGTGTTCTTTCCCATTTATATGCAGGTCCAAAAACTCCTTGGTATTTGTTCACAGCATCTTGAGAAAGGTGAGACCCACCAAGGGCCAGCTGTCCTTGGAATTGCTCTTATTGCCATGGCTGAAGAATTAGGAGCTGAAATGGCTGTAAGGTCACTTGAGCGTCTTTTACAGTATGGTGAGCAGAATATCAGACGGGCAGTTCCTCTTGCTCTTGGTATACTCTGCATATCTAATCCAAAGGTATGCAATAATTGGCTTACACGCAAAACTTTGTGAAGGATATAATCTAACTTATATCTGAAATAATGCATTGTTGATTAAGTGGAAAAAACTTTCAGAAAGGATGCATATTCTAACCTGTATTTGAATAACACATGATCAATTACATGTCAAGAGTTTCAAGGTTGAAAGAATGAAAAAAAGCGAGAAAGTTATGCCAAAATCCTTAATTGACTCCATTATAGTTGGTACATCAAAATAATTTTAGGTTGTGTAGTAAATTATATGTCAACAGGCTACTTGTGAGTTGTGACTAGTGTAAGGAAAATTGCTTCTATAATAGGAATGGTCTAGTAAATTAATGGACTTAATACATGAAATAGCTAACTTCGATGTACTTTCTCCTATCCATAGGCAAGCACATGCCTGAAGCCCTGAACATATCTTTTGCTTGTCATTGAACTATAGTTTTTCTGATTTGCAATGGTATCGTCCAATTCACACTTTGCATGGCCACATGGTATGTTTTCTATTTGTTTGCCATAAAACCAATCAAGCAAAGTCAGGTTTTGTAGTTAATTTCCAGTCTTTCATTTCTTCTTTGAAGAGCCTTCATTTGCTTTTTAACCAGGATGTACATTGATTTTTATATAAGTGTTTGTTCAATGATGCATTCTACATCAACTTGGTTATATTTATTGCAAAACAATTTATACCCCATTCAATGTTGTTGAATCTACTTACATTTTCATTATCTGCCATCTCAGGTAAATGTGATGGACACACTTAGCAGATTAAGTCATGATGCGGATGCCGATGTATCAATGGTCTGTATTCACAACTTTTTAACTGACATTACAACATGCATCTTATATCCTGATTGTTACCTTACCTTTTACATCCGAAAAAATGCTCTAGGCTGCAATCATTTCATTGGGTTTGATTGGTGCTGGTACAAACAATGCTAGAATAGCTGGTATGCTTCGCAATCTTTCAAGTTACTATTACAAAGAAGCTGCACATCTGTTCTGTGTAAGTATAAACCTACAGTTATCCCTTAGCATACTCCATTCCAATTTGCCTGGTTGTATATAAGCCGCATATATATTGATAATGTTTTCACATATTCAGGTAAGAATCGCTCAAGGATTTGTTCACCTTGGGAAGGGTTTGCTGACCCTTTCTCCGTACCATTCTGACCGGTTTCTTCTCTCCCCGTGAGCATCACTATCTTGAATCTTCAAGACACTGGATTCAATCCTATCATTTATTGTATTCAATATCCATCCTTGAATTTTATTTTTTCAGGATGGCGCTTGGAGGGCTTGTTACTGTGTTGCATGCTTGCCTTGATATGAAGTCCACTATTTTAGGGAAATACCACTACATTCTTTACATCATCGTCCTGGCAATGCAGGTATGGTCCATTAACTGACAATTTTATAACTAGGTAAAACAACTATTCGATACTAAGTTCGAAATGTATTTCATATACAGCCTAGAATGCTTCTAACGGTGGATGAGGATCTGAAGCCACTTCCTGTCCCAGTACGGGTGGGACAAGCTGTTGATGTGGTTGGTCAGGCTGGAAGGCCCAAGACAATCACTGGCTTCCAGACACATTCTACACCTGTCTTGCTCGCAGCGGGGGAGCGAGCTGAATTAGCGACCGAAAAGTAATAACAACTAAAAAAATATGCAATACTATGTCTGCAAGTTCCCTGTGAAAACTAATATCTGCTCCTTTGTTTTGTATGCGCAGATACATTCCCCTTTCATCAGTATTGGAGGGCTTTGTAATTCTGAAGAAGAACCCTGAATATCACGACGACTGAGGGAAATCTCTAAGCTCGATGTGATGCTGATTTTGGGGGCTCACCGACATGGAAAGACTAGGATTTTTGGATTTCCTGCTCGGCACTTCTTGATGGTGTTAACTGGATAGACTTTTATCTATTGTGCCGGAGTCAAGTGTTGGAGCTCTCTGAAATCTTGTTTGGTTGTGCAATGACTGACGAACCACTTGAACACAAACAGGGGCATGTAGGAGTTGAACTGTTTCCATTTTACCTCCAGTTCTTTTGTATGTAGCGAAGTATGTACTCGGAAATTCGAAATATTACTGGCGTGGAGGTGATACTCTTGCATAGCGTTTAGGTTTGAATTTAAGAGTGGCACCCAGATATTTTTGGCCAAAGATGTGTTTTTCTTGGCACAGGCCTGTCCATATGGGCCATAGTAGGACGGTCAGATTGGCCATATGGGCTTGGTCAGACCTGCCTAGTCTGAGCCAAATAGCCAAATCTTAGGGTATTTTATCTCTAATTGATTCTTAACGATCTAGACTCATCTTAATCAATTTAAAGTAGAAATTAAGCCTAGAAAGGACAATACCATCCCCTATAAATATAGGGGCAAAGCCAATTCAAAAGGGACTTCAATCTAATCTAATCCTATAGAATTGCTCTTTTTTCAATCTACTACCTTTTGCCCTAGGTTTGGTTATAGCTCATCCATTTTTGCTAGTTTGTGTTGTAAATCTCCTATCCATCATGTCTGTTGATGCCAAGATTTGGTTAAGCCTAGGTTCACTAAGAATATTGCATGATTAATAGAAGTCAAAGAGGTCTGGTCAAAGAAAGTCAAGGAAGCTCGTCCATGCTGTTACAAGATGATCGAACACAGAAGGAGTCGATGGAGATAAGATGCAAAAGAAAAGGAGATAAAGATTATCCGAAATTAGTTAAGATATAGTACTTGGACGATAAGTCTTCGGACTATAAGTACATATTCCTAGTTAGCTTAGAAAAATACATCTCTGTCAACCAACTACTTGGCGTATTGTTACCCTTGGTCTCTAAGGTTTATTTCGGTGGGGTTCGGCACTCGGAGCTGGGCTACATCGTTTGGATCTTCGGTGAAGAGGTGAGTCCTACCACCCTCGACGTCCATATCGATTAGATCAGTATCCTCATGACTGCATCAATTCAGTTTGATCTCTTGAGGTGAACCTTGAAATAGTACGATCACCGGTTGTTCTCGGTGTATTAGCTAGGTCTAAGGCTGCATTAGTTTAGTTTGATCTCTTAGATTGATGTGATCTAGGTGTGATAGTTTAAGACTTCATCGATTAAGTCTAACATATCTTGCTATTGTATCTCTTTCATGCTGTATACCGTTCATCTAAATAAAGCATGCCTGATCTTTTGATATATTATTAAGATCATCGTGACTAGCTACTGTCTCGGTTAGGTCTGATCTAGTTATTGTGATGATTTTCCTTATATAGACTTGTTATCTGGCATGTTTTATTTATTTTCATCGGAGTACAAGTCGATGGGTTATCTTCGATTCCACGGTATATCTTATAAGTCATCGGAAAAGCATCCATCGGCCTGCGCGGTTCACTGTTCATCTTATCGGCCGATGGCATGCTCGTCCGATCACTTATCAGTTGCAGGGTAAAGCTGATTGGCACGTCTTGAACCCTTTTTCTAAGAACATAGGACCTGCACTAGAGTGAAGTAGATCTCCCAAACCATGTGTGTGTCAAAGTGTGACCAAAAAACACACCAACAATGTCGTAATCGCGATAATCGTTGGATGGGGCCCTGTATAGAAGAGTCTGTTGCCCAGACCAGTATTGGCAATAGAGGGAGGCCAGCAAGCAGCGAGCTCTTAGGCCAATCTCCTAGAAATCGTCGACCAAGCAATTCGCCACTCGCTGGCCAACCGGTCTAGGACGTTGGTCACCACACTGCATGGGCTGATCAAGAAAGCCGTCGAAGGCACCATGGTCCCTAGACCGCTGCAAGGCCCGGCGTACTGATAGACATGCCCAAGAAAATTATGTGTATCGGAAGTTCCGATAGGAAGTATCGGAAGTTCCGGTTATTTTTTGGTCTCGATATAGAGAGCAAATATTGCTTCAGAAGTTCTGATATGGTATCGGAAGTTCCGACGAGCCAGGAGTTCTGATTTGGAATCGGAGAGAATTGTACTAATCAGAAGTTCCGATATGGTATCAGAAGTTTCAAGGTGGGCAAAAACAAATTGGATCTGTTGCGTGTCGTGATGATTTAGAAGACCAGAAAAATACCTTGTCATAAGTTCCGATCAGGATCGGAAGTTTCGATGTGGAGTATCAGATTGTATCTATTACGAATACAAATTAGTTGCAGCATTAGCCATCGGTGTTTATTCATTGTCGCTACCGTCAGGACTAGTTTTGGAGTTAAATAATTGTTATTTCATTCCCGCCTTAGGTAGAAACATTATCTCTTCTTCATGTTTAGAGAAAGATGGTTTTGAATTCGTAATAGAGAACAAGAGTTGTGTTGATAGCAAAAAATGGCATTAATGGCTAGATTGTCAAAATATCAAGTTTTGGTGATTCGGGCCAAAAGTACACATGTCCAGGATCTGTCTGAATCCCTACAGGGCCAAAGCCCATTGAGCTATTGGCTCCGAAAGCCTCTAGCCAGCCCACGGGCTTCGGCCAGGAAGCCTTCGGAGGTCCACGCTGCCGAAGCTTCGGCCCGAGGAGCAGGCCTCGACGGGCCTGGCCGAAGCCCACGCTACCGAAGCTTCGGCCCGAGGAGCAAGCCTCGGCGGGACTGGCCGAAGCCCACGCTACCGAAGCTTCGGCCCTAGGAGCAGGCCTCGACGGGTCTGGCCGAAGCCCACGCTACCGAAGCTTCGACCCGAGGAGCAGGCCTCGACGGGCCTGGCCGAAGCCCACGTTACCGAAGCTTCGGTCCGAGGAGCAAGCCTCGACGGGCCTGGCCGAAGCCCACTTCGGCAGAGATAGAGTTGTTTGCGTCACCGGCTCAATCTCTATCTTTATCTAACCGGATTAATAGCAGATTAGATTAGGAGTTAACCCCCTATAAATAGAGTGGCATGGCCGGCGTGGAGACCTCCCCAACTCAAACCAAACCAAAGCCATGCTTTGATCATACCTTTACTTTTACCTTTACTTTCCTGTACCTCTTCGTGGGTTTGCCTGGAAGCCCTCCGATGGCCACTACAGAACAGTGGTAATCTTTGTTACTTCGCCTGTGAAGTATCCGTTAATCTATGTAATGGATTGTATATTCTGAGTCTTGACGATGCAGATGTTTATAACATTAGTACTAAGAAACAACGACTCAATGATTTGAATCCTACCTACGTCTGGCATTGTCGTTTAAGCCATATAAATGAGAAGCGTGGGAATCCTTCGAAAATTTCAAGGAGTTCCAAAATGAGGTACAAAATCATACGGGTAAG
This sequence comes from Zizania palustris, assembly GCA_019279435.1. Lineage (NCBI taxonomy): Eukaryota > Viridiplantae > Streptophyta > Magnoliopsida > Poales > Poaceae > Zizania > Zizania palustris. The sequence goes on from JAAALK010000283.1 coordinate 18,400,511, forward strand.
ACAATTAAATTTCTACGATCGGATCGTGGGGGTGAATATTTTAGCCATGAGTTTAGTGATCATCTAAAGCATTGTGGAATTGTTCCACAGCTGACTCCACCCGGCACGCCTCAATGGAATGGGGTGTCCAAGCGGAGAAACCGCACTTTATTGGACATGGTGCGGTCCATGATGAGTAACACTGATATTCCATTATCCTTTTGGGGTCACGCTCTAGAAACAACTTTTATGATTAATAGAGTTCCATCTAAGTCAGTAGAGAAGACGCCATATGAGATGTGGTCTAGGAGGCATCCCAGTTTGTCTTTTCTAAAGATTTGGGGATGTGAGGCGTATGTCAAAGGTATGACGTCTAACAAGCTCAGTCCTAAGTTTTTGTCGCTTGGAATGGTGTATTCCTTGAGAAAGAGTTTCTCTCAAAAGGAGTTAGTGGGAGGACAGTACATCTCGAAGAGGTTCGAGAGCCACTAGAAAGTGTTCCAGATCCCACTGAACAACAATAGGATGAACAAAGTGTTGCTGAGCCTGCTGTACATGCGCCATCCCCACGAAGGTCTGGGAGAGTAGTCTATGCGCCAAAATGGTACAAGTTATTGACCATTGGGCATCATGACATGTTGTTTTTGGACAGTGATGAGCCCAAGACCAATGCGGAAGCAATGATGGAACTAGATTCTGAGAAATAGCTTGGTGCCATTAGATCCGACTTAGAGTCCATGCGAGTTAACCAAGTTTGGAACTTGGTTGATCAACCCAATGGTGTAAAAACTATTGAGTGTAAATGGATATTCAAGAAAAAGATAGACGTTAATGGAAATTTTCACATCTATAAGGTACGATTGGTAGCGAAAGGTTTCATATAGATTTAAGGTGTTGATTATGATGAAATGTTTCGCCCGTCGCTATGCTTAAATCTATTAATATCATCGTAGGTATTACCGTATTTTATGATTATGAGATATGACAAATGGATGTCAAGACGACTTTCCTAAATGGAAACCTAAGTGAGGATGTGTACATGACACAACCTGGAGGTCTTTACGGTCCGAGAAATGCTGGGAAAGTTTGCATGTTGCTAAAGTCCATTTATGGATTGAAGCAAGCTTCTTGAAGTTGGAATCTTCGCTTTGATGAGATAGTCAAAGGGTTTGGCTTCATCAAGAATGAAGAAGAACCTTATGTTTACAAGAAGGCTAGTGGGAACTCACTTGTGTTTTTGGTCCTATATGTGGATGACATATTGTTAATCGGAAACAACATTCCTTTATTGAATGCTGTTGGACCGGAAACGGTGACCAGAGGGGGGGTGAATGGGAGCTTTTAAAATTTCAGACTAAAAGTAGCCTTCTGTTTTAATTCTGTCTTCTGCGGAACAGGCTTCGAACACACCCTTCGAAGTTCAAGTTCGGAGGTATTTGACAGCTCCGAACACAGGCTTCGCAAGGAGTAAAAGTTTGAAGCCAAGAGGACTTCGCTCCACCCACAACCCCGAAAAATCAGCTCTGCTAAGTCAGTGCAGGCTCCGCACACAGGGTGCTTCGAGCTGGCTTCGCACTTCACCCTTCGCAAGAGCGGACTACCCTCTGAGGACTTAGAACAAATACTTAGAGACAACAACTGGTGCTGGGCTTCATACTTCGAAGATCAAAACACAAACAAAACAGACTTTGCTAAGGGCTTCGACACGGGAAGAGAAACGGGCTTCGATCAGGGCTTCGCTAGTAATCAGCGAGGTCTAGCCTCCAGTTTACACAGAGCGAACACACACTGAAAGACACACTTCGCTCAAAACACACTTCGCCCTAACAGACTTCGGTGCACTACCTCAAGTCAAGCGAAGTGACACACAACAGATCGAAGCATGCAACGAGGTATGCAAACAAGCTCAAGCAAAAACTGAACACAAAATAAAGACTTCAAAGCTTGAACAGGGAACACAAAAATTGAACTCACAGGATGAATACAGAGAGTGTGGTGGCAAGCACAGGAGTTCTACAATGAATGCTAAAAGTGTTAAATGTGACCTACCCAGCCTCCACTATTTATAGCCACTATTCACCCATGTGAAATGACTACTTTACCCCTAGGGTTTACATTGGTTTTGTCTCATCAGAACAGAGGGGTACAAAAAGTAGTCTACTTTATTTGGAGGCTTCTCTGTCAGGTTTGTAGAGGGGACAGCGTCAGCTTTTTGCAGAGCAGACACTGTCAGCCTTTACAGTCTTGGATTCTTCTGAAGCCCCCATTCGCACGCGAGGGGTGCGGTAGCTTCGGCGAGAAGCCTTGAGCCTGACAGCCTTCGCTTCACCGAAGTCAGCCTTCGATACAGTGACGGTTTTGAGCCGAAGCCATCAAAGCCCTTGGGCCTTCGCACCAACACCTTCGGAGTAGACCACCACGGCTTCGCAGCTTCTCCCAGCTCGAACTCTGTCAGTCCGTGTACCAAAGCCATGCATGGCCGAAGTACCTCAAGTCATCCTCACTCCGGAGCCAGCCTTGTTCCGAAGCCTGCTTCACTCCGAAGCCCCACCTTCGGAGTAGCACCCTTCTAAGTTCCTCCTTCGTCCAAGGCCTCCGCATGAAGCATTCCATGAGCACTTCGTCGCAGTGTCTCTCCCCGAGCACACTCCTCGATGAGCCTCACCTAGACCATGCCTTCGATGCACCTCGACTTCTGAGACCTTCGTCGGGTAAACCTTCGAGTGTCTCCCTCCGGAGCACACTTCGAACATCTTGCCTCTGCTTAGGACTTGATCCACCATACTCCGAAGTCACTCCTTCCGGAGTACCCTTCGAAGTGCCTCGCCTCCGAGGACTTCGTTTCGGAGTACCTTCACCCGGAGCCACGCTCCGCACTTACTGCCTTCTCCTAGCGCACCTCAACCCGAGGTCCGACCTCGACCCCTTCGCAGCCTTCGTGACGGAGCTCCCTCCTCCCTGGCATCAAGCCTCCCGCTTGACCCAGGTTCACTTGCTACGAACCGTCCGTCACCTCCGACGTCCCCTGCGCACCACAGACAAACAGAAAAGTGTATCTAGTACCCCGGAGACCTCTCCGGGTAAGCAACCTTCGGTACACACTCCGATGTACCGCCCAAAGTACTGAACCCTTCGGTACAGCCAATCATCGTGTACTGTCGGACCCCTCCGACAAGCATACTCCACTGCAACAGCTGCAGCAACCAGAGCCTACCGAACCCTTTGGTGAAACAGCCTCCGAACACCTTCGGAGAACCAACCTTCGAACCTCTTCGGAGGGACCCCTTCGAATCAGAGGGTAAAATCTGTCAATCACTCATCACAGACTCCGAAACCAACCCTTGGTTTCTCAATCTCCCCCTTGATGAGTGCATTGAAAACCAAATTCAAGTTCAAGAAAATTTGAAAAATTTCAGCACACAAGTGACCATAAAAACTCAGAAACGAGCCAAATCATGTCACTTGACAAAAGAATTTTCCTCCCCCTTTTTCAATAGAGTAAAAGCCCTTTTGGCAAAACTTCCCTTTGCAAGATAAAAACTCCCCCTGAGTTTAATTTACCCCCATGCTGCAGAGAACTCAAAAATTTCTCCCCCTTTGGCAATGCAAGCATCAAGGAGCATGTAAAATATGCATAGCTTTGAAATGGTAAGAATTGCAAAGACATATAAAGCAAAAATATGCCAATATTAATACCAATTTTCATGTGCTCAGCTCAATTTAACATTCTCTAAAAACATGATGACAGCATGTGATTTTATCATTTTGAAATAAGAGCATCACCACTCAATCAAGGTAACTAGACAAGTAAAAGCAGGGACTGCGCAAAGCTAGTCAATTTCTACTCTAGACAGACAAGACCAGTTCAAATGGAGCATTTAAAAGCAAACTTGAGGATCAATGAATGTTGTTGTTCTTTTCATAATGCCAGGAGTTATTTGTTTGTCTACCTTATACTTTCCAATCAAGCCAAGCCTAGGCATGAAAGCCATCAGAAGCTTAAGGCGGTGATTTTGGCATACACTACACTATCCCAGTTCAGACCAATGTGCAATGGTAAGCAGTCTAGAAGAGGGTAGTGCGACAAACAAACCCACCTGGATCTTTTTGCTTTGAAGCATGCAAATCATGGATTTTTGGAAATTTGATTAAGTGAACAAATTGTTTAGCACTTGAGGAATATCCATGAGTATTTAGAACAATTTTTGCAAGTTGCAATGTTTAGCATCCAAAGAAAATGTGTCTTGCTATCAAGCAGATAAAAGATAGCTAAAGCAGTCCTGCCTAAACATGCTAGATTCAAGACTAAGCAGTGAGCATGATTTGATTTTGGAAAGAAAAATCATGCACAAAATGTTTTAGATATATTAAATAGAGCTGAACTGACATGATTCATGAATTATAATCAAGCATATAAGTGCAAAAGATGTAAATGCAATTTCACACACGATAAGCATACGCAAGACAATTAAAATCTGCTCCCCCTCACAAAATGTCGTAAGGGTGACAAATACCAAGTTCCCCACGCAAGTAGGAAAATCGAGAAGCATCGAGGGGTTTTGTGAAAATATCGGCTAGCTGGTGTTGGGTATCAACATATTGAAGTTCAATATCACCCTTCTCATTATGGTCTCTGAGAAAATGATATCGCACATCAATGTGTTTGGTTCTGGAGTGCTGAACCAGGTTGTTTGCAATACAAATAGCACTAGTGTTATCACAGAAAAGTGGAACACTCTTATAATCTAACCCAAAATCCCGCAAAGTGGAAACCATCCACAAAATCTGAGAGCAACACCTAGCTGCAGCAACATATTCGGCTTCAACCGTTGATTGTGCAACACTAGACTGTTTGTGGGAAGACCAGCAAACCAGTGATGTACCCAGAAAATGACAAGTACCAGAGGTACTCTTCCTATCAATCCTACACCCAGCAAAATCCGCATCGGAATAACCTCGAAGACACAAAGAGGAAGATGCTGAATACCAAATGCCGAATTCGAGGGTATGTTTGAGATACCTGAGAATGCGCTTTACCGCTTGGCGGTGCGAAGCTCGTGGTGAAGCCTGAAAACGATCGCACAGACACACTGTGAAGTGTATGTCTGGCCTCGTAGCAGTCAAGTAGAGGAGGGAGCCGATCATGCTTCGGAACTCCTTCTGATCTACGGCTTCTCCATCTTTGTCAGGATCCAATGCTACAGATGTAGCCATTGGAGTGGCGAGTGGCTTCGCATCGGCCATGTCAAACTTCTTGAGCAGGTCCTTGGTGTACTTCGTCTGGTGGACGAAGGTACCTTGTTTGCTTTGCTTGATTTGCAAACCAAGGAAAAATGTGAGTTCGCCCATCATGGACATCTCGAACTCCCTGCTCATGGAATCTGCAAACTCGGCAACCAAAGCATGAGAAGAGCCACCAAATATGATATCATCCACATAAATCTGAACTAGGAGGAAATCTTTGCCATGCTTGAGAGTGAACATGGTTTTATCAACAGAGCCCATCAAATACCCCCGCTCAAGCAGAAAAGACTTAAGTCTGTCATACCATGCTCGAGGGGCCTGCTTGAGTCCATAAAGAGCCTTATGAAGTTTAAGGACTTTATGTGGGTATTTGGGGTTTTCAAAACCAGTGGGTTGTTTTACATAAACATCTTCGCCTATGAAACCATTAAGAAAAGCACTTTTGACATCCATTTGATAGAGTTTGAATCCCCGGGATGTCGCAAAGGCAAGAAAAATCCTAATGGCCTCAAGACGAGCAACAGGAGCAAAATTTTCAGTAAAATCAATCCTTTCTAATTGAGAATAACCCTAAGCTACAAGTCTAGCCTTGTTTCTAACTATAGTCCCATCCTCCCCTTCTTTGTTTTTGAAAATCCATTTTTTTCCAATGAAATGAACATTTGGTGGAGGATCAACTAACGACCAGACTTGGTTTCTCTCAAAATTTTCAAGTTCCTCATGCATGGCATTGATCCAACTAGAATCAGAAAGTGCATGACTAATATCTAAAGGATCGAAAGAGGCAACAAAAGCGGAATCAATGAAATGAGCATGAGAACGTGTTACCCTTTGATCAAGCTCACCAATGATCTGCTCGGGAGGATGCATCCTTTGAACATGGTGTGGAGCCTCACGGCGGGATGCAGTCTCCCCTCAACTTGTGCGTTGGAGTGGCCAAGATGACCGATGTCGAGGTAGTTGCTTCGGGACCTAGTGCCGAAGTGGTCGAAGTGGGGTCGGTTTCGGGGGTTGATGTCGAGGGTAGTAGGGGTTCATCCTCGAAATCTCCGGGATCTTCTTCTTCGAAGATGGTCTGTTCCATATCGTGTTCATTTGCCTGTTCAAGAGCAGAACTAACAGAGGGGGTTGATTCATCAAAAGTCACATCACATGACTCGATGACAGTGTTAGTCTCCAAATTATAAACATGATAAGAATGACCATGTGTAGTGTAACCCAAAAAGATCCCGTCAGAAGAACGCGACTCAAATTTATCCAAATTACCACGTTTTAGGATAAAGCAACGACAGCAAAAAACTCGAAGATGAGTAACCTTGGGCTGTCTCCCAAAACGTAGCTCATAAGATGTCAAGTTCAAAATTGAGCGCAAGAATATTCGGTTTGAGATGTAACATGCAGTGTTCATGGCCTCAGCCCAGAATTTTCTAGGAGTCCTATGCTCATCGAGCATCGTCCTAGCCATCTCAACCAAAGTGCGGTTCTTTCTCTCAACAACACCATTTTGTTGAGGAACCCGCGGAGCAGAGAATTGATGTTCTATGCCATGCTCCATGCAAAAGTCAACAAAGAGATTGTTCTTGAACTCAGTGCCATTATCACTTCGAATGAATTTTAATGCACCAGGGAGTTCAGTGAAAAGTCTCAAATCCAAGCTCCGAAAGTGTGAGAACACTTCATCCTTGCTGGCAAGAAAGAAGACCCAAGAGTAGCGAGAGAAATCGTCGACAATAACTAGCACATACCACTTGCCGCCTAAAGAACTAACCCGAGAAGGACCTACAGTGTCCATGTGGAGAAGTTCTCCGGGTTGTTCAGTCATCACAGTGGTGACTGGCGAGTGCGAAGCAGCAATCACTTTTCCATGTCGGCAAGGAGCGCAAACTAAATTCTTCTCAAACTTGAGCTTGGGCAATCCTCGGATCAGACCTAGGGCACTCAGACGAGCGAGCAACTCAAAGCTATATGCCCTAGTCTCCTATGCCACTTCCAAAGATCAGAAGTAGAATGTGCAACAAGACAATGAGAAGAACCAGATGACTCAGAAAAATCAGCTCCAAAAACTCTCCCAACTCTAAAGATCTTACAAACCACAACGCCATCAGAATTGAGTACTTGCGAAGTATCGCGATGTAATCGCACTTCGAAGCCCTCATCAAGCAATTGAGATATAGAAAGCAAATTGTATCCCAAATTCTCAACCAAAGCAACATCTTTGAGAGTGAAATTCGAGTTAATTCTTACCACACCTTTACCTTTCACTCTACTCCTTCGATTGTTGCCGAAAGTGATATGTTCCCTTTGCTTGGTTGTGGTGAGGCTAGAGAACCATGCTGCATCTCCGGTCATGTGGCGTGAACAACCGAAGTCCATGATCCACGTGCCCTCCAAGCCTCGGTCTGTCGCCTACACATGATAAGAAAATCTCGATCGCTCAGTGCTGGGGTGAGTGAAAATATGACGAGGCATCCAGCACTGAGTGATACGAGTAGTAGGCACAGTAAAAATAGACTGTCTATGCACATGATAGTCAGAATGATGCAAAGTGCGAGGTCTACCTACATGCTGTGATCTAACAACATGACGAGGTCTCCTACTCTGACGAGGTACAAAGTTACTCTTCCGGGGTCTACCACCATATGGAACATGGTGTACACCTCGAGGAGCAAAACCTCTCCGAGAAGCATGAGGAGCCTCGAAAATAGGACGACAGCAAAACTCAGACTCATGCATACCTAAAGATGGGTAATGCATGTCCTGGAAACTCATCGCCTGAGAGCGTCGCTCATCCTTGATGCGAGGAAAACAGAACCCAACCAAATGACCCACCCGCTGACAGTAGGAACAATAAAAAACTCTCCTAGGGGCACTCTCATGGGTCATAGGAGCAACTCTCACAGGCTCCTTGGGCTTCTGCTGAGTGGTTTTGTGGGAGGAATTCTTTTTGTGGGAGGAGTAGTTTTCTTTGGAGTTCGGGTAGGCTTTTTGGCTGATGGAGTGTCTAACAGAGCTCTCTCTTTCTCTAGGGTAGTGGGTAAGGTAAAAACAGTTTTGTTCTCACTATCTGAAAGAATTCTCTCAAAACCCAAACCTAGAGCTAACCCTGCTCTGTCAGCACACATCTTGGTTTTGGCCAAGAGCAAGTCCATCCTACCCTTTCCCTCAGTGCATTTGTTAACCACAGAAAGAAGGTATTCATTTTCAGTTATGAGGTTTTCAGCTCGCTCTCTAACAGTGCCTAGCTGGTCCTTAAGGGTCATGCAAGTGTCACACACAGGCTGCACATCCTTAGAACTACCAGCCCTCTCCAATCTAGCCTCTAAATCATGAACATGCTTATCACGCAAATCAATGCTCTCACGTAATAAAGGGCAGTTCATACATTCAGTTATATCATGACTAGAATCCACCATCAAAAGCTGCTTCTATGCAGTCTCAAGCTCAGATAGAGTTTGAGCATGTACAGAACGCAACTGAGCAAGCTCACCCATGACAACAGTACAAGATTCACATTCAGCATCATTAACTCTAGACTTAAGCATGGCATAATCAGTAGAGACAGATTCTAGCATAAGTCTAAGGTCTTTTCTTTCACTTGCGGCTTGCACAAGTAATCTATCCTGACCAAGAACTACTTCATTCAGTTCATCTAGTTTAATTGAAAGCTGGTCATAGGATAGTGGTACCTCAGATGAGTCAAGCTCATCGCCGCTGTGATCGATGTCGGCCATGAAGCAAAGGCCGGTGAAATCTCGTCCCATCTTGTCCTTCTTCTCCTCCTTCCTTGGGGACTCCTCCTCCTCAGAGCTCGACTCCTCAGTTGAGGAAGTGTTGATGTCGCTGAGAGCAACAACAAATGCTCTAGAAGCGGCTTTGACTACTCTCTTAGCCACCTTGCCGCGCTTGCCCTTCACAAAAGGCTTCCTCTCCTTTTTTTGGTATTTAGGGCGCTCACTCTCATCTCTCTTCTTAAGTTTAGGGCAATTGGCCTTGATGTGAGAAGTGTCGCCACACTCAAAACAACCACTAAAACCACTTCTCCTCTGATCCCGTCTCTCATGATGAAAACGGGTGAACCTTCTGGCAATGAGAGCAAGCTCATCATCATCCAGAGCATAGAGAAGCTTGATAGCCCTATCATGATCATTGTAAGCAAGCATCCCGTTGGACCGCAAGTTACTCACTATTGCATCGAAGCGAGAAAACATGGCATCTATAGATTCACCAGGTGCCTGCACAAACAACTGATACTGTTGATTGTATGTGCTTTGGCGCCTGGCCTTAATCTGAGTAGAGCCCTCATGAAAAATAGTGAGAGTGGTCCAAATTTCCCTAGCTGTCCTAAGGTGCTGGACCCTATCAAACTCACTCCGGCTCAAACCAATGAACAGTATGTTTCTAGCTTTGGAGTTGGCATTATACTGATTTTTTCTGTTTGAGAGGTGCGAGTCTCAGGGATGGAGTATTGTGAGTCCACAATCTCCCAAATTGCATTTCCTTGGCTTAGCAAGTAAGCCTCCATGCGCACCTTCCAGTATGCAAAATCAGTCCCATCGAAAAGAGGAATTTTACTAACTCTGTCCATGTCGCCAAGAGATCACAAAACCGGTTAAGGTCAACTGGTGATCTTAACCTGCTCTGATACCAATTGTTGGACCGGAAACGGCGACCAGAGGGGGGCTGAATGGGAGCTTTTAAAATTTTAGGCTAAAAGTAGCCTTCTATTTTAATTCTGTCTTCTGCGGAACAGGCTTCGAACACACCCTTCGAAGTTTAAGTTCCGAGGTATTTGACAGCTCTGAACACAGGCTTCGCAAGGAGTAAAAGTTCGAAGCCAAGAGGACTTCGCTCCACCCACAACCCCAAAAAATCAGCTCTGCTAAGTTAGTGCAGGCTCCGCACACAGGGTGCTTCGAGCTGGCTTCGCACTTCACCCTTCGCAAGAGCGGACTACCCTCTAAGGACTTAGACCAAATACTTAGCGACAGCAACTGGTGCTGGGCTTCGAACTTCGAAGATCAAAACGCACACAAAACAGACTTTTCTAAGGGTTTCGACACGGGAAGAGAAACGGGCTTCGATCAGGGCTTCGCTAGTAATCAGCGAGGTCTAGCCTCCAGTTTACACAGAGCGAACACACACTAAAAGACACACTTCGCTCAAAACACACTTCGCCCTAACAGACTTTGGTGCACTACCTCAAGTCAATCGAAGTGACACACAACAGATCGAAGCATGCAGCGAGGTATGCAAACAAGCTCAAGCAGAAACTGAACACAAAATCAAGACTTCGAAGCTTGAACAGGGAACACAAAAATTGAACTCACAGGATGAATACAGAGAGTGTGGTGGCTAGCACAGGAGTTCTACAATGAATGCTCAAAGTGTTAAATGTGACCTACCCAGCCTCCACTATTTATAGCCACTATTCACCCATGTGAAATGACTACTTTACCCCTAGGGTTTACATTGGTTTTGTCTCATCAGAACAGAGGGGTACAAAAGGAAGTCTACTTTATTTGGAGGCTTCTCTGTCAGCTTTGTAGAGGGGACATCGTCATCTTTTTGCAGAGTAGACTCTGTCAGCCTTTACAGTCTTGGATTCTTCTGAAGCCCCCCTTCGCACGCGAGGGGTGCGGTAGCTTCGGCGAGAAGCCTTGAGCCTGACGGCCTTCGCTTCACCGAAGTCAGCCTTCGATATAGTGACGGTTTTGAGCCGAAGCCATCAAAGCCCTTGGGCCTTCGCACCAACACTTTCGGAGTGGACCACCACGGCTTCGCAGCTTCTCCTAGCTCGAAATTCGTCAGTCCGTGTACCGAAGCCATGCATGGCCGAAGTACCTCAAGTCATCCTCACTCCGGAGCCAGCCTTCCTCCGAAGCCTGCTTCACTCCGAAGCCCCACCTTCGGAGTACCACCCTTCGAAGTCCCTCCTTCGTCCAAGTCCTCCGCATGAAGCATTCCGTGAGCACTTCGTCGCAGTGTCTCTCCCCGAGCACACTCCTCGACAAGCCTCACCTGGACCATGCCTTCGATGCACCTCGACTTCTGAGACCTTCGTCGGGTAAACCTTCGAGTGTCTCCCTCCGGAGCACACTTCGAACATCTTGCCTCTGCTGAGGACTTGATCTACCATACTCCGAAGTCACTCCTTCCGGAGTACCCTTCGAAGTGCCTCGCCTCCGAGGACTTCGTCTCAGAGTACCTTCACCCGGAGCTACACTCCGCACTTACTGCCTTCTCCTGGCGCACCTCGACCCGAGGTCCGACCTCGACCCCTTCGCAGCCTTCGTGACGGAGCTCCCTGCTCCCCTGGCATCAAGCCTCCCGCTTGACACAGGTTCACTTGCTACGAACCGTCCGTCGCCTCCGACGTCCCCTGCGCACCACAGACAAATAGACAAGTGTATCCAGTACCCCGGAGACCTCTCTGGGTAAGCAACCTTCGGTACACACTCCGGTGTACCGCCCAGAGTACCGAACCCTTCGGTACAACCAATCATCGTGTACTGTCGGACCCCTCCGACAGGCACACTCCACTACAACAGCTGCAGCAACCAGAGCCTACCAAACCCTTCGGTGAAACAGCCTCCGAACACCTTCGGAGAACCAACCTCCGAACCCCTTCAGAGGGACCCCTTTGAATCAGAGGATAAAATCTGTCAATCACTCATGACAGACTCCGAAACCAACCCTTGGTTTCTCAAATGATGTCAAGACTTCACTGAAAAATAGTTTTTCGATGAAAGATCTTGGAGAGGCAGCATACATTTTGGGCATAAATATCTACAAAGATAGATCAAAATGGTTAATTGGATTAAGCCAAAGTATGTACATTGACAAGGTTTTGAAACAGTTCATAATGCAAAATTCTAAGAAGGGTTTTCTACCAATGTCACATGATATTTCTTTTAGTAAGACTCAGTGTGTTGTGACACCTAATGAGCTAGAGAAGATGAATGTGATCCCGTATGCCTCCGCAATTGGATTCATCATGTATGCCATGTTGTGTACATGCCCAAATGTGTCATATGCTCTAAGTGTTACGAGCAGGTACCAATCGAACCCGAGTGAAAGTCACTGGGATATAGTAAAGAGTATCCTCAAGTACTTGAGAAGGACTGAGGATATTTCCTAGTATACGGTGGTGGAGAGGAGCTTATTGTAAGTGGTTACACGGATGCTAGCTTTCAGACCAATAAAGATGATTCTCAATTGCAATCTGGCTTTGTGTTTTGTCTCAATAGAGGTGTAGTGAGTTGGAAGAGTTCCAAGTAAGAGATGGTGGTCGATTCTACACCAGAAGCTGAGTATATCGTCGCTTTAGAAGCTGCGAAGGAGGCCATTTGGATTAGAAAGTTTTTTCTGGGCTACGTGTTGTTCCTAGTGCGTCTAGTCCAGTGGACCTCTATTATGATAATAGTGGTGCCATTGCACAAGCCAAGGAGCCTAGATCACACCAGAAGTCCAAACATATACTTCGGTGATATCACCTGATCCGCGAGATCATTGAGAGAGGTGATGTGAAGATTTGCAAGGTGCACACGGATTTAAACATGGCGAATTCGTTGACAAAGTCTCTTCCACAACCCAAGCATGAGGCGCATATGAGCTCCATGGGTATTAGATACTTGCATGAGTGAGTCATGTGTTTGTGGAAGATGCTAGTAGAGTCTATGCTAATGTATGAGGATAATTGTTATCTTGTTCCTTGAATAAATATCATTTGCATTTAATTAATGAGTATGACTTGTTATGTGAAACTATTTTCTTTATGACGATGTTGTTCAAAAGGGGTGCCTAATCTTGTCATCATGTGGGACAGTGATGATACATGGATTAGCACATCCGAATGATTGATGATTATGTTTAATAGATCATAAACATAGAGATGCCAAATTAGTGACGTGGACATATGTTGGTGAACATGGTGTTGGACAGGCCCACTTGAGATACTGCTAGGATTGTTATTGTAATGTGCCAACAGTTGTCATCTCAAATGGTGTACCTGTAGAGTCCTTGGACGTGAGATCGTCATTTGATTCTAGAATGCGTAGTGACACACTTAGATGCTTCCTAACGCTATTCCGTAACAGGGTAGAAATAAGGGTTGTGTTCAGGTGTGTTGTGAAACATGTCTTGCGATGTGAGCGGTCAAGATGGAATTTACCCCTCCTAATAACGGGAGAGACATCTCTAGGCCCTATTGACACTCGAATTTGGCATTAATGGTTGGAATTGTTGAAATATCAATTTTAGTAATTTGCGCCGAAAATATGCCATCTCCGGCACAGGCCGAAGCCCTAAAGTACTGAAGGCCCATCCTGCGTTTGGCTTCGGCAGCACCTTCGGAGGCCTGCTTCGCAGGCATGCTTCGGCCTAGTGGGCCCTTAGCGGCTTGTAGGCTTCGACCCGGCATGCTGGCTTCGGCGAGGCCCGTGGAGGCCCACTCCGGCTGGCCGAGGTCTATTCATATTAGTATAATTCGACTGTTTTTGATCTCTTATCCAAAGCTTAACCACCTGGCTGAATCCTACTCAGATTAGGTGAGATCTCTTATCCAAATCTTAACCACCTGGCCGAATCCTACTCAAATTAGGTGAGACCAGCCCCTATAAATATAGGGGTGAGGTCGATTCAAGAGGCCCCCCGCTTTCATATCAACACAAAGCCCTCGCTTTGAATCATTCTTTTATCTTCCAATCTACTTTCCTTGCCCTAGGATTAGCCAAGTAACGTCCATCTTCGTGGGTTTGCGTTGAAAGCCCTCCGTCTACCACATCAAAATCACGGTAACCCTTGTTGATTCGCTCATGAATCTCCTGTTTATTCCACGAAATGGATTTTTATCATTTTATCGGTTTTCTTCTACTACCATTGGGAGTTCGGCCTCTAGGCCATATTGCACTTGATCTTTTACTGTTTTGCAGGGAAACAACCTGTTGGACCGGAAACGGCGACCAGAGGGGGGGTGAATGGGAGCTTTTAAAATTTCGGGCTAAAAACTTAGCCTTCGGATTGGTTCTGTCTTCTGCGGAACAGGCTTCGAACACTACCTTCGAAGGTCTGGTTCGGAGGTACTTCGACACCTTCGAACACAGGCTTCGGAGGAGCAAAAGTTCGAAGCCAAGAAGACTTCGCTCCACTAACAACCCTCGAAAATCTACTCTGCTAAGTCAGTGCAGGCTCCGCACACGAGGTGCTTCGAGCAGGCTTCGCACTTCACCCTTCGCAAGAGTGGACAGCCCTCTGAGGACTTCGACCAAGTACTTGGCGACAGCAACGGGTGCTGGGCTTCGTACCCGAAGGTCTACACGCACACGCAAATGGACTACGCTAAGGGCTTCGACACAAGAAGCACAACGGGAAAAGAACAGGGCTTCGCTAGTAAGCAGCGAGGTCTTGCCTCGTGTTACACAGAGCGACAGCACACTGACAAAACACACCTCGCACGAAAAACAACCTTCGCCTCAACAGGCTTCGGTGCACTAAACTAGCGAAGTATGTAGATCGAGCTCAAGCAAAAAGCACAAGACAAACAGGGCTTCGCCGCTTGAACAAGGAACACTGAAAATGAACTCAGGATGTATTCAATCGAAGTGTGGCTACAGGAGCTCAACAGTAAATGCTCAAAGTGTTAAATGTTACCTACCGAGCCCCCATATTTATAGCCCACGGCTTCATCCTAAGGAAGTGACTACTTTACCCCTAGGGTTTACAACAGATTTGTCTCTACAGAACTAAGGGGTACAAAAGGTAGTCCACCTTTATTTTGGAGGCTTCTCTGTCAGCTGCAGAGGGGACAGTGTCAGCCTTTTTCAGAACAGACAGTGTCAGCCTTTACAGAGCTGACTTCTGGAACCTCCCTTCGCACGCGAGGGGTGCGGAAGCTTCGGCGAGAAGCCTGCAGCCTGTTGGCCTTCGCTCCGCCGAAGAAGACCTCCGATACAGTGACGGTTTTGAGCCGAAGCCGTCAAAGCCCTTGGGCCTTCGCACCACCACCTCCGGAGTGGATCACCACGGCTTCGCAGCTACTCCGAGCTCGAACACCGTCCGTCCGTGTACCGAAGCCATGCATGGCCGAAGCACCTCAAGTCATCCTCACTCCGGAGCTAGCCTCGCTCCGAAGTCCTTCACACTCCGAAGCCCCACCTTCGGAGTACCACCCTTCGAAGTCCCTCCTTCGTCCAAGGCCTCCGCATGAAGCATTCCATGAGCACTCCGTCGCAGTGCCTCTTCCCGAGCACACTCCTCGACGAGCCTCACCCGGACCATGCCTTCGATGCGCCTCGACTTCTGAGACCTTCGTCAGGTACCCTTCGAGTGTCTCCCTCCGGAGCACACATCGAACACCTTGCCTCCGCAGAGGACTTGTTCCACCACCTCCGAAGTTACTCCATTCGGAGTACCTTCGAAGTGCCTCACCTCCGAGGACTTTGTCTCGGAGTACCTTCAGCCGGAGCCACGCTCCGCACTCTCTGCCTTCACCTGGCACGCCTCGACCCGAGGACCGACCCGGACCACCTTCGCAGCCACCGTGACGGAGCTCCCCGCTCCCTTGGCATCAAACCACCCGCTTGACCCAAGTTCACCTGGCTCGAACCCTGTCCGTCGCCTCCGAAGTCCCTGCGCACCACAGACAAGCAGACAAGTGTATCCAGTACTCCGGAGACCTCTCCGGGTTAGCCACCTCCGGCACACACTCCGGTGAACCGCCCAAAGTACCGAAGCCATCGGTACGAACCCTGTCATCGCGTACTGTCGGACCCCTCCGACGAGCACACTCCGCTGCACAGCTGCAGCAAGCAAACACCGAACACACTCCGGTGACACACCTCCGAACACCCTTCGGAGGTACCACCTCCGAAGCCCCTCCGGAGGTACCCTTCGAACAGAGGGTAAAAGCCAGTCAATCACTCATCACAAAACACCGAAACCAACCCTTGGTTTCTCAATCTCCCCCTTGATGAGTGCATTGACAACCAAATCCAAGTTCAAGAAAATGTAAAAATTTTCAGCACACAAGTGACCATAAAAACTCAGAAAAGAGTCAAAGCATGTCACTTGATAAAAGAAATTCTCTCCCTTTGTAAAAGAGTAAAGGCCCCTTCGGCAAAACACCCCTTAGATAAAAACTCCCCCTGAGTTAAGCAAATTTTTCTCCCCCTTTATGTCAAAAATCTCTCCCTCTTTAGAAATAATGCCTTCTTGCAGCAGAGAACATAGCAAAATCTCTCCCCCTTTGGCAATGCAAGCATCAAGGAGCATTCAAAAGATGCCAAGCTGCGAAATGAATAGAATTGCAAAGACATATAATGCAAAAATATGCCAACAGTAACATAAATGATCATGTGCTCAGCTCAATTTAACAATCTGTGAAACAAGACGATGGCATGTGATTTTGTCATTTTGAAGTAAAGGCATCACCACTTAATCAAAGCAGCTAGACATGTGAAGGCAAGGACTGCGCAAAGCTAACAAGTTCTACCCTAGACAGACAAGTCTTGTTCAAAAGGAGCTGTGAAAGCAAACTTGATGATTAATTAATTTTGTTGTTCTTTTCTTAATGCCAGGGGTTATTTGTTTGTCCACCTTATACTTTCCAATCAGGCCAAGCCTAGGCAAGAAAGCCATCTGAAGCTTAAGGCGGTGATTTTGGCATACACTACACTATCCCAGTTCAGACCAAAGTGCAATGGTAAGCAGTCTAGAATAGAGTAGTGCGACAAACAAACCCTCCTGGATCTTTTCATTGAAACCAGGCAAATCATGGATTTTTGATTTTGATGAGTTAATTATGTTGATGAGTATCCATGAATAAAGAACACATTTTTCAAGTTGCATATTTTAACATCCAAGGAACAGTGTCTTGCTGTCAAGTAGATAAAAGATAGCTAAAAGCAGTCCAGTCTAAACAAGCTAGATGCAAGATTGTGCGGTGAGCAAGTTTTGAGTTTAAAAAATAAAACATCATGCATAATCAATGTTCCAGACATATTTCATAGAGCTGAGCTGTCATGATTTCTTTGAGTTAAAAGCAGGCATATAATAGCAAAAGATGTAAGTGCAATTCCACACATAATGAGCATATGCAAGACAATTAAAATCAGCTCCCCCTCACAAAATGCCGTAAGGGTGACAAATGCCAAGTTCCCCACGCAAGTAAGCAAATCTAGAAGCATCGAGGGGTTTTGTAAAAATGTCGGCAAGCTGGTGTTGGGTATCAACATATTGAAGTTCAATATCACCTTTCTCATTGTGATCTCTGAGAAAATGATACCGTACATCAATGTGTTTGGTTCTGGAGTGCTGAACCGGGTTGTTTGCAATACAAATAGCACTAGTGTTATCACAGAAAAGTGGAACACTCTTATAATCTAACCCAAAATCCCGCAAAGTGGAAACCATCCACAAAATCTGAGAGCAACAGCTAGCTGCAGCAACATATTCGGCTTCCGCCGTCGATTGTGCAACACTAGACTGTTTGCGGGAAGACCAGCAAACCAGAGACGTACCCAGAAAATGACAAGTACCAGAGGTACTCTTCCTATCAATTCTACACCCAGCAAAATCCGCATCTGAATAACCTCTAAGACATAAAGATGAAGACGATGAATACCATATGCCAAATTCAAGGGTGTGTTTGAGATACCTTAAGATGCGCTTAACCGCTTGGCGGTGCGAAGCTCGTGGTGAAGCCTGAAAACGAGCGCACAGACACACTGCGAAGTGTATGTCCGGCCTCGTGGCAGTCAAGTAGAGGAGGGAGCCGATCATGCTCCGGAACTCCTTCTGATCTACGGCTTCTCCATCTTCGTCAGGATCCAACGCTACAGATGTAGCCATTGGAGTGGCGAGGGGCTTCGCATCGGACATGTCAAACTTTTTGAGCAGGTCCTTGGTGTACTTTGTCTGGTGGACAAAAGTACCTTGTTTGCTTTGCTTGATTTGCAAACCAAGGAAAAAGGTGAGTTCACCCATCATCGACATTTCAAACTCCCTGCTCATGGTATCTGCAAACTCGGCAACCAAAGCATGAGAAGAGCCACCAAAGATGATATCATCCACATAAATCTGCACTAGAAGGAAATCTTTGCCATGCTTGAGAGTAAACAAAGTTTTATCAACAGAGCCCATCAAATACCCTCGCTCAAGCAGAAAAGACTTAAGTCTATCATACCACGCCCGAGGGGCCTGCTTGAGTCCATAAAGAGCCTTATGAAGTTTAAGGACTTTATGTGGGTACTTGGGGTTTTCAAAACCAGGGGGTTGTTTTACATAAACATCTTCACCTATGAAGCCATTAAGAAAAGCACTTTTGACATCCATTTGATAGAGTTTGAATCCCCGGGATGTCGCAAAGGCAAGCAAAATCCTAATGGCCTCAAGGCGAGCAACAGGTGCAAAAGTTTCAGTAAAATCAATCCCTTCTAGTTGAGAAAAGCCCTGAGCTACAAGTCTAGCCTTGTTTCTAACAATTGTCCCATCCTCCCCTTGTTTGTTTTTGAAAATCCATTTTGTTCCAATGAAATGAACATTTGGTGGAGGATCAACTAAAGTCCAGACTTGGTTTCTTTCAAAATTTTCAAGTTCCTCATGCATGGCATTGATCCAACTAGAATCAGAAAGTGCATGACTAACATCTAAGGGCTCGAAAGAAGCAACAAAAGCAGCATTAGTGAAATGGGCATGAGAGCGTGTTACCCTTTGATCAAGCTCACCAATGATCTGCTCGGGAGGGTGCATCCTTTGAACATGATGTGGAGCCTCGCGGCGGGATGCAGTCTCCCCCTCAACTTGTGCGTTGGAGTGGTCCAAGATGACCGACGTTGAGGTAGTCGCTTCGGGACCTCGTGCCGAAGTAGTTGAAGCGGGGTCAGCTTCGGGGGTTGATGTCGAGGGCAGTAGGGGATCATCCTCGAATTCTCCGGGATCTTCGTCTTCGAATAAGGTCTGTTCCATGTCGTGTTCATTTGCCTGTTCAAAAGCAGAACTAACAGAGGGGGTTGATTCATCAAAAGTCACATCACATGACTCGATGACAGTGTTAGTTTCCAAGTTATAAACACGATAAGAATGACCATGAGTAGTATAACCCAAAAAGATCCCGTCAGAAGATCGCGACTCAAATTTATCCAAGTTACCACGTTTTAGGATAAAGCAGCGACAGCCAAAAACTCGAAGATGAGTAACCTTGGGCTGTCTCCCAAAACGCAGCTCATAAGATGTCAAGTTTAAAATTGAGCGCAAGAAAATTCGGTTTGAGATGTAACATGCAGTGTTCATGGCCTCAGCCCAGAATTTTCTAGGAGTCCTATGCTCATCAAGCATCGTCCTAGCCATCTCAACCAAAGTGCGGTTTTTCCTCTCAACAACACCATTCTGTTGAGGAACCCGCGGAGCAGAGAATTGATGTTCTATGCCATGCTCCATGCAAAAGTCAACAAAGAGACTATTTTTGAACTCGGTGCCATTATCGCTTCGAATGAATTTTAATGCACCTGGGAGTTCAGTGAACAGTCTCAAAGCCAAGC
The DNA here is from genome assembly GCA_019279435.1 of Zizania palustris. Taxonomy (NCBI): domain Eukaryota; kingdom Viridiplantae; phylum Streptophyta; class Magnoliopsida; order Poales; family Poaceae; genus Zizania; species Zizania palustris. The sequence continues at coordinate 18,420,268 of JAAALK010000283.1, forward strand.
TCCGAAAGTGTGAAAACACTTCGTCCTTGCTGGCAAGAAAGAAGACCCAAGAGTAGCGAGAGAAATCGTCGACAATAACAAGTACATACCACTTGCCACCTAAAGAACTAACCCGAGAAGGACCTACAGTGTCCATATGGAGAAGTTCTCCGGGCTGTTCAGTCATCACTGTGGTGACTGGCGAATGCGAAGCGGCAATCATTTTTCCATGTCGACAAGGAGCGCAAACTAAATTCTTCTCAAACTTGAGCTTGGGCAATCCTCGGATCAAACCTAGGGCGCTCAGACGAGCGAGCAATTCAAAGCTCATATGCCCTAGTCTCCTATGCCACTTCCAAAGCTCAGAAGTCGAATGTGCAACAAGGCAATGAGAAGAACCAGACGACTCTGAAAAATCAGCTCCAAAAACTCTCCCAACTCTAAAGATCTTACACACCACAACGCCATCAGAATTGAGCACTTGCGAAGTATCGCGATGAAATCGCACTTCGAAGCCCTCATCAAGCAACTGAGATACAGACAACAAATTGTATCCCAGGTTTTCAACCAAAGCAACATCTTTGAGAGTGAAGTTCGTGTTAATCCTTACCACACCTTTACCTTTCACTCTACTCCTTCGATTGTTTCCGAAGGTGATATGTTCCCTTTGCTTGGTTGTGGTGAGGCTGGAGAACCAATTTGCATCTCCGGTCATGTGGCGCGAACAACCGGAGTCCATTATCCACGTGCCCTCCAAGCCTCGACCTGTCGCCTACACATGATGAGAACGCCTCGATCGCTCAGTGCTGGGGTGAGTAAAATAATGACGAGGCATCCAGCACTGAGTGACACGAGTAGTAGGCACAGTAAAAGCAGACGGTCTACGCACATAATAATCAGAATGATGCAAAGTGCGAGGTCTACCTACATGCAAAGAACGCAAAGCATGTCGAGGTCTCCTACTCTGACGAGGTACAAAGCTACTCGCCCGAGGTCTACCACCATATGGAACATGGTGAATACCTCGAGAAGCAAAACCTCTCCGAGAAGCACGAGGAGCCTCGAAAACAGGACGAGAGTAATACTCAGACTCAGGCATACCTAAGGATGGGTAATGCATGTCCTGATAGCTCATCGCCTGTGCACGTCGCTCATCCTTGATGCGACGGAAACAGAAACCAATCAAATGACCCGCCCTCTGACAATAAGAACAGTGAAACACTCTCCTGGGGGCACTCTCATGGGTCACAGGAGCAACTCTCACAGGCTCCTTGGGTTTCTTCACAGTGGTTTTCTTGGGAGGATTTTTCTTGGTAGGAGGAGTGGTTTTCTTTGGTGGATGGGTAGGCTTTTTGGCTGGTGGGGTGTCCAACAGAGCTCTCTCTTTCTCTAGGGTGGTGGGAGAGGTGAAAACAGTTTTGGAATTACTGTCTGAAGCTATCCTCTCAAAACCCAAACCTAGAGCTACCCCGGCTCTGTCAGCACACAACTTGGTCTTGGCCAAGAGCAAATCCATCCTACCCTTCCCCTCAGTGCATTTGTTCACCACAGAAAGAAGGTATTCATTTTCGGACATGAGGTTTTCAGCTCGCTCTCTAACAGTGCCTAGCTGGTCCTTAAGGGTAATGCAAGTGTCACAAACAGGTTGCACATCCTTAGAACTACCGGCCCTCTCCAACCTAGCCTCTAGATCATGAACATGCTTATCACGTAAATTAATGCTATCGCGCAATAAAGAGCAGTTCATACAATCAATAATTTCATGAGGTCTAGAATCCACCTCCAAAAGCTGCTTCTGTGCAGTCTCAAGCTCAGAAAGAGTTTGAGCATGTACAGAACGCAACTGAGCAAGCTCACTCATGACAACAGAGCATGATTCACATTCAGCATCATCAAACTTAGACTTAAGCATGGCATATTCAGTAGAAACATTTTCTAGCCTAAGTCTAAGGTCTTTTCTTTCTCTAGCGGCTTGCACAAGTAATCTATCCTGACCAAGTACTACTTCATTCAGCTCATCTAATTTAATTAGAAGCTGGTCAGATGATAGGTTTACCTCTGATGAGTCAAGCTCATCGCCGCTGTGATCGCTGTCGGCCATGAAGCAAAGGCCGGTGAAGTCACGTCCCTTCTTGTCCTTCTTGTCCTCCTTCCTTGGGGACTCCTCCTCCTCAGAGCTCGACTCCTCAGTTGAGGATGTGTCGATGTCGCTGAGAGCAGCAACAAAAGCTCTGGAAGCGGCCTTGGCTACTTTCTTAGCCATCTTGCCGCGCTTGCCCTTCACAAAGGGCTTCCTCTCCTTTTTGTGGAATTTGGGGCGGTCACTCTCATCTCTCTTTTTGACCTTGGGGCAATTGGCCTTAATGTGAGAGGTGTCGCCACATTCATAACAGCCACTAAAACCACTTCTCCTCTGATCTCGTCTCTCATGATGAAAGCGGGTGAACCTCCGGGCAATGAGAGCAAGCTCATCATCAGCTAGAGTGTCCACCTGCTCCTTTGTGACGGAGACCAGGGAGGACAAAGCAAAACCATCTGCAAGAACACAAGTGCCTGATGTGCTTGGTTCTGCAGTGGTGCCACGGCTAGTGCTAGAAACCAATGCCAATGGCTGTGGCAAAGAGCTTCTGTGCACTGCAAGAGATGCCTTAGCAATCTCTGTGGACTTCAGCTTGCTAAAGAGTTCATCACAGGTCAACGTGTCATAGCCTGTGGACTCCTCAATGCTGGATATCTTCACCTCCCATATGCTACGGTCAAGAGCATAGAGAAGCTTGATAGCCCTGTCGTGATCACTGTAAGCAAGCGTCCCGTTGGATCGCAAGTTACTCACTATAGCATCAAAGCGCGAAAACATGGCATCTATAGATTCACCAGGTGCCTGCACAAACAGCTGATACTGTTGGTTGTAGGTGCTTTGGCGCCTGGCCTTAATCTGAGTAGAGCCCTCATGATAAATAGTGAGCGTTGTCCAAATCTCCCTAGCAGTCCTAAGGTGCTGCACCCTATCAAACTCACTCCGACTCAAACCAATGAACAGTATGTTCCTTGCCTTCGAGTTGGCAATATATTGATCTTTTTCGGTTTGAGTGGTGCGGGTATCAGGGATGGAGTATTGTGAGTCCACAATCTCCCAAATTGCATTTCCTTGGCTTAACAAGTAAGCCTCCATGCGCACCTTCCAGTATGCAAAATCTGTCCCATCGAACAGAGGAATTTTACTGCCTCTATCCATGTCGCCAACAGATCACAAAACCGGTTAAGGTCAACTGGTGATCTTAACCTGCTCTGATACCAATTGTTGGACCGGAAACGGCGACCAGAGGGGGGGTGAATGGGAGCTTTTAAAATTTCGGGCTAAAAACTTAGCCTTCGGATTGGTTCTGTCTTCTGCGGAACAGGCTTCGAACACTACCTTCGAAGGTCTGGTTCGGAGGTACTTCGACACCTTCGAACACAGGCTTCGGAGGAGCAAAAGTTCGAAGCCAAGAAGACTTCGCTCCACTAACAACCCTCGAAAATCTACTCTGCTAAGTCAGTGCAGGCTCCGCACACGAGGTGCTTCGAGCAGGCTTCGCACTTCACCCTTCGCAAGAGTGGACAGCCCTCTGAGGACTTCGACCAAGTACTTGGCGACAGCAACGGGTGCTGGGCTTCGTACCCGAAGGTCTACACGCACACGCAAATGGACTACGCTAAGGGCTTCGACACAAGAAGCACAACGGGAAAAGAACAGGGCTTCGCTAGTAAGCAGCGAGGTCTTGCCTCGTGTTACACAGAGCGACAGCACACTGACAAAACACACCTCGCACGAAAAACAACCTTCGCCTCAACAGGCTTCGGTGCACTAAACTAGCGAAGTATGTAGATCGAGCTCAAGCAAAAAGCACAAGACAAACAGGGCTTCGCCGCTTGAACAAGGAACACTGAAAATGAACTCAGGATGTATTCAATCGAAGTGTGGCTACAGGAGCTCAACAGTAAATGCTCAAAGTGTTAAATGTTACCTACCGAGCCCCCATATTTATAGCCCACGGCTTCATCCTAAGGAAGTGACTACTTTACCCCTAGGGTTTACAACAGATTTGTCTCTACAGAACTAAGGGGTACAAAAGGTAGTCCACCTTTATTTTGGAGGCTTCTCTGTCAGCTGCAGAGGGGACAGTGTCAGCCTTTTTCAGAACAGACAGTGTCAGCCTTTACAGAGTTGACTTCTGGAACCTCCCTTCGCACGCGAGGGGTGCGGAAGCTTCGGCGAGAAGCCTGCAGCCTGTTGGCCTTCGCTCCGCCGAAGAAGACCTCCGATACAGTGACGGTTTTGAGCCGAAGCCGTCAAAGCCCTTGGGCCTTCGCACCACCACCTCCGGAGTGGATCACCACGGCTTCGCAGCTACTCCGAGCTCGAACACCGTCCGTCCGTGTACCGAAGCCATGCATGGCCGAAGCACCTCAAGTCATCCTCACTCCGGAGCTAGCCTCGCTCCGAAGTCCTTCACACTCCGAAGCCCCACCTTCGGAGTACCACCCTTCGAAGTCCCTCCTTCGTCCAAGGCCTCCGCATGAAGCATTCCATGAGCACTCTCGTCGCAGTGCCTCCTTCCGAGCACACTCCTCGACGAGCCTCACCCGGACCATGCCTTCGATGCGCCTCGACTTCTGAGACCTTCGTCGGTACCCTTCGAGTGTCTCCCTCCGGAGCACACATCGAACACCTTGCCTCCGCAGAGGACTTGTTCCACCACCTCCGAAGTTACTCCATTCGGAGTACCTTCGAAGTGCCTCACCTCCGAGGACTTTGTCTCGGAGTACCTTCAGCCGGAGCCACGCTCCGCACTCTCTGCCTTCACCTGGCACGCCTCGACCCGAGGACCGACCCGGACCACCTTCGCAGCCACCATGACGGAGCTCCCCGCTCCCTTGGCATCAAACCACCCGCTTGACCCAAGTTCACCTGGCTCGAACCCTGTCCGTCGCCTCCGAAGTCCCTGCGCACCACAGACAAGCAGACAAGTGTATCCAGTACTCCGGAGACCTCTCCGGGTTAGCCACCTCCGGCACACACTCCGGTGAACCGCCCAAAGTACCGAAGCCATCGGTACGAACCCTGTCATCGCGTACTGTCGGACCCCTCCGACGAGCACACTCCGCTGCACAGCTGCAGCAAGCAAACACCGAACACACTCCGGTGACACACCTCCGAACACCCTTCGGAGGTACCACCTCCGAAGCCCCTCCGGAGGTACCCTTCGAACAGAGGGTAAAAGCCAGTCAATCACTCATCACAAAACACCGAAAACCAACCCTTGGTTTCTCACAACCATCAAAGTCAT